>VXBX01009446.1:809410-903352 GCA_013400415.1 Scytalopus superciliaris
CCCGCCGCCCGCCTCGCGGTCAGGGAGCCAAAAACAGGGTGCGAGGGGCCGCCGGGGCCAAAGGCGGGGCTACCAGGGCCGTAGGGCACCGCTTCCTGAGCTCCTGTGGCAGCCTGAAGGGTTTCCCAAAGAAAGTAATTTGTCTGCGAGTGATACTAAATTAGGAGGAGCTTGTTGCCTCCCTCGAAGGGAGAGAGACCTCGACAAATTACAGAGATGGGCAATCGCCAGCCGCATGAAGTTTAACAAAGACAAGAAGGGGATTCCGTACCTGGGACGGGACAACCGCGGGTGTTCCTACAGACGGGAATGAGATGCTGGAAAACAGCGCTGCAGAAAGAGACAGGGGGGTCCTGGTCGACGGCAAGTTGAATAAGAGTCAGCAGTGCCCAGGCAACCTAGATTTAGAGCTACATTGTGCAAGATTTTGTTTTTTTTAAATTTCCAACTAATGCAGCTAATTAATTCCTGATATATATATATATTCCTGCCTATGATTACCAAAGTGATTAGAGTTCCACCAAGGTCAGGTGAAACTAACATCAATCTGCTGGTTTTGAATTCAGCAGATAGTTGACTTCAACTTGGCTTATAAGCAGACTTTTTCAGATACAGTCCACAGATGCCATTCTTAGCAACAGCTCCTAGTTCTCTTAACCTATTTGCTGTTTCCCAAACTGTAGCGAATGAAAAATTCTTGATAAAACTGAATGTACTTCTTTACTTATTCAACTGAAGTATTTTTGAAATATATAAAAAAATTGAAAAGTTATTTGTCAAATCGCAGAGGGCATGAGAAAAAAAATAAGAGGAAAAATATGCAGTTGTTGCTACATCTAGAGGCTTATTTTAGACAAATGTCAGATCTTGATTTATATGAAGATGACAGGCAGCCAGATATATACTCATAAATTTCAAAGTGGAGAATTCTTCCCTATCTTGATATTTCCTTCAGCATTATGTCCAACAGCATCTATTTTAAATAAGGTACTTTGGGACACTTCTCACTTAGAAGCCAAGAAAACATTCCAAGTTTACTTATTTCTTTTCAAACTGAACAGCTGGTCTTCATACAATTGTGATATCAAATATTAATTAGGGCATGAAGATAAAAAAATAGCAGAGACAGACGTGAGTTCAAACATCTGGTTGCTGATGCCAGCTTGTAGACTGGGCTGGAATTTACAGGGCTGAGTTTGTGATGCAGAATGCAGATAAAAACATGGCAGATAATCTGTGATTTCCATCTATTCCTCTGAATCTCCTTTCCTCTCTTATACTTTCTCAGCAGAGAAAATACTGCAGAAAAGTATCTGTAAAACATTGGTGTAAGAGGCAAGTGTGAAAGTTCTCCTAGCAAGAAAACTTCCTTCCTGATCCCACTGCAGGTTTGCAACATCCCAGACAATATAAATCCTGTAACACAGTTATGTGAAAGACAACATAAAAGTAACTGAAACTTGACTGCAACTATTGTAAACATTTTTGGGTGGCAAGGGAAGAAGGACAGAAATCAGAAGAATGTATATAAGCTACAGAGCCCTCCATTCTTTGCCCTGCTTAATGGTAGTTGCTACATATGACATTCAAAATGCATCTCTTACCAAAAAAAAAATCCTAAAAAATTCTTTTGCAAAGAGGGATGGCACTAAAAACATATCTAGATGCTTTGCGACAGACAAGAAGATCTCAAGTTTTGAGCTAGTCAAATTACATCTTATTATTTATGCAGGAATTTAATTTAGAATTCCATAACCTAACAGCAATGACAAAGCTTGTTTGCAAAGAGAAATTAATCTACATTTCAAAAAAGCTAGTTTCCTCACTGGCAAAGCATCTGCAAGGTCACATCAGCTGTTTCACTGGCCTAGTGTCTCAAGCCATGAACTATATCTGACAGACGCTCCCTGAAGGGAGAAAATTGTTAGATTAGAGGCAGCTAGCAGTTAGAAAATATGGAATAAATACACAAGGCAGTATAATGAGCATTGTCTGTTAGGAACCCATTGAGATGTCACTAAACAAATACTAAGGTAACATGTACTGATTAGCAATAGATGGGTGGCATTCTCATCATCATTCTTCCAAGACGAGTCAAAACACCAGCTTTTTTGGTTTTCCTTAAAGCATCACATCAACTGCTATAGCACATGCAAGTGACTTGCAGGAAAACATCCTTTTACTCAAATATTTTGCAGGTTTTTATAGCCACAGGTACTGGGTTGGAGAGAGCAGAAAGAGTAACTATGAACAGGAACTAAAACCCTCTCAGGGATCTTGTAGTTCAGACTTAACTCTCCTCTGATTTTATGGAAGGCACAAGGATTTCAGAACAAGACAGGAAAAAACTTTTCTCTTAAGAGAAAGCCTGGGAGTATCCTAGGGTGGCAAACCTTAATTAGAAATAGATGGGTAGGCTAAAGACAATCAGATTCTTCTCAGAGATGCCAAGTGGCAGGATTAGAATCAGTGTCAAAATTTAACTATGGAAAACTCCTCTTTAAAATAAGATTTATTTTTAAATTACAGCAAAGGTGGTCAAACACTGGAACAGCTTTTCCAACAAGACTGTAGAGTTTTCATCAAACTGGACATGACCGTGAGCAACCTACGTGAGCTCTGAACAGGGGTGTAGGACTACATCTTCCAAGGCCACTTCCAACATTACCTATTCTGGGATTCTCGGAAGTTTCCCATGAAAAAAAGAGTTAAAGTCAAAATCCGACAGAGGTCTCTGTAAGAACAGATGCTGCATCTTCAAGCATCAGGTTGCAACAAAGTTAAGAGATGAAAATAAAATGGATTTGGATTTTGTGTTTTGGAGAATTTTTTTCCATTCTTTTATCAAATAATAGGAAAATTCAGGTTCTGAAATTAATTTATTTAACAAATCAAAAAAGGGGCACCCTTCACTACTTTCTTCTGTCTATTTACTGAAAGGAAGGTACAGGTCAATGGGAAAACAGTGAAGAGAGGGAAGACAGCAGTGTATTGGAATTTCAGGAAAAACAGACAGTGAAGGATCAGAAAAACAGTGAAGAGTGAGGAAAAAAAGGGCAATTATGAATGGAGAATGACAATCTTTGAGAAAAAGAAAACCCTGCAGTATGTGATAGACCTTGGGAGGAGCAGTCTGTGCACAGTTGGGAACAGTCAGATGCTAAGGTGACATAGGCCAGGGAACTGAATTTGAGCAAAACAATCCTCAGACAGATGGACTGAAACTATTCACAAGCAGCTGTATTCTTAAGTAAGTTTGAGGTTAGGGAGCAAAGTGGGGAAATTGATTGAGATACTTTTGGGGGGTAAACTGATAGAATACAAGCAAGGTGTAGGGGAAGAAAATTGCAGCCAGTTGCATAACAGAAAATAGCCTTTGCCTAAGCACAGGACTTTCTGCCCTGTGCCATTTCAAAACTATGTTATGGTACCATGTCTCATCTGATCTTGTCAGGTACATGGTTCTTCTAGTATTTCAGCCTCCCCTGAATTTGACATGGTACTAGAAAGGACTGTGATGAACCCCAGCTGTGTTATCTCCTCTTACCTTTTTTTAAATCACATTCTCAACCTACAGCCTCATTTTGGAGAAACACAGACCCCAAATATGCAGTAAAATATCAAGCAGCTGTTCAAGTCCAATTTAAATATCACAATAATATCAAGTCCCATGAGTCTGCTCAGGGCACATACTTAAATTTAGGCTAAAGTTTTCCATGAATTAGGGACCACCACAACTTTGATCCTCTCTCCACTTAAATATTGGGTGGAACATAGTGTAGCTCCCAAGAGCAGGCAGCAGAGGAACATTTTAGTTCAGAGAGCCATGCAGAGCCATTGCCTTTCTTTTGTTAATTTTATGTTTCATGATTTGTAACAGGAGTATCTTTCTACATCAATATGAAAGGCTTCCTGGGTTTGATATTGTGTGAAAAACCTATCTGAAGTTTGGAGTTAGAGGCAACTGTGGTGCTTTAACTATTGGAACTGTTACAAAATGGGGACGCAGACAGAAGTAGCATTCTAAATATATGGCTAAAAGATGCTATGAAATTGTGACTGTAGCCTGAAGGATAAAAGAAAATTTTTTAAATTAAAATATATTATGTTAATTTAGTGCAACCTTTTTGCTGTAGAGCCTATTAAATCCCATGGTACACTTTTACTCTAGTATTTTGTTTTTTACAATTAAGAATGTAACCTTTTTACAGGAGATTTAAAAAGTTAAGTCTTGTTGTTCTAAGTGAAAGCATGCTGCAGATCATTGCAAATCCTTTTTAACAGTGATTAACTTCAGTGTAGTTTTAAGTGAGGTTACAGGCTAAAAGCAAAAAGCTGTACTATTTTAAAAATGCAAGATGTATGATTGCTACATACATATTTTTTAATATAAATGGGATTAACATTCTTCAAGAAGAGTCAAGAACAAGACCATAAACTGGCATGTCTAAGATATCTCCAAACTTATTTACCAAGTCTACCAAGTAGAAATACATTACCTTCTCTAAATAAGCAGAGCACTGCAATACAGTTTACATTCTCTAACTTCTAAAACACAAAAATTACAGAAGTTATTGCAACACTTATGCCATCATACATATAAACAAGTTCCATCATAACCATTTGAGCTATAGTAAGTCTCATCTAATTGTGCTTAAAACAGTAACTCAATGAAAAATGGTATCACAGTGGACTATCTGACAGTCCTTGCTCCTTAAACTATGGAATACTGGAAGGCACTTATTTTTGGGTATCTGAGGCAAAGTAAGAGTTGAAAACAGAAATTCTCTAAGTTTCAAGCAAAGTACCTTGCCTGTGTGGTTAGCTGTCTCTGGCTGGACACCAGGTACCCATCAAAGCCACTCGATCACGCCCCTTCTCAGCTTGACAGAGGAGACAAAACACAACGAGAGGTTCATAGTTCAAGATACAGACAAAGATTGCTCAACAGTTTCTGGCATGGGTAAACAGACTTGACTTGGGGAAATTAGTTTAGTTTATTACCGATCAAATTGAAGTCAGATAATGAAAAATACAAACCAAATCTTAAAGACACCTTCCCCTGCCTGTCCCTTCTTCTTGAGCTTAACTTCACCCACTATTTTCTCTACCTGCACGACTGGGTGGAGCAGAGGGTTGGGGAACAAGGGTTGCAGTCATTTTATCACAGTCTCTGCTGCTCCTTCCTTCTCAGAGGACAGACTCCTCACATTTCCCTCACTCCAGTATGGGGCCCCTCTCATGGGAGACAGTCCTCCACAAACTTCTTCAATGTGAGTTCTCCCCATGGGTTTCATGAACTGCTTCAGTGTAGGTCCCTTTTTTGGGATGCAGTCCTTCAGGAACAGACAGCTCTGGTGTGGGTCCCCCACAGGGTCCAAAGTCCTGTCAGAAAACCTGCTTCAGCATGGGCTTACCACATGGTCACAGCCTCCTTCAGACATCTGGCTCTGGGGTCTTCTGCAATGGTTGAGGTGGGGATATGCCCCCCTGCTGCCCCCCACCCTGTGGTCCCAAGGGACCCCAAAAGGAGCCATGCAGAGACTGCAGGAGAGGGACAAGAGTGTGCATTTATTAAACATGGGTAGGGATATATATAGGCCCTGGAGGGATCCAAATACCTCCAATAGGGAGCCAGAGAAATCAAGGGTTAACAACCAATAGAAATATGTAAATAAGAACCACTAGGAAGACTCCCTGAAGTTTCTTCCAGGACCCTTCTTACATGCCTGTGTGGTGAGATAACAGCTATCTGGGGGGATTTTGGGAAGGAGAACAGTGAGTAAGTAAAAAGAACAAGGCATCCATTTGTAACATGCATTATACAACAGTAAAACCCTCTGTTTTTAAGGCATTTGTGCTAGCTTTTTCCTTTTCATCACAGGTCATTTTCTGACAATACTTTTTCCACTCTAAATATTGAAAGTCAATTGCCACAGGGGTCAGGTCATCCATGGGCTGCAAGCGGACTTCTGCTCCACCATGGACCTTCGTGGGCTGTAGGGACACAACCATGCCCCACCATGGGCTGCAGGGGAATCTCTGCTCCAGTGCCTGGAGCACCTCCTCCCCATCCTTCACTGACCTGGGTGTCAGTAGAGCTGTTCCTCTTGTGTATTCTCATTCTTCTCTCCAGCTGCAGTTGCTGGTTTTTACTTTATTTCCCCCTTCTTAGACCTGTTATCTCAGAGGTGACACTACTGTTGTTGATGAGCTTGGCCTTGGCTCTGTCAGAGGAAACTTATAGCAGCTTCTGACAGAAGCCACTCCTGTAGCTCCTCTAAATACCAAAGCCTTGCCACACACACCCAATACAGCCTGTACATAAACCCATAGAAACATTAACACTATAGCCAGCTCGTTGCTGTCCAGGGAAAAGAGGCGAGAAACAATCCTTGTGCACAATACACCTATTTCAATATTTTACTGTACTGCGTAAGTACTGACTGAGCATAAAATCATGTTTGAGACACAGTAGTTTAAAGTTAATACTGAACATATCTTGATGGGGTAGACTTTTTGCTACATCAATGCTGAATAATACTGTTAAGTTAAATTCACTCATTATAACCAAAGATGCTCGGACATATTATGAACAACGAAAATGCATAACATGGCCCAAGTAACACACTACTTCAATACCACTTTTGAAACAAAAGAGTTTAAGAATATACTTATCTGAAGGTGAGAGACTGAAAGCCCATTATTTTGGATGAATACCACATACTACTTTGATACATATCAGTAAAGGGCAGGGGAGTTTAGAAACAGCACAGACAGTCTGTTAGACCTATCTTTAATCTTTAGGAAGCCATGAGCTTTCCAACAGGACCAATAATTATGAATGTAAGTTAAACTTTCAGAAGGGTCATGATACTATACAGGTTAAAAGTTTAGATTTTCTTTTTAACTTGGGAAAATAGTAAACCCAGAAGCCTGTATGTTTTATCAAAAGGCTGAAGAGTTTGGAGTCCTTAACTAGAACATGCAAAAGACAGATAAAATCCCTTAATGCTAACATGCCACATGAAACATAGCAGCTATCTTTTACTCCCAGTTACACTGGCAATAAGGCCAGAAAAACCTGTATTTTAATTTCATTTAGAGTTCAAGCCAAATGAGGATTTACCCAGTGATAAAGAGAATAAGTGTGTGGTTTCATGTATCTTGGCAAAAGAATGAAGGAACCAACAGAGATGCTAGCCCCCTCTACTTGTACACTTATCAAGACAAAACTATCTGAAACACCATCCCTACCTGAAAAAGGAAATTTTTCTTAGTTTACTTGGGGGCAGAAAGCATTTTGTATTTGCATAGACCAAAATGCTAAAGATAGCTATCTCGTAAAATTTACTCATATGAGTACGAAATCCACATAGGATGTCTAAGCAACAAGTTTTCACTGAATGAATGCTATATTAGGTGGTAATAAAAAAAGAAGCCATAAGCATGTATTTAAAAACACACCAAATACTTTTCTTCTTACACACAAATTGAAATACAAATGAGCTACCAACAGAACGTCATGATGACCATGTACAATACAGGCACAATTTCTTCCAAATAATCTTCACCATATAGTTAGATCTGAATCTAGTATATTTCTTATATTCAGTATTATTTTGCTGCAGGACAAAGAACTCAGAAGCGACCTTTTGCATACTGCCAAGTGAATGATATATTTCCATTCAGAGTCATTATCATCTCTCTAGGATTTTGTTAATAGAATTTTTAACCCGGCATCCTGCTAATTCCATTTAGCACTCCTTTAGCAATTCATCATATGAAGGCATAAACACACTTAGAAAACTGTGTTTCCATAGCAAATAAGGTGTTCTGTTTGGAATCAAAGTCAGTAGCAAGATGCTAATATTAAGACAGGGAAGAAACAGTTTAAGAGCAAAATGCTTCACCATTCAATACCATGGTTTTACTGCACGCATTTCTTTTCTGATATTTCCTTGTATAATCACTTACCAAATGGTTACTCAGGCACTGTGTCTAAGAACAACAAACTATTCCCCATTTGTGCAGAGGTTTAGAAGTTACATACAGAGTAAGTAAAGTGCTTTAATAGAGCAGCAAAACCTAATCAAGCAGAAATTTAGACATTCTTTAAACTAACCTGCACAGGATTACATTATCACTGACAGGACCCAGGTGAGATTCATGCATTCATGTACAGTCCCAATGCTTCAGAGTTTGGTCTCCATTCTGCTGTTGAATCTAAATGCTAAAACCAAGAAAAAGTCCTATAGCTGTTTGGGAAACAAAAAATACTACCTCCACTGACTGCTTCCCCATTAAAGTAGGCATTTACATTTCGCAGCTTTATTTAAAGTTTAGAAAAAGACAGTACATAGAAGATTAAACACCTTATCAAGGGTGAGTTTGCAGTCTAAATGGAGTTGTTCAAGTGATTTAATAGGAACATTATGGTAGTTTCAGATTAGCTAGAAAAGTTAACTCTGACAAGCCAGCAAACAAGGAACATGGATGGGGTGCAACTTCCTTTCTGAAGTGCTACAGGCTTTCAAAGAAAAAAAAAAAAAGGCAGTTAAGCTTTACATATACAATAAATCTGCACAATCTAATGAACACATTCTTTACAGTGGTGCACAGTAGAAGTGAGGAGACCATGGACATAAATGAAAGTTACAAAGGTTCAGACTAATTAAACTCTCATGGGACAGTAAGGCATTGAAACAACTTCCCCAGGGCCATACATTCACCACTGTTTAAGTTTTAAGATCAGAACACATGAACAACTAAGCACCCTGCTATGACCTTGCTTGGAGAAAGAGGTTGGCTTAGAAGACATACTAAGAACCCTTTTATCTGACTTATATTAGGATCTTACAGCACCTCAGCCTTGGCCATATTGACCACCATCAATGGTCCACTCTGGCCTCCAATCAGGAGGCATGGAGACACACCATCTATAACGCTGCTGCTTCCTTTGAGAGCACAGGCAGGATCAGTCTCAAAATAAAAAGACAGCACAGAAAGAACCGTGCCTCGCCAATACAGCCTGTGGAGACTCCACTGTGCCTTTTGCGACCGGACTTGCCTGTCTCGCATTGGCCTTTTCAGCCACCAGCGTGCTTGTAGCAAACGTGGGGAGAGCCCTTCCCAAATCTTCGTTCGCGAAGCCCAGCCATGATGATGATTAGGATCTTAAGGTAATTAAACCCAGTTTTAGCTTATGCCAAGCCTTACCATTGTAATTTAAAATAAACCCTTAACATAGCACGTACTGGAAGGTAAAGTTGTTTTCAAATGTCAATGAAAGCATTTGAGTATAGTGTGCAACATACACGAAGATTCATGTTCTCAAAAGCATACATCAACAACATATGTAAGATGCCCAAATATATTTATTTATCTCTTAAAAAGTAGTTTACTCTTTAGAAAAAAAAAGATTAAGAATCTCAATACAGATTAAAGTGTATCAAATCCTGCACATACTTGATTCTGATGTTTACTTAAACATCAGCACCATCAAACCCAGCAAGATAAGACTTCTGAAGTCAGTAGCAATGAGGTACCAGGACAAAAAAAACCCTTAATATAAAGAGGAGCTTCAAAGCCTTTGAGCCAGGTAGAGCCAGAGTTCCAGAATGCATCAAGAACCATGAAATCTCTCTAATATTTTTGATCTTCATTTGCTGCCCAAAATACATACGAGTGTTTTAACAAAGAAACTAGCATCTCAGTATACAGTTACAAACTGGTAAGCCAGTTCATCAGTCCAAAGTAGGCCAAAGAGTACAGCACTGTTCTAAAACTGAAAACGACAGCTTGGGGCAGGGGAGTTGACAGGCTGGCATGAACAGTTAAGCTCTTTCCTTCAAGATCTCTCTCCTTCCTCATGGTATTCAGAACCAACTCAAGACAAAAGAAAAAAGAAGCAAGCTGGTTATAACAGGACAGCATAAGCTATGTACTTTTTGCACACTTGGTAAAGTTTTCAGTGTTAGTGCATGGAAAAAGTTGCTGGATGTTTATTTCCGGATGTGCATACAGGTGAGGTTATCCTAACTATGTGCCAGCAGTACAATTGTATAATTAATGTGTTTCATATGTAAAGTATTAGCTGAAAATACTCTGTCTTAAATGACTGGACATTCACTTTTGTTACCATCTCTATAACCACATCTTTCCCTTGTTAAATACAATAATTTAACCATCTTGGTTTTATACTCAGTGGTAAAAGCCAGTCCTCAGTCCTCGTGATCACACTAGGAAAGATACCTCCCATCTGTCATTAGCCCCTTCAAGATTTCTGGGATGTCTTGATCCAGGAGAACTACCAATGAGACAGATCCTCATGGTGGGGGATAATAAATAGGGACAATTGTGCAGGTGAGAAGGCTAAAGTGGGACATTAAAGTTTACTTTAAAGGTGCAAGTGTCTATTCAGCTAAAACCTTGACAAGTGAGTCCTATTTGGAATTTAGCATATGTCCTAGAAGCAAACTAGACACTGAATGTTGTCTTTGTTCCTTTTTAGGAGTGTAAACACTACCTTATGTTCTCAAGTAAAAAGACACTAATCAGACTTAGATGCAGCCACTTAAGCAAGTGGAATGGTAACTCACAAGATACTCAGTTTCATGCTAAACAAGAATATGTAAACACCCAAATGAGCCACCAATTCAGATAGTACCAGACACCCCATATGGATTGTCACAACACAGCACCATAGCAGCATTTTGATTTAAGGAACAGTCTTGCTGCTCATCCGGTCACATTTACTTAACAGTGGTAGCATTAACAGCACTGTGATTTACTCTCTGCTTTCAATGGGTCTAGGTCTAGTTTTGGTTTCCCCACATCATTCTCTTCATTAGGAAAGGTTTTGTAGTTGGCAAGGATGTTTTCCACCAAGAATCGAGCAGCTTCGTCTATGTTGATGTTGTCCTAAAAATGTTGAAAGCAAAGAAGTCAGTGATTTTTTGAAATAAGTCACACATTCCTATCAAAAAGCTGTCCAAAACGAAAAACTTTTCAGTCTCATCAGCACAACACAAACAGATTAGATGTGTCAGGTCACTGCTCACAGACTTTTTCTTTTGAAAAAGAATTACCAAAAATGTTTGAGACAGAACTATTCACCCATATTACAAAATGAATGCTGTCAGTCTAATCTAGTAGGCAGTCAGGGGTATAAATGTCACCTGCATTTGGGAGACTCACAAATGCCAAAGTGATTTTTGCATCAGGAAAGATCACTGGCAATTACACTGTCCATAGTATTGTAAGGCATTTGGGGGCTTTTTTTCTGTTTCTGCTGCAGTTTGGATGCACTTATTTATGTAAAAGGATCTTTCTTATGAGCCTCAAAGCCACAACTATTTCCAAGTGCCTCATCTAACCACTCTACATATTCTTGTGCGTGCTTTGAAAAGTACCTTCACATACACTCTAAAGACAGTGTGTATGCAAGTTATCTAGTGATGTACTTCATCAGGATACCCCAGTTACTGAGGGTCCAAGCTGGCTTTAGTACCAAAGGGTCTTTAGCAACAAGTTTGACCTGGCTGGGCCACCTGTTACCTCCCCCCAGGGCTGCCATGTTTGGAATGGTTCATCTTTAGTTCCAAAGGAAATACCAGCCCAGCGCACTCTTCTGCCTCTAACTGTAGATCTAAACTCTACGTGAGCAAGGTTAGATCGTAAGAACAATTGACCCATCACTACTACACTTTACAAGCTTGTGATTGTCAGCCACAAACTGCTTTTGGCAGTTTACAGATAGGCACTTTCTCCTGCCTAAAGCAGAGAAGGATTCTCTTCATTTTAGTGTAACCATGTCCATAAGATATTTCTGTAAATACTTAGACTGTCTGCAGTTCTTTCACTTGTAATATTCTCCCTACAGACAGTGGAACTTGTATTACTGAAGACTAGACTGAAGATTCAAGTATCAGTTACAGCAGAAAGGCAAAAGCAAATTAACAAAATATTCAAGTGGGCAGGATTTGAAACCATAAATTGATTTGGCATGCTTAGAAAACAAGAAAGCTGTCCTGCATTTTTGCTAAGCAGTTTTAATTACACCTCCTCAGAGTCCTAAAGTCAATTAATAACTGAGCTAGGACTGTTATTGTCTGGATTTTTCTCTGCACCAAGAACCTTGTTTTATATCATTATGTCTTAACTGCCACCTAAAATGCACTTTCACATTAGGTTTTATTCTAATGTTACTTGCGTTTATTTTCACACCATGATGAAGTGTAATAGGCAGATAAGGCTTCAGGGAAGACGTAACCCAAAGCAGAACTTTGGTATTCTTTTTGAGTAGGGAAAGCCTTAATTTGTGTTTTTAGAAACAGATGAGTGATTGGAAATATTTGTTCCAATACAAACAAATTCTTAGCAAATTTAACTAATTCTTTTCACTGTGTATCCTTCCTTATTTTAAAGTGATCAAGAAGCAACTTGTTACTTTGTTTCTTATATTCTTCTTACAGACTTCTCTTGAAAAGAGTGGTGGTGGAAGCATCATCGTGTGACAGTTTGGCAGCAGCAGCTACAGAAGGCAGGAAAGCCAAGAGAAAAGTTGGACCTTGAAGCTTAGCTTACTTTATAAAAGAGGTAGTAGCCAGATGTTATGGATTTAAAATCTTGGAATTTTTCTTTCATCTACCAACCCTGTGCCTCAGAGGGATCACCTCCTCTCTCTTTTTTTTTTTTTCAACCATGGAACCAGGAAAGAGACTGCCTGCCCCATGGGAAAAAAAGAGTTCCACCTGGTCCCCTCATGAACTGCTAACAATGGATCGTTTGCAGTAGCTGCCTGAGGCACACCCGACTCCTCAGGCTACAAGCTGGGTGTTTGGGAACTCCTGTAAGATAAGAAAGGTTTCCTGTCTTCACATCAGTGGCTCAGTGTGATAACGCCCCTCTGGGGAGCCATCAGCACCTCCACACCCAGCCTGAGGGGTCATATCTGCTAATGGGCCATCAGGGATTCCAAAAATATGTCAGAGTGTAAATCACCCATTGTGAAACTCCCCGCCCTGGGGGAGGTACTGGGCACTCCCACCTGAGCCTAAGCACATATAAACTGGGGTTTTGGGACTGGTTGGGGGCCTGATCCAGAGGAGGACCAGAGCTTCAGCAGGACTGCAACTGCCACTCTCTACCGGACTGGGACCATCCGCTTCACTGACAGGTTTCTTCTTTCCTTTTACTTTCTACCTAGGAGGGCCAGGTGGTACTCAGCACAGGGGTTGACAATTACTATTTTGTTTGTGCCCCAGGCTGCTGGGACACACACCCTTTTTTGTGGGTTAAAGGGACTTCTCCCTCTGTACCCTTGTATTGATTGTGATCTTTTTTTTCTTTTTGTTTATTAAATTATAGTTCTGATTTATAATCTGTTTGTGAATTAGATTTGTTTCCCCTGCCAGTTTATCTTTAAACCAGGACACCAGACCAGTAATTTGGTCTGTCAGCCACATTGTCTTCATCTAGAGGAATCTTTCATTTTAAGGATTGATTGAGCTTTAAGGAAATGCTGGATTTCATTTCCAGCTAAGCTGCTCAAGTTTATCTCTGCATTGATAAAGTTTGTAGACTAAAACTATACAGTATATGAAATTACTCAAAGTTAACTGTTTGAATAAAGCAGCTTAACTTAAATTACTATACAGAATAACTTATTTTGCATCCAGTTCAGTCCTGACATTGCCTGATAAAATAGAAAAGTGCTTTAGCAGCATTGTGGGTAGGTAGCAGTAAGTGACCAAATAGCTTGTTCAAGTCTTGCCATTTCCTACATACAACAGTGAAGACAGAAGTTACAATTTAAAAATCTGCACCTAAAGATTATCTGTGTCTTTTAGATAATATGATCATCATTGAGTAGTATTAACATGTAAACAATAAACTGATCCTCATGCATGCAAGATGAAAAAAGGTATCAAAACCAGATAATCAAAGTCTCCAGATAGTTTTAAGGTTCTCTGAATTTAAGATGCATTTCTAATCTCAACCAAATATGCCTCATCTTCCTCAGGAGTGAAGCTAGCCTGCACACCACTTCAAAGGTTTACTGAACACTGGAGATTTGACTGTCACTTCCTATACTTAATAATTTTATTTCCTGCATTATTATACTAATCCATTCTTATGCCAATGATCAAGAGTCTAAAAACATGTTTCTATTATGCTCACCTTGGCAGATGTTTCAAACCATCCAACAAAGCCACCTTCTCTGCAGAACTGGTCCATTTGAGAGGGATTCTGGCTGCCATCTTTCTTCTGGTCACACTTGTTTGCAAGAAGAACAGCAGGGATGGGGCTGCCATTAGGAAGTAGTACTTTACTGTCCAAATCATGCTTCCATTTTGAAACAGCCTCAAAAGTGGAGCCTCTTGTGACATCAAAGACCACAAAAGCACCAACTGCCTCTTTGTAGTATACTCTGGTCATATTTCCAAAGCGCTCCTGGCCTGAAAGAGAAGACAGTGACAGAGTATATTTATATTGAAGCAATGTAGTCAGTGTAAATGGATTACCATATCAGCTTAGTTCATAGAAGTTTGGCATTTGGGTCTAGTCACCTAGCTCATAAAACATTGCCTCTATGTAAGCTCACTGTAGCAGCCACTATGTATATTACACATGACAAGTCAGATGCTAAAAGTAGTTTGCAATCCCAACTACCATTTTGAATTGTTGAGCAGTGTTCTTTGAGAAGTAACACCTAAAAAGACTACCAGCACAGCTATACACAAATCGTTCATTCATCAAAAGATACCAAAGCTTATATCTAAATCAAGTTAATTCAGCTACAGATTTAAGCAAACTCAGCCTTTTGCTGAAGGGTGAGCAACAAGGGTTTCTGCAAGCTTCAAGGCTAACAGCCTTCAAAACATCTGAAGAAGTTGTCACCTATATTATAGATTTTTCCTTAAGAGCAAGTTCAAAAGGAGCTAGGTTAACAGTTCCAGCTAAACCTGTTATCTTTGACTTCATCTTTTAAGTCTAACACTTTCTCTGAATCAATTTCCAACTACAGAAGTTCTACAGCAATGCCAGGATTTCAAGCAAGATTATCAGAAAAGTTAAAGTAGTTATTCACACACACACAAAAATATCAACTGTAAGTGAGTAGGGTAAACTAAAAAAGGCTTTTCCTATCAAGTACAATTATTATAGTCAGCATATTTGAAATATAGAATTATAGTGTGCCAGTTCAGTTACTCCTCTGTTTGGAAGGTCAGACCATCATGATGTGTTTGTACTTGAGTGCATATAGCAGTGTCAAGCCCTAGCACAGACAAAGTAGGACAGATACAAGGAGAACCGGGCATTACAATCTTCTCATAAAGAGCCAGAAATGCAATAGCTAAAGGAACTTGACAAGGGATTCTGTTCAGCAGCATGCTTTCCTAGCTCAATTGCCTCATTTTAATGTCAGTACTTCAGTGTATGATTAGCTCATTCCCTATAGACATTTTCAGAAAAGGTTGCCTAAGCAGCTGTTAGAATTGCCTGAAAGCAGCAGCAGCCACAGTAAATTTCCAGAGACCCATGAAGAAGGTGACTTGATTTCTGGCTGTTCTCTTTAAAGTATGATGCTGCATAAAACAGCATAAAAACAAAAACTAGCCAGCATATTCTTCAGAATTGAAATGACACATGAATTTCTTCAGTACCAGCTGATTACCCCATTTGAGAATAAGCACTATTCATGAGGAAAGCTCTTATCTCTGTATTCAAAGCTCAAGTTTTGAAGCCATGGAGTCTAAGGCTAGGCACCAGGTCTGCATCTCTGATTATGCCACAGGAAGATTCACATTACTAATACAAGTCTCAAGAGCATACACAAGTAACTCACATTGTCTCCCTAGGTCTTTTCAGGCTGGACTCTTATGCCTAAAAGGCATTTTTAGTATAACCTTACTACAAATTGTTGTACCATGTACTATTCTCACAAATCAAATACCATTGGGAAAGAGGCCAGAATGCTTTTACTACTTCTGCAGGTCAACTGTGTCACTTCTAAGGAAGCTTTACCTTTAGACTGTGGGATTTTGGGTTTTGGGGTTTTTTTTGGGTTGTTTTTTTAATGAAGTTTTTAAACTCAAATTTAGTTATATTAAGCCAATCACTGCACAGGGTACCACACAAGCTATGAGGAGCTCCTTCTCAGCTTCCCCATTTGTTTAGCTGTCAGTCTAACCACCAATTTCTGCCACATGAGAACACCTCAGACTATGCTAAAGCCCTCAAGTCCTGTGTATATCAGGCAGTATATCCTTTCATATCATAGGACAGGCACACAAAACAGTGTAATCTCAAGGTCTACAATGCTCTATACCAACCTCAGTCTTCCACAGAAAGTGTTCTTCAGTTCATCCCTGAAATGGTCCAGAAATGAACACCACTTGCTGTCAATTTACTTGAGACTGAACATCAATCTGAAGCAGCAAGGGAAACAGTCCCATTAATTCTCCCTAATAGAAAGCTGGGGGTCTTTGAGTCTTTACTAAGGCTGTAAGTTTTTCCAAAAACTTGATGAACATTTACATAAGAAAATTAAGTGGTATTGATTAGTTGCAGAAAGGGTTATTAGAATGTTACCTGGGAGGAGTAGATACAGCACAATCACTATATATGAAAAAATAAGGTATTTAGGATTGCAGAAAAGGTTACCAGATATTTACCACTTCTCAGATAGCTGTGCATGCTGTAGGTAAACATGACTGCAATCAGTTATCACAGTGAAGGACATTATATTGACTGAATCTCTTCCTGCCTACTGTCCTCCCATCCAGAAAAGCCTTAAAGAAAAACAGGAAGGTGGCCATATTAGCCTCCTACAGCAATAACCCTTGCTGAAATATGCACAATAGTACATTTAAGGTGTACAAAAGAGGTCAAACTAGTACAGCATTACATATAGCTTCCAAAGAAAAGAAACAAAGTTACAAACCAAACTTGAAAAGTCCTAAACACCACCAAATGGCTTTTTCTAGGGAAATACCAGGGATCTAGCCTTCACTAGAAACTCCGATCATCATTCAGGTAAGTTTTTCCATTCCATTTGCAACAGAAGGCCCAGCATTTTACCATAGCCTGTCTTGCCCACCCACCTGGCCCAGTGCCTTGACACACAATGAGTTGGAGAGCTGTGCTGGCTGGTAACTAACCAAGGTTGCCTGGCAGGTGGGTCCTTGACACTGGTGACTTCTCATGCCCAACTATCTCCCAGCCTGTGTGAAGCTTTAACACCCTGCAATTGTCTGTCAGATATGCTGTACCAGAAAAACAACAACAGTTTTCCAGCAGAACTACAGATTCACACTAGCTGAATCTCCTCACCAGGAGAGGCTGCTGTAAAAATGGGGTTGTGCTGCCAGCTTGAAGACTCAGGAGTTCTAGAATGATGAAGATGCCAGCGGCTTTTCTCATTGTGTAAGACAGCAGTTTTGGCAGGAATGTAAGCCTGCATGGAACTATGTTACTTTGTACTGTATAGCAGCCACTTTAGAAACCATAGGCTTTGACTGTCCAGAACAATCATTTAAGTATTAGGCTGTTATTGACTGAAGTCCAAACTTCCTCTTACACTAAGTTTTAGATTTGGAAAAATGTTAATACATATTTTTCCCCAATTTTAATTTGGGTGAAAGTATACAACTTACATGCATATCAGCATGAAAGCTATCTTATTAGATTTAAGCTTTACATTAGAAGGATTTGGTATATCTTGTACTTAAACACACACAAGCTCAGTATCATTGTATTTTTAGAGATTAATGTCTTTTAACAGGTCAAATACAGCCCAGTATGAATGCTGCCCTTTTCTAAAGTAATCAAAACTCCAAACAAGAGATATGTTAAAGAGCTATGTTCACCTCTAGAATTTATCCACTGACAAGAAACCTGACCTGAATACTAGCTTACAACTAACTGCTCCTCCATCCTGTCTGGAAGCCTAATGAGGAAGCCTATTTCATAGAAGTCAGAATGGCCTGCCCCAGAACTATGAATTTTGTTTGGTAAAAGGTATATGGCATGAGGCAGGAAGAGAATACTATATAGACTAAGTGGAATTCCTTTACAACCCTGTCCTTACTAACAATGCATATGCTAACCATCTTGCAGGGGGATGAAGAACATTCAAGACAGACTTCTGAAAATATAGCAGAACTCTGCAAGCAGAAAAGCACTTGCAAAAGCTCTGCCTTAAAAAAAAAAAAATAAAGCCAAAAACCCCCAAACAAAAAAACCCCACCCACCAAAAACAAAAACGCACCTCATACAGAAAAAGCAAACTGTAGAACACACTACTCTTCCAAAGTCTCAAGTCTGATCATCATTCTCTTTGCTCTTAAAACCAAATGTCTCAATTTTTGCCATACACAGTTCAGAGATTTGTCATGCTCATTCCTATGTCCAGCAGGATGCTTGCTGTAGTTATTTCACCATGTGTGACGATAGTCTTGAGAAATGCAGAAAGTGGATCATACCCTCAGAGGAGAAAAAGGCTACAAGTGATCAGATTAAACTAGACTTAAAATCTCCATTGCATATAAACTTGGAAAGAAGAGTGCAGGAAGAAAACTACTTGCTTTACTACAACAGTATAGAAAGGACATCACAAGATTAATCATTCTGGTAGGTCTAGTGCTGTGACACAAACCTGATGGATACTACAAAGATATACTTTGTGTTTTAGGGCTTCAGGTATGAACAAGGAACTAAACTACAGGACAGTCACGAGGATCAGAGGTCTTATTTGGGTTCATGGAAGTGACTGCATGCAATGTAAAGTTCTGCATTCTCCAACCACAAAGTTTTCACATCAAAATGACTCTGCACATATCATCACCGTATTTTCCAGTATTTGCAATAACCTTAAGTGAAATACTTGCACAATGACATGCATCAGGAACTAATACAGTTCTCTATAGCAGCACTACAGGAATAAAGCTGAGTTTAAAACTGTATCATTTTTACTCCCCAGTTCACATTGTAATGGGAGCAAACTATAAGTTAAAAACTACATGAAAAAAGTACAGCCAGGTTTGAAGCTTTATCTTTGTCCCTTACTTCACTGCAAAGGATAAGCTACCACTGTAAAACTCCAACAGTGCCAACCTTGCCTTGAAGTACATTTTAAGGAGTTTCTACAGCACTCTTTCCCATAAGGGAGAAACAATACTATTCTGTTCATTACAGCAGTGTGATTTATTGTGGCAGTTGTTGCCTACAGTTAGCAAAAGATACCCTCCAATCCTATCATTATTTCTGCTCTTAACTCTTTCTACTTGATAGGAACTGGGGGTAGAAAAAGCAATTTGAATGTACAAGTAACTGCTGGATATACACAATAGTGTGTTTGTCAGGGTCCCTTTTCCCAAACTACTTACTCTATCTTTAAGTCTTAATATGTAGTTTATATGAATTAACAGAACTTACTCAAAGGGAGTAAAAGGGCCTATCTAGAAGAAGCTTCCCCAGCTATTCTTTTTTGTTCTGAAGGTTACTGTTAGTTTACTTCTCTCAATACCCACAGTACAGCACAAGTTCCCCTATGCTGTCAAGATCTAAGCTTAAGACTTATCTGAAGCCACACAACTCAAACCAGAATTGTATTAGTTGCATTTAAACCCTTAATATCTCATCAGAAACACTGATGGACAACTGCAGAAAGTTTTCCCAAAGTCTTTCTCTTGCAGATGAGACTAATAGTTTTGAAATCCTCCAGAAGCTGTGTCATTAATGAGGAAGAGAAAGCTGACCAAGGGTTAGTTATAAAACCCTGAAAACTGGAAAAATGAGGGAACAAATAGTTTCTTTCATTGAAATAACATTAGTTCAAGTCACCATGAACAGGCTAATCAGCTTAATGGGCAGTCAGAGCCTGAAATATGATTTTAACAAGTTTGGCAGTTCCATATCAAATATTCTTAAACTGTAGATGTATGGTCTCTACTGTCATCACCTGAAAGTTGATGTACAACTACCTGAAGAGTTTTACTCCAAAGTTGTTTGCTACTGACTGGAAGACCACTGCAAGGAAGTTTTGCAGGTTTTTTTCCTGGTCCAAATAATATGGAGTTGCCAAAAGTCTGATAAACAGCAAGAAAGTCCTCAGTGTATTAATAAAGTCAAAACAGCTCTCACCAATTCTGTCCTTTGGAACACTGAAGATGAGAATTCAAATAGCTGAAAAGGCAGTTTAAGTTCAAGGGAGAAGGAAGTCTGATCTATAAAACCAAGACCCCCAAAACTATCCAGCAATACTGCAGTAGTAAAGAAAATAATCAGGAGATCTAGTAAAACAAATTTAGTTAGATTAAAACCCATAGAAGTAGCATCCTGCTAGTGCATTTCACACTGCAGTGAACACAGGCATCACGGGATGCTTATTAAGCTATAGTGACTGCCTGTAATAAACTGTTTCTAGTCTGGAAATACTTGAACATTCTCTTCCCATTGTGTGAAAGGTTCTCAGATTTACCATGACCACTAATAACCCCTCATACCAAAATTCAAGAAAGGTCATTAGTGACTTAGTGACAGTCAGACTAATTTGACTGCCAAAACCATGGCTCTTAGGTCCTTGCTATCAGCTCCTCTGACCTTATAGTCCACACAGCATGCAAGCACAGTGCCAGTATTTGGGCTTAGTGCCAAACTCCACAAGTTAGTCGTGTCAGTCAATTTCCAGGACCATGAGACATTTATTCAACCAAGGCAGTAAAAAAAAAAAAAAANTGAACAATAAGCAAATTCCCTTTTCTTTTTTCCAGGCACACCTGAGTGGCAGTTCCTTATTTACAATTCCAGCTCTCAAATAATAAAATAACATCATTCAGTGCAATCAATTTTAGCTAAAGCACCATTCAAAATGGCTAGGCATGTGGTCCAATCCTCTCATTTGAGTTAGAGCCACTATCACTTTCAAAATTCACCTAAGCCCTTTAGGAGCCACCACAGGAAGGAACAGACCACACTTTGGATGCCAGCTGGATGTTTGGCACAATACAACAAATACCCAGAAGTGCCTTGAGGATGCACCTCTCAGTTCTCCAGACATCTAATGTACATTTGAGCATTACCAGGGTCAGGCGTGAGCTGACAGATTCCTTTTTAGAGCAATATATAAACACATTACTGGCAAGTTACCATTGCTGACAGCCTTCCCCCATCTCCCCAGACCAGCACAGCTTGTCCCAGAACTGTCTTACCTAATTAGATTGGATCTGTTATTCTGCAAGAAGTTAACTAAACCACTATCAATACTACTGCTCATGTTCAAGTGTGTCCACCTGCTTTTTCCCATGGATAGCAGCCATAGATAGGATAGGCGGACTCCAAGCCTGGCAGTACTAGATGGCTCTCCACTCCTCACTCTCACCCATCTAAGCTATTAGTGCAAAGTTGCCACATGTTAAAACCACAGAGGTGTTGAACAATACATTTATTTAATGGCACAGACAAAGGGATCAAGAGCACCCTCGGGAAATGCACAGATGACACCAAGCCAAGTGGTGCTGTTGACACACCTGAAGGACAGGATGCCACGCAGAGAAACCCAGACACACTTGAGAAGTGGGCCCATAGGAACCTCATAAGGTTCAACAAGGACAAGTGCAAGGTGCTGCACTTAGGTCAGGGCAACTCCAGGTATCAATCCAGGCTGAGGGATGAACAGATTGAGGGCAGCCCTGCTGAGAAGGGCATGGGGGTGCTGGTGGATGAGAAGCTGGACATGAGACAGCAATGTGTGTTTGCAGCCCACAAGCCAACTGTGTCCTGGGCTGCATCAAAAGCAGCATGGGCAGTAGGTCAAGGGAGGCAATTCTGCCTGTCTGCTCTGCCCCAGTGAGACCCACATAGAGTACTGTATCCAGGTCTGGGGTCCCAAATGTAAGAAGGTGGACCTGTGGGCACAAGTCCAGAGATGAGCCACCAAGATTATTTGAAGGATGGAGCGCATCTCCTACGAAGAAAGGCTAATAGAATCAGGGTTGTTCAGCCTGGAGAAGAGAAGAATTCAGGGGGACCTAACTGAAGCCTTCTAGTACCTAAAGGGAGTCTACACAAAAGACAGAGGACTATTTACAAGAGCATATAGTAGCAGGACAAGGGGGAATGGTTTTAAACTGAGAGTAGGTTTAGATTAGGTATTAGGAAGAAATTCTTTACTGTGAGGGTGGTGAGGCACTAGAACAGGTTGCCCAGCGAAGTTGTGGATGCCCCATCCCTGGAAGTGTTCAAAGGCCAGGCTGAATGAGGCTCAGATCAACTTGGTCCAGTTCCATGACAGCAGGGTTAGAACTGGATGAACTTTAAGGTTCCATCCAACCCAAGCTGCCCTATGATTCTGTGATACTAGCAACTCTAGCAGATATTAGAAACCTGTAAGAGTAAAGGTAAATCTAGCTTGACTTTTACTTTCCACCACGACAAAATACTTGGTGTTAGTCACCAGAACCACAAATTTCACAAGGTTAAAAAGTGAGAACTACTAGAATATTAAGTCTTCCTGTAGTAGACAGCACTGGAGTTTCAGTGACTGCAGTTCTTAGAGTTTCTAACAGACAAAAGCAACCTCAGGTGATTACAAGTGTCCTTTCTTACTAAGGGTGGTGTGGATAAATTAATTGATCACTGGACGGACCTCTTCCCAACACTGACCCCTTCCCAAACACTTCAGTCTTCAGCAAAAAAGTCACTTAATCCCTGTTCAACTGACTCACTTTAAGAGACAATCTTTGATCCTCCAGTTATAGCTACATTGGAAAGTTGCAAGTGCAGTTACAGCAATTCTGTTGAATGATGCAGTGTCAGAGACAGGACATTCACAATATACTGTATATACACACAGTATGTATGAGAGACCTTGTAGTCATTGAAAAGTCCCTGAAGAATATCAAGTGTGGCAGTATTTTGATTGTTTAGATCAGATCACAAATATTCACAGAAATCACAACTTTATTCTGAAATGGTAGGAAGCACTCTGCTTTAAAATTCCATTGTACAACACAGCCAGCTGCTAACCTAATAATTTGTTAGCTACCTGAATTTTCAAAATCAATGACTAGTCTTTCCATTCACTGTTTACTATACTTTAACATAGGGCAGTCCTGTTCACTACCAGTGAAACAGCAAGAGCACTGAGCTGGCAGGTGCTCAGACATTAGACACCTGATTTCCACTAGGAACTGTGACCACATTTATCATCATAATAGAAAACATATACTATTCTTTCTCACAAAGAAAGTCTTCCTCAAACAACTGCACAGCTCTCACAGAGAGTTTTACAGCAAGACTGATAAACTTTTCCTTGCTTTCTAAAGCCTTGAGCTAATCTAATGACTTAATTGTACAAACTGACTTCAACTGTTTACTATCTTGTCTTTAAAAAGTTTAGATGCAATACCCTGCACTTACAATTCAATGGGGTTTGTCCAAAATCAAGCATATAATATGCAGCAGTATGACATTTGGGTTTGTACAGAAAGCTCCACCTATTTTTCTTGCATCTTTGCTAAGCAGCAAGTAAGAAAGTTCCTGTTTCAGCATTAGATTTCTATCCCCAGAAAACCAGAATTCAACCAAGCTAAATGATTTCTAACTACTTGTCAAATGCAGCATGTATGGAACAACTCTCCTTGCATTAGTATTAAAAGCTGACAGTCCAATTAGTGCCAGCAACAGCATGAATTGGTAGTTCCTATGTTGCTTTAACAACTTACCCAAACAAGTCATCTGCGAGAGCTAAGCCTTTCCTGCCTGACACCCTCTAATTCATATTCTTTCGTGTGCTATTGTGCAGCCAGAGCTGCACTGTGTACTTAACAGTGATGCTGCACGGCACTAGCCACACACACACGCACGGCACTATAGCATTTCCCAGCACACAGGAGAACAATTCCAAAGTCAGTTTGTCTCAAGAACAACTTTATCACGAGACTGAAAAAATGTTAATCTGTAAAATGGTCAATGTGTCATGGCACATTGCGTGTGATTGGAATTTTGTATCAAATAGCTGCCACTTTGCTCTACTCAGCACCCTAGTCTGGGAGCATTTAAAGAAAAAGTTCCCACAAGCTGTTTGCAGTGACATTCAGAGGGTCCTTTTTGATCTATAATTTGAAAAGCTGCTAAAATCCATACAATAAGGAATACTGGTTTTCATTACCTGCTAACGTAGAATACAGTGCTACTGAAACTTTGCCAGCCTTCTCTCCACAGAACTCAGACAATTATTACTAAACAAGCTGTATAAATCCCTGAAACGCCACCATTTTTCAAAGCATAATCTCATAACCCCATTTATCCTTTACCTGTTTCCATAGCCAGAAGAGATCTTTGAACGCCAAACATTCTACCACAGGCTGCTTGAGAAGCATGCTGTGCTTTGTAGTCACTGCTTACTGATCGCCATGCAAGCTTTAACACCTGCAAGAATTTCACAAGAGCTATTCTGATGCTTTCGTGCAAAAACAGAAGTTCCCTTACTGCAAATCGCTTCCTTCTAACATGACATATCACACCTCTGAACTTCTGAAGGAAGTATTTGGAAGGAACTGTATACAGCAGACTACAAGAGCAAGGCAATGGTTACCACTGGAATTCATGGAAGGTCCCTTTGACAGCTTGAGAATGAATCTCAGCAGCTGAAGGGAAGTATCTTATTTTTTAGAACATACTGGAGCCTTTTTTGGAACCAGGCAGCTAAGATTATTTTCTTTCCTGTATTTCATAAGACAGTCAATCAGTCCAGAACTGCCTCTTTAGAGCACTTGCAAATTCACTGTACTTGTGGACATGTACTTCAGTAACACCCTGTCCTAGTATGCCTACAAAGAAAACCAAACCAGCAAGAGGCAAAGCAAAGATGTAAATAAGGTGAAGCACCAAGACTCTGAAACTGCAACACTGTTGCAAAGAGTTTATAAAGTTTGATTTACATTCATGCAAACTCCATGCATTAAGAAAAAAGTGTATATTCAATATTGTCTATAGCTATTTGTCTCTGAAGGGTAATGAGCCTGACTTGTCAAACCAGCTTAATTTCTGACTACTTGAGTCAGTATTGCATGAAGGGCAAGAATTTAGCTAATACTTGCCTCAGAAAAGCTTATGATCCACACAAGATAATTATTTGTGCGAAGTTTTCTGGTTTGTTTCATAATCTAATACAAAAATTAGTTATGTTGTGTGATATATACTATTCTCCCTCCTGTCTACTGTATTGCACATACGAATTTAAGTATTGTTTACCTTTAAGGCAGCACCCTCCCATTTGATGTACATCCATTGATCCTTTATTCTCTGTATCAGAATACCACTATCAGAGTATTATTTTTATTGTGATCTTGTAGCAGCCGCTCAGAAGCTTTGTGCTTCCTATGACATGAACCTTATCCATCTGAAAATAAGGCTGAAGCACCATCTATCCCATAGTGAACAGAAGCTCAAGCACTAAGTGCATTTCCATCACTGACAGAAATTAAGAGTGCCTGCATGACAAATAGACTGAACTTTCTTTTAAGCCCGTACTAGATCAGACGGTCTTCTCAGATCACATCTTTAACCCCATTTCTTGTAGAACACATAGAAAACCCTATGAGGAAATTCTAAGCTTATTTCCGAAACACTCAAAGAACACCTGTTTCAATTCTACCATTTAGCTGTAAGTTAACTGAACAGTCCTGCCTTGCATAACCAAAACTACCATACTAAACTGCCTTACAACACCAACTTCATGACAGCAGCACTTCTCATTTTTACAGAATTCCATCAGCACACCAGCTTTAAGTTTAGCTCAAGACAACATATAGAGTACTTGGAGTTCCACATAACATAGTACTGAGCAAAAGAACCTTCACTGATATGAATGATTTGGTACCCCACTGATAAGACATGGAAAGCCCTTCATCAACAAGACAATAACCATACCTCACTTGAGACTATTTCATTAAAAGTGTACCTAGACAAAGGAATTCCTGAAAAACAAAACATCCAGAGTCTGTACTCAGAGATATCTGAAAGCTGGAAACACACCAAAAACCCCCAAGTTTAAACATGTTCAGCACTTAACTGGATACTCGGCTGTAGGCTCCAAGCACAGCAAGTCCTTCTTAACTGAATTTTTATAACCCTAATCCAGCTATTCCAGAAGAGTCATAAGAAAGGACACCCACACAAGATTTCCCACAGAGGGGGGGGTTTCTAGACAGAAACATTCAGTACACCTTCAATTCTATTTCTTGTCTCTACTGCTTCTCAGTCAGTGTTCAAAATCTTTCAACATGAGCAGGCCTACTTCCCCTCCTCAAACTTTATCTTGCTAGTCTCCAGCCAACATCCTTAAGTAAATTTTCTCTTTTGAGATTTATATTTAAACATATGTGAACAGGAAGGATTCAGAAATTAAGTCACAGGCCTTTCAGGTCTTCTTCATGAGTCTGTTGACAAAGTTACATAAAAGATTCTCCAACCCTGACTAAGAGGTTAGCAAAATGATAGCGCTCCCATCTCCATATGAAGGCAGCTGCTCTTGGAACCTTCATTACCATACAAACTAGGAAATAACCTCAGAAAACTGACCAGTTTCTGGAAAAGGTCTGAGCTCCAAGTTCTGCATATATTTCTCATGCAGTTATTTATGTGCACATTTTTCAGTCATAATGTGACTTTATAATGGTGAGCAAAAAAACCCCACAGTTGGGAGGGCAGGTTATGCCTGGATTGTGTCCTGCCTTCACACTATGCTCACTTGTACTAGGCACAGAGCTAAGCAATTTTTTTCACTGTTTCTTTGCAGGCGTTTTGATTTTAATCCCTTCAAAATGTGTTGTGGGTAAGGACAAGTTGTTACAAGAACACCCTGACTACCTTCAGAGACTCCTGCCTTCAAGCTCTTCATACTTATGAGAGACTCCTCTGCAAAGCAATTAAAGAGTACATGCCTCTGTGGCACAGAGCTGTGTATGGATAGGAAATGGCATTAGTTTTCTGGTTGCTCCCTGTAGACTTTCAGGGATGCATTAACATCGCTTAAGGCTTCCTTTAGACCTTATTTAAAAAATAAGTAAAGTCAGTCCATAATTCAAGAAACAAGTTAATGACCTGGTACATAAAAGCAACTTGGCAACCTTATGACATGCCAGGGGCACAAAAGCAGACTGAGAATAACAGGAATTTAGAGCTGTTTGAAACTAGGGTTTTCACATGGAAATACACTCTCTCACATACTGGAAGAGCCTGTAATGCCTTTGAAAGTCAACCACATCCATGGTCCCCTGCCCTCTTTCCCATTTCTCCTGGCTTCCTATAAATAAGAGTAAGTTAACTTTCTAAATAACTTAAAAGTTTAACATCAAATCACGTATCTAATACTCCTTTGTCTTCAAAGAACAGATGGGTTATTTAAGCTCTTCAACATAAAATTTAGCCAAAATACTAAATCTGATTTCTCCATTCTCTTGGGGACTACTATATACCTATAGTTAGAGTTCAGATCTTCTCAAGGAGACAAACAAGATTTTAGGAACAGATTTGCATGCTACCAGTCTTATTGTTCAACTCCTGAAAGCATATAGAGCAGATTTAGAATATCAAAGTACAGTAATTCCCTTCTGTTTGGCCAATTCCATAGCCACACTCTTCCAGTTAAAACACTATTAGAATTTCTTTGTAAAAATATTTATTAAAAATGAAGTAAAGTCCTGGAAGAAGGGTGTTATTACACTGAAGTTAATTCAGAATTGCTCAGCCAAAGCTTTAAAACCCAATTTGTCTACCAGTTGCCATTAGAGGCATCCTTCACAAGAAGCCAAGCCCAAGCAGTTAGCAGTTTGCCACTCCTGCCCTCCATCAAGTTGCATGTTCCTACAGGCTGATGTGAGTGACAGTGATAGTCAATGTGATCATAAAGCAGCAGCTAACACTACTCAGTTGCTGGTCTTATTAGATCAGATCAAAAGTTTTTATGATAGAGAAAATCCCTCAAGCGTTCTTTCAGTATCATCTGACTAAGTTTCATCAATGTGTTAGATGCATCTCCTGACCACGTTGTGGTCAGTGCAGTACACTCATTCACTCAGCATGCCTGTAAAGTAGAAATTTCTAGGGTGTTGAAACAGACTATAAAAACACTTCTCTATCATTAAGATTCCTTTGTTTTGCACCTCTTTCCCACAATGACTCATTCCTATCTGCTATTTATTTTGCCAGTCATTTATGCCCTTTGATCAAGGTGGCTAACCTGGTTCTAACACATTCAGAATTTATCCAGAAAGATATTCATCATTACTTCACACATTAAGATTAAAAAAAAACTCAAAAAAACCCCCAAAACCAACCAAACAACAACCACAGAAGTAATGCCTAAGGGCAGCTAAGGTTTAGAAGTTTTGCTCCTGCATGAACATCCATGTAATCTGTTCAGCTTTTTTGGGAATACTTCATGCTGTAACCAAGATAATTTGACAGTGAGTGATCAGTCATGCTCCCAAGCTTTTTCATCTCCATTATTCAAGAAGTTACAACCAGTGTCTAAACACAAAAATGCCTGAAGTCTGACACGCATAAGCCTAGGCACAACAGTACCCTTCCTCCCCCTTCATCATTTCACATCCCCTCCCTTTTGACTCTACTGCAAAAATTTGCATTACTTTGTACCTTACAACAAGAAGGCTATTTTCACCAGGGGGGGGAAAAAAAAAAAAAAAAAAAGGTACAGGCAGTGTAACACTGTCATGCTCTATTTGATAGAATTATCTAATCACTAAAAAAAAAACCACCACCAACCAAGCCAAAAAAAACACCACCAAACCCAAACACAATTCGAAGTCACCCAGCAATTTGCTGCATTGCCATACACATCACAACATTAGTCATTTTGCCTACAATCACATCAGAAGCCAGCACACAGTATCCTCATTATGATCTTTAGCTGATGAATGAACTACATGGTCAGTTCTTCTCATTGACTTAGGTACAAAACCTTAGATTGCAGCACCCAGCACTTTAAGGAGGCCTTTTTATGATGAACTGGCACAAGCCTTGATCTAGTGAAAAATAATCTCTCCTTTTATGCTTAAGGGTTAGACTTTAATTAAGAAGCCTTTTTAAATGCATTAAAATCAATTCAGAATGCCAGCACCATATTGCTTGCAGGGAAGTCACATGTAACATTACTTACCATAAGATTTGAATCTTTTCAAGAGATCTAAAGCTGTTTGTCTGCACACACCAGCAGACAAAATTATCTACATGAGCTGTTGAAAGCCAGAAGACAGCTGGGCTGATGAGTTAAAAAGGAATGACTATCACATGCTCAGACACTGTGCTACACACTTCAATGAAGTGCTTTAGAGAATATGTTCTATGACTATATAAAGGCCATCTTCAACCTGGTTCTTTAACTAATAACTTCAATATAAATCTATTAACATACTCAGAAACATTCCTGATTGTATATGTAAACAGCTGCAGAACACACTCCCGGGATGAGAGCTTCAGCAATTTTAAGACCTTCAAATAACCCTTATAGATACTAAAATAACTCTTTATTTTAATTATTAACCTTGAGACATCAAGTGCTATAGGAATCCAAATTGCTGCTCTCATACTGGCTAAGCACAGCACAGTCAAAAATTACTAAGTCTAAGATTACTTCTCTTCTTGGTCTTGCTTTTGTATTGGGGAAAAATCCCCAGCCCCTTGGAAACAGAGCAGCCTAAACTGCCAGATTAGACTAAGACTTTGGAGTGCAAACTGCAGAATAGTTTTATCTTCCTTTTTCATTTTTGCTAGGGAAGGACTAGTCAGGAGTGTCATACAATAGTACTATGAAATAAGAAAAATATTTCAGGGACAGGAAAAAAATTTAATTCTTCAATCTATCAGACCTATTAGCACAAAGAATTTATTAGAAGCTCGTAACTCAGTCTTCACTCAGCAGTGTCAAAAATACACTCAGGGCAATAATCAAGAAGGGAAAAATACTGTCTTCTGGATCTTGAAATTGACACACAGTATTGACAGAACTTCCCAAAATGTAAACAGGTTCTGCCCACTTAAGTTACAGCTCAGTTTCTGCATATCCTTTTAAAACAGATTGCTTCGGAAAAGCATGCAGCCTACCCCAGTCTCAACAACTAAGGGCTGAGAAGTCAAATGCAAGCATGGCAGCCTGCCAAACCCCAGGATCCCAATAGTCTCCCCTCTTCAATCTCTGGAACCCCAAACTTGTTAAAATATACCCAGGAGATTGCAGCAGCTTGTGCTGATACTGTTAATTGATTTACAGAAAGTCAAAGCTTGTCCACAGAAAACACATATCAAAAGAGAAAGCTTGCCAACATTTTACTTGCCCTTCAAAAAGCAATTAGAAAATATTTTCATTTGTCCTACAGGCTAGCAGCAGAAAGATCCATGGTGTGTTTCAACATATGGCAGTAAGAAGCAGGCTTTTTAGTCTGAGGAGTCATATTCGTAGTGTTTTAGAGCAGAAAGACCAGAAGCTGATGTACAGCTGGTCTGTTACCGGGCTACAGCAGCCACATGTTACACTTCCTCATTTCTGAGCTTTCCCTGACAAAGCACAGAGCTCATGGAAACCATTTTTTTTCCTTATGTCTTCCCGTAGCATAAGTTTAAATACCACAATTTGAAATACAGTCTACTTTTTCATATTCATAATTGAATATATTCTGAACATAGCAGACAGGATGAAGAGAGCTGCAGGTTAACACCTGGGCTGCACACAAAACCAGAAACGCAATACCAACCAAGGTGATTAAGGAGCTGGCAGGACAGACGTCTTAGAAAGCCACAGAAAACAAGAGAGTGTTCTGCGGCATTTAACACTGCAGCATAAGCTTAACCAGGGTAGGTATACACTTGGAGTCTTTGAAATGGTGGTGTTAAAGAACAGTTTTGAGTTACACAGAGGAAAGGAACGATGCACAGTTTGGACAAGTAAACAGGCTTTTCTGCTTTCGTGTGCTTAAAGTATATTGCTAATACACAAACTAATTATGTGAATGTAAAACTAAGCATAAGAGAAGTTCCATCCCCTCATCCCACATTTCAGGGACAAAGTTATGTTTAAGTTAAGCAGGTGACTCCAAAAGCACAAAGTTTAGCACACTTCCTTTGAGGACAATTCTAGCTATTCGAGTTACCTTTAACCTCTAAAGCATGCTTCCTAAAAACATGCTTACTAAAGCATGCTTGGAAAAGGTATTTAATTCTTCTAGGTGCATTACAGAGCCACAACCAGGAATTCGTTTCAGCTGCAGCCATAACCCAGGCCAGCAGCACCCGGACAAGCAGCTCAGGAGGAGCAGTAGGAGTAGGAACCTTCCAGGTGCCCTAGATCCAGCAGCCGGAACAAAGCAGCTGTTTGAGGGCTGCCACAAAACCCTGGACCAAACCAAGAGCCCCACAACATCAGCTAACAGGAGCACGCAAAGCCTCTAGAAAGTAAAAAAACTTCACTTTCCCACATCAAGACCTCCCTCTACTTATCCCTCAAAGGCAGGCAGGAGAGGGTGCAGGTAACAGGAGGACGGAGAAAAACAAGAAGGCAGACTTCCCAGCCAAAAGGCCGTGCCCCTGTCCCCCGACAGCCGGACTCGCAGCCCCCCGGGGCTCACCCTGCAGAGAGAGCCCGCCCCGCCCCGTACCTGCAATATCCCAGAGCTGCAGCCGCACCAGGGTCTTGCTGTCCCAGTGGATGACTTTGAGCGCGAAATCCACGCCGATAGTGGCCCGGTAGTGCTGGGAGAAGAGCTGGTGCACGTAGCGCTTGATAATGCTAGTCTTCCCCACGCCCAGCTCCCCGATGACCAGCACCTTGAAGAGGTGCTCCCGGCACTCGGGCGCGCCGGAGCCCGCTCCCTCCCCGCCGGCCATCCTCGGCCCTCCCTCCCGCGGGGCGCCGCGCACAGCCCGGGCTGCCGCTGACAGCCCGCTTCCCAACTTTCCCAGACACCAACTTTCCGACAACTTTCCCCAGCCGGCTCCCCGCGGGGCCGGCCCTCGCCGGGAGGGGGAACACGGAGCGGGGAGGAAAAGGGAACCCCGGCCACCACCTGACCAGTCACAGGACGCGGAAACTCCGCGGGCTTATACCAGCCCGGGGGAGGGGCAGGGGGAGGGACCCGGCCCGCCCCGCCGGGATATCGGGATACGGGAGGGGCTGAGGGCACGGCAGGGTGGCAGTGGGTATGTGTGTCTCTCGACGGCTGCCGCGGATGAGGGCCCGGCAGCCCGGGGAGAGCGGAGAGGAGCGGAGCAGGAGCTGAGCCTCCAAAGAGCGCTCGGGCCGGGGAAGTTTAAGCTGTTTGCCTGTGCCATCCTCTGCCCCCTTCTACTGGTAGTGGCAGCGAAGTTTTCTCCCGCTGAAGTCTCTGAAAACACTCGGGTTTTCTCCGCACTGTCCGGCAAAGCGTGTTGTTGGCAGAGCGGTCCGTGGGACAGAGAGGGCTTTATAGGGATGCGGGGCAGTCGGAGGGTTCCAGTGACCCACGCTCGCACCCAGGCGCCGCTCCATTACCAGGGGCCGGCCTGGGGCCCGCGGGGTGCTGTGCAGGGTGTTGTGCCCCTGCCGCCTCCCTGCCCTCGCAGGCAGCAGGGCTGGGCATGGCAAGGGCGGTGCTGAGCGCACCCTGTGCTAACAGGCAGCGCTGACGCCGCACTGTGCGGAAAAGGCTCAGGCAACCGAGGAAGACAATCACCTCCTCATCTGCAGGATTCCCATCAAACCCACCTAACACCTACAGCTAAATTTGAGTCCATCCAGTTCTTAAACTGATCTGGTAAAATACTTTTTACTGTGCTCTGGTTGTTTCAAAAATTATACCAGACAATCACGAATGGTCTGGGTTGGAAGAGACCTTAAAGATCATCTCATTCTATCATCCCTGCCATGGTCAGGTACACATTCTACTAGTCCAGGTTGCTCAAATGGGGCATCCGCATCTTCTCTGAAACAGACACATTGTTACAACCCAACCTAAAATAAGTTTCCTGTCCTTAGGACCATGTAGTCCCATGTGTGCAGATTGTAGGTGCCAGGAAAAAATAGCTTTGCTAACATACTCTTCAAAAGAAACACACAACCTGAGGTGTTTGTGTTTGCAATAAGAGGATTAAGTTGTGTGACTAAGTGGTACTGATTCCACTGTGTAGTTTGTTTATCATCTAAATGCTTTAACAGAACTATTTTGTGCTGGAGAACAATGAGAGCCACTCCAAAAGGGAAGTATTATATGGTTGTCTGGATAGCGTGTGTGTGCACACAGGATGGAAAACCAAGTGAAGATCCAACTAGCGGTGAAGGGGTGCCTCCAGTGGGAAAGAAAGTAGTGGTTAAAATATATGGTAACTGACCTGTCAAACATTCATCAGTTGTTCCTGATACTATAGTAATTTATTCGATACTGCAATTTCTTTGCTATGCTTTAAATCAGTGGCTTCAATAAAATGATTCAAACTTCTTCAGATGACTTGGAGAATGCCTACTTCCATGTCATACGAAGATGGTGCATGCAATGTAGATGGGAGTGGATGAAGAGAACAGCTGTCTGGCAAAATAAAGCAAAAAACCCTTGCATTATTGAAGAAAAAATTGTGTTTAGAGATTTTGGGTTAATTTGGGTAATTTAAATTGTCATGCTACATTAACATAATTGTTCCAATTAGTATTTACTTTCCCAGCAGTAATGACATCAGAATATAAACTAGGGGAAGTCTGTAACTCAAAAATATTTTTTTTAATTGTTTTGTTGTTGGTTTGTTCTTTTTTTGGATGGAGGCTAGAAAGGGTAACAAAGATTAATGTCAAGAGATGAGACAAACAAGAGGCATTGTCAGTAACTGGGAGGTTGAAGGTGAATATGAGGCTGTTATTTTATATTATAAAATGGTACTTTAACCAGAGTGTGTGTACTCTGGTAAACCTTTTTAATTGTGTCTAGGCAGATGTCTGTCTGTTTGCACAGCTAGGGTCCATTCAGACAGGGGGATCTGCACTGAAGATCTCTACCCAGACAGGTGCCAAAGTTTCACTTCTCTTGCAAAAAACAAGGTGGAATGGAATTGTCATGTGTTTATGTAAGGGTATTGCTGGGGTCTAGAATGGATGCAGATGCTTTCTTCTTCAGGCTTAGATGTAGTCTTTGTGCCTTCATTGCCTAGCGGTCAAATGGCAATGATACTACTTTCCTACCTTACATGAGAACAATGTTAATTGATTACTGGGCACATTTTGCCATTATATGCCAGGGAGTGGGAATGCTTATGTGTTCTACTTCCAGGCTTCTCATAAAATTAGATACACAGATATTCTGGTTTTGGCTGGGATAGGATTATCATATCAGACAACTAAGTGAGCAACTGTACTATTATTAGTAAACTGAATACAAGTACTTCAGGATGCTTCAGGTTTGGTATCAACAGCATAAAAGAAGCCTGTAGGTTAATTTTGTTTTCTCATATACTGATTTTGAGCTATTAGAACCAGCCAAAGAAGTCAATAAAAGTCATGATTTGTTCATGGGAGAGTCACTAAAGAAAACCAAGGGCAAAATGTGACTTATAATTTGCCATGATTAATAGTTTGATCAGTACTAACTGCATTACAGCATGCCAAACATATAGCACTAGATCTTGCCTGAACTAATAATTTGCCTTAATTTCATTAATATTAATTTTGTTCAAGCTGTCTAATATCTGTGTGGAACAGCTTGGAAAAATTCAGTCATTTGCAGTCCTGTCTCTCTGGTGCAGTAAAATCAATCATGTATGAGGTTATAGAATAATCAACACCCGCCTAGTGCAGGGTAGGTAATCATATTGTAAGCTAAATTTCAGCGTCACTTGGTCTTCTACTTGTAATTCTACTTTTTAACTGACTCCCTTTTGTGAGCTGAATGTCAACAAAACCCCTCTGTTGAACAAGGGCTGTTGACCTTATGATATAGTAATTGGGATTACCACACTGTATTTTACCTTCAATTGCCTGCACTGGGAGACCAGGAAAGGGTTATTTTGGGCCATTTTAACTACCTTATCTGGTTGCTTGCCTATAAATAAGATACCTGCTTTGTGTTTCAAATATGAAATAAAAGCTGTTTGGTTTTGGTGAGATTTTTTTTGTTTCTTCGCACTGGAGGTCTCAGGAACGAGGACCACAAAGCGTGTATCTTACAAAACAGGCTTTTGATATCCTCTCAACCTGAAGGCTAAAGTTTGATCTGAATAAAAACTATTTATTTATTTTAACAGTTGCTGTTTGTTGGTATTAGCTAGCCCATCCCTGGTTAATTTTTTAAATCATCTATTCATCCACATGTCAGAACTTTGGCTTCCAACAGCAGCTGGGTTCAAGGAACTGGCTGCATACTGGAAGGGCTTTAGAACTTTTAATAGCCTAATGATCGTTACACAACAAACACCAAAGGACTGGTGAAATAGCTTAGTTTGTTAGACATTGTAACTTCCTCTTTTTTCCTGATCTATAATGTCTTTTGTATCTCTTTTCCTTCAAGACTGCTTTTTCTAATCTTCCCCGTGTTAGTCTCTCCTCCACTTCCTCTGCAACACCACTTTGCCTTATCGTCCTTCTATTTTCATCATGCCAACTGTAATTCTTTAGTTACAACTTCCCTTTTTACCTTCTTTTTCTTCTCCCTCCCCCCTATTTTTATTTCCTTTTCCCTGGAATGTTTTTCACCTAACTTCTGTTTAGGCCTTTTATTTTTCACCTCTGTTTTTCATTATTTCTTTCTTTCTTTCAGACTCACCGTCCTGTTCTTCGGAGCTTTTTCTCCTCTGAAGTGAATGAGAGGTTTTTCATGTTTCTACTTGTCAGCCTGTGGTGAGGAAGGGACAGCAGCAGGTTCAGCCAGTTAGACCAGGAAAGCCACAGGACTCACATTATTGCCCAAAGCAGAGGGATACATTTCATATACTCTTCCCTGTAGATGCATTTGAAGTGAAATTTGTAGCTGAAGGGGTGGTGTGAGTAGCTGAAAAAGGGAAAGAAGTACGACACATGGGCAATTTCCCTGTGTGCATATGAGGAAGCACAGCTGCTCGGGCACTGTGACTGAGCAGATTTGCACGCCATGTTATCTATCTCTCCATGCTTCTCTAATCTAGTGGAGGATGTAGACAACACTGCTTCTGCTCTATGTAGTATTTCTCAAAAGTCAAGGGCAAGAAAAAAGTCTGTGTTGTAAAAGAATACTGTCACCACAAACAGAGTGTACTGCTGGAGCAGCATAGGGCACTGAATGTTTTCACTTAACAGTGGTTTTCAAGAGAAATGTCCCAAAGTACTGCTTTTGGTGATAGTAACATAACAAACAATAGACACCAAGATAAGACTGGAAGGCTGGGGTTCTTTTGGAAAATGCTTCTATTGTCAAGTAGAACACTGGACAACCAAGCCTATACACAAGAGGACTGAATTAATGTTACTTGAAATTTATGTATGAGTTTAAGGTCTACAAATACGTGCCTAGATTTTGCCCACTGAAAACATTCTCCATCAGTTGTATGAGAGTAACCATGAACAGAAAGCCAAGATAATATGTTGGTTTTAGCCTGCCTGGGGCTGCACTTCCTGCAAGGCAATATGGTACACTGTTGTCTCCTGACCACAAATTTAACTGAATTACATAGGCTCAAACATATATACACAGCCTGCATTCAGGACAGTTCTACTGGTACTTGAAAGATGTGGTTGGAGAAATACAGATACTGTTTCTGTGTCACTTGTAAAATATATCTTAGATGCCTGCATGCAAAACTATTATTAAACAACCATAGACATATAATGGAAAATCCAGAAAAATCAATACTATTTTTTATTAAAGCCAGTAAAATAACAGTGTGTACAGTGAAGTAATGGAAGAATGCTTCTGTCTGGAAGAGAAAAAGAAACCAGCCATGAAGAGATCATATCAAATAATGACGTTTGGCAGGCCTGGTCAAATGTCTGGAAGGACATGATCCCAGACAGAAGACTTTTTCATAAGGCCTGATGGTCTTGCATAGACATAGGATAGTCTTCCTCAACTAACTCATCTCTAATCTATGAAAGTAAATGATGAACTTGGACTGCCATCTTCACATGGTGGCTTCACATAGAGCTTGCTTGTCCCCCAGTTACAGGCTTCCTGTTAACCAAATTCTGAGCTGTATTTGTCTTATGATTACTTCTGTTCTTTTGAAAAGTCTTTTGTGCCTTTTCAGTTTTCAGGAGGTGAATGGATACCATACTGCTCAGGCATTGAGGAACTCATCCTCTGGCTGTGACTGCAACACATGAAGTAGAGGCAAATATTAGTGAAAGTGCTAAAGATCTGCTGATCTCTTTGTTGAATGCTTTTGGTAGGTCTACATCTATGTAGAAAACAGACTGAGAGAAACAGCTTTTGAATTGTTTCCAGTGCAAATACTTACTTTTTCCTCTTTAGGTATGAAAATGGTAACTTTTTTGCCTTCATTATCAGCACTTTGAAGAAGATAATAGTTCAATAGTGTAGTATCGAACCAGAGGAATGAGCTCCAGGACTGTTCTTGGCAGGGGGATTTGTGGCAAAATTGGTAAATACTTGTAGAGCATCATTGTAGATCTGAAGACTGAGGGCCAGGATGGAGGATAGCAATTGACTGGGATTCAGTTAAGCAAGATGGAATAGTTGTTAAAATACTGATGAAATTACTATGGTAAACTCCTTCTTTCTTTACTAGCTGTTCACTCCAGCTTGGATGTGGACTTTATTTCAAAAATTCCCCCGATACCTTTTCCCACATTCACTAGCCATACCCTCATTGTTCTCCCAAATACTCCCAAGCTATATGCTAGAAGGGAACAGAAATTCTTCCATACATGGCCCTTACTTTCCAGCCACAGTAATTCCACTTGAGCTCTTCCATAAAGTCAGAGTCATTTTGTTCTCTCATCAGTATAGAAGATTAGGCAGTGACCTACATGGTGATGATTTACTAAGAGCACTTATAGCAAAATATGGAGGCTGGAGCATCTGAAGGTGAGGAGAGAGGGTTTACTCTAGCAGCAACCTGTAACAGCTCTGGCTGGGCAAGGACAGACTGCAGTAGGCACCAACCAGACATGAACTGCCCTAGTGAAATATTTTTTGTGTGTTTTAAACACTTCTAAAATTGAAGCACTGGAAAGCAATTCCTAATTATGCTTATGTTGAAAAGTTACCATTATGTTTTCTGTCATTCTTATCTAAACTCCTTATCGTTCTTAGCTTATCTTTATTGAGAAGTGTACTTTTCCTGTACCACACAGCAATATCTGCAGCTACGGAAGTATGACTAAAGATGTAACTTGGAAACATAGATACCAAATTACATAGATACTTAGAGTGACAAGAGTGACAACTGGATACTATTGTAAACAAATCCATGTTGATCCACATATTTCATTTTAATTAGTTAAAATTTATTTCATTTCTAGCAACTCTTTAAAGCAGCAGCATTTGTTGTATCTTACATGTTGAGCAAAGTATGAACACTGAAACAAAAAGCATTCTGTGACTTTCTGTAAACTGTGTTATATTAAGTCCCCATTCTGCTTACACATTTAAGCAAGTGTGGAAGTTCAGACACCATGAGTCATCCCATCCAGTTCACTTTGTAGAGGTCATTCCTGTGCATGAACTTTCTCACATGCAGCCAGCTTCTTATTTTTTTGTGGTTAGACAGAATGGAAAATATCAGTATTACAGCAGACCTGGAAATATGCAGGAAACCATAAACATACATCATGCTTATTCGTTCCCTACAGGTTCAACTGAAAATGTAAATGGTATATATTACATTCTTTGCTGCACAGTTTCACATCAGCTACAGGAGACATGAAGATGCCTTTCTCTGTTCCCTTTCAAAAAGGCAAGTTTCTCTAACAAAGTTTATGAGTGACACTAACCACACTTACTGTATTTTTTGTTGACCTTAGTGCTACTCTGTGCCTTAAACAGACCACAAGCCCACCTAATGGGGCAGGTTATATTATGACCAAAGTAAATAACAGTTTCAGTCTATTTTATGTGAATATTGCAACTATGTTTCTTTCTTGCAGCTGATTTTAACTGTGAGTTGCTAAAATTATTGTTTGAACTGAGGTGTCTAAAAGCATCCTGACTAATTTTAAGGATGCTTCGTGGATACATGAAGTTTGATCTATCTTATCCCTGTGTCAGTTTTCAAGATCCTTCTGCTGAGCATGGTAGTTCAAGCCTTTTCAGTCTAAAGAAAAGCTTTTTATATTTGACTTGGCACAGCAATTTTTCCCCAAGAATTTTTTATTGAAAAATGGCTGAACAGGTCTTGTTGACAAGTTTTAGAGCTTTTCAGCCTGAGGCAGACACCTGGCATAGATAAAATTTGCTTAAGTTTCAAGCAAGCTAAGAAACAATAACGGAGCTTCTCAGTCTTCATAACTGAGAAAGCTAGTAGCTTCTGCTGCAATACAAATCTTATCATCATTGCTCCTCTATTCTGTAGGTATTTGGACAATGGCTTTATAGGTATGGTCCTGTTCTCAATCATTTTAAAAAATGAGTCTCTGTTTCTATAATGGTGCATTCTCACCATCTAAATGTTCCATCTGATATACTTTTTTTCTTCAAAGACCTTCAGATTTGATGCATCTATGTTAGCAAAATGTATTTTGCTAAACAAAATAGTTGTTTTTTTGCATTCATCAGTTTTCAAGGGCAAATGTGGAAATAACATATCTAGAATACAAAGACAGTGTGTGACTACTGTGACTGTGAGAATGAAGGTGAGTTTAATGCCCAATAACTTTACTTGCATTTGCAGATGAAACAGTCTTTAAGTTCATCATTCACTGAGTAAAGCACTTCTTTTCTTGTGTTTGGGGTTTTTTTTTGGGTTTTGGGGGCTTTTTGTTTATTTTTTTGGGGAGGGGTTGTCTTGTTTGGTTGGTTTTTTGTTTAGTTTTGGTTTTTGCTGATGTTGTTGGGGGTTTATGTGTGTATACGCAGAATTAGAGTGACCATTGAAGCAATTTTTTTTCTTGAGTGTGTTCTCCATCAGAGTGTTCCAGTTCTTGAACTGCCCCTGGCTGTATGTGCCTTTTTTTTGCCAGGCCCTCCCTGAGGAGCAGCACTACTTAGTCCACAGAGAGCTGGCAGACAGGGAATTGAGGCTGAGCACTTCTGCCAGCTGGCTGATCAGCTGAGGGCCAAAGACAATAGCTTATCTATCCTTTCTCTGGTCAGCTCCCAAGACATTTTTGTCCTTCATACTGGCATGACTCTTGGGTCAGTGCCAATTTTCATCACTGTACTGCTGTTCTGTGCACACTTTCCTCTTTTAACTATAGATATTTATCATTTTCCCAATAATTTTAATTTTATTTGTGGTGAGCATCATGTCTGCCTGTTCTCTGACTCAACAGTCAGTTAAACGAAAGATACTGTCAGCTGGATCTAGCTAAACTGTAGCTTTATTCCCTCTACCTCTACTCTATGGAGACCTCATTGCCTACACATCTCTGAACTGTCTGAACATAAAAGGAAATAGAGTTCAGTCTAGGCATAAGTCCCAGCAACTGAATGTTTGTGTTTGTTGTTTTTGATATACTCTTTGAAAAAGTAGCTGCAGGTGTTTTTGTCAGTCAATAATTGCACACTTGCCCATACCTAATATTTCAAAAGCCCAGGTTCATGGCATTTTCCTTGTTTGCTTTTTTAATCTATTAAGCTCCATAGCTAGTGAAAGAGGTGAACTAATTAAACAAATTGTTCAACCCTACCCATATCAGATTGTGATATTGGAGACTTTTTGCTAGCTGAATAATTCAATGAGCACCAATGAGCAAGGAAAGGAGCATCTGGCTTATTGTCTGCTGTCAAGTTATACTAGAGATTATTAATGACTGATTATTGTTTGATAGTTGTCAAAGTACTGCCAAGAGAGTACATGAACCCGCCACTGGGTTACATATTTAGGTTAAGGATTGTTCTTTCAACTGGAGTACTTGGAGTGCAGTTACAATCTTTATCTCACGTTCCATCTCACCATGGTAACATGAGTTATGTACCAAATCTTTCTGTTTCCAAGTACTTCCTTTTGTAAGCACAGTCTGTTTATGTCAGAGATAATATTTTCAGCCTGTGCGCTTTACATCATTTAGAAGCAATTAATTCAGCACAGACATCTCACAGCCCAGTCATGATGAAAACTGTGGTAGCCTAAAATGAAGTGTTTCTGTATATTCTATCAGTACCTATTTATGTTTTTATTATTTTCTCTCGTTTTCTCCTGGAAAGATACTGTACTAAATAAATTTAATTTCTCTAAATACCTTTTTAAGATACTCTGTTAAGTTTACAAATCAAGCACTTTTAGTTTGTCTGTAATTTAATTTATAAGAATAAAAAGTACCCAAATACTTCAGAAATACTGCAGTCTGTAGTTTGTTCCCTTATTTGATTAATCTGATCCACTAACTACTGATATTGATCTCAACAATTTTAAAGGTGTCTTTTGTCATAGAGATTCTTAAATGTTAACCTAGTCTCAAACATCCATACTACTTCCATAGGATAAAGTATCATGGACCACAAAGCTCAGAGCCACTCCTTTTCCTTGCTGTTGCAGCTCTGAGTTAGTGATTTGTCTCTGTGACAGAAATACTAAGTTCTTCACATACAGCTTCCAGATGAAAGACATTTTCTTCCTAACAAACTGGTTGTAGAGCTCAGGATTCATCTCTTCGGAGCTGCCTTTGCAGTTTCTTGCTGTCATAGAAGCAAAACACCAAAGAATCCAGTTCTTGGCAGAAGAAAACCCACTTGTAGAACATACAGATTGCATATGTAGAAGTTCCATTTAGAGTTGAAGGTGTTTATTTAAAATGTCCCCAAGCTACAGTTGACATTACTTCCTTTTGCTGGACCTAGCAAACACTTTTTGTCTTCCATGTGATTGTATGTGTGCTACAGATCAGAGAGCTTTTCTTTTGAAATCGGTTCTCAGATGTGTATGAAGTTTTAACAACCATAAACAGTCTTTTCAAATAGCAGCTTGTCACACGACATGTATGGATAGCAACCAAGTTTTTCTTTTTGTTTTTTTTTTTTTCTCATAAAAGAAAGCATTTCTTCTAGCAACCTCTTATAAACTACTTCAAAGAAGTCTTCTGAAGTCCTTTACTTTTTTCCCCCAGGTGACTTACTATTCTGCTTTTTCCCTCCAGAAAATTACCCAAGATATTTGAAATTTGAGGATTTTGACCTAACAGCAATTTTGATTTTTTTAAACCAATAGTGTGCTTCAAGAGTCTTGATTTTATTTTTAATGATTCTTTAGTTTATACTTCTCAACTACAGTGAAAATATATTTATAAAGGGGTGAGGCCTGGAGCAAATTTAGCAATTTTTGAAAACTGCAAGACTGAAAAAAAACTAGTCTCAATCCAACACAGTCCTTAGGATACACTTAGTGTCAAACTTATGAATTAGTACAGCAAAGCTGAGATTCCTACCCCAGGCTTAACATGTTTAAGTGCTGTATCAAATGACTGCTGAGAGAGCAAAACCTACAGGTTACCTAAACAGATTGGCATCATGAAGCAATGGGAGCTTCTCCCATGCCTCTCATTTGCTGGATTGAGGAACACACCTTCCACTTGTATCTTTAACTCTTTGTTTGATATGCCAACAACTACTGCCCATTCTACATAGTGCAAATTCTAACCACGTAGTGTCACTTTGGTGGGTATTTTTTCAGATGACTTTTTGCACAGTACAGGTGACTGAAACTGCATTTTAACCTAATTAAGAAATAATGTTCCACTTGAAAAGCTACATTTCAAAATTATGAAATGCCAGAAATGAGGCTGTCCATCCAACTTTAATTTGGCAGCATATCTTAATAGCACAACTGTATTCTTTCTCTGTTCCCAGTTCCATTCATTGTAGTGGATTATGCTTAGAGAATCCAACATCTGTTCACTATATTTATCCTTCTTGCTTAACTAGTGGCTAGACCATAGAAAGAATGCAGAATGATTTCTTTCCTCATGATCCTTTCTAGAGCATACTAGAGCACAATGGTGACCAAATGAATCTTGAACTTTAATGATCATGTGGCTGCTATGAGATGAAATGCATCATTATCTCTCTTTGATGTTTGTGAAAGTGGAATACAATTCTCTCTGCAGGCCGTGCAGGGAACCAATGGCAGAATTGGAATTCAGGGCCCAGTGCAGTGCTTATTCTCTCTCTCAAACCACTTTCCTCCAGGAAGTGTCGAGCATCCTTGGCTCTCATCAACTTTGCAGTTTTGAATATTCATCATGCCTGTTCACCATCACAGCACTGGTAATCTTAAAAAGCTCAGCCAGAAAATAAAAGCCCAAACAGATACCGTTATTCTACCCCTGAAGCAACAAGAACAAATGCCACAATTAAACAAGCTTTTCAAATACATGGTGGAAAAAAATAAAACCGAATATTTTTGTTGCCCTAATGGTTCCCCCTTCTCATTTCCAAATCCACATTTCTTGCTTGTGACTTCTTCAGCATACCCACTTGGAATGACTGTCAGCCCAGAACTGGTGTGACCACTGATGGACTGTCCCACTGCTGCCCAACTGAATATGGGATGGACAGATTTCATCTGCCTTCCTCTGGTGGGGTTTGGGCACGTATCATAAATCCAGTTCCTTACTTTGGAAGTTATTACAAGTCAATTAAGGCTGGAAACCTCTTATGTATGACTGAAGTGATTGAGCTTGTTCAACACCTGGTATGGGAGGGACTGATGGGCAAATGAACATGCATCTTTCCGTAGCAAACAACAAGCAATATCCACTTCTTACAAAAAATACTCAACAAGAGTAGGGTTTATAGCTCTGAGAAGGCTCTTTCAGCCTCCTTTAGATGACAGCTCTCAGATATTTGCCAGGATAGTAGCAGTAGAAAATGTTTGCATAGGTAAATCAAAATTATTTTCTTTCAGGTCTCATGTTGCTAAACTAGTCTATAGAGTACTAATGTTTTTCAGACACAAAAAAGCATCTAAACTGCTTTTTAAAACATCCTTAGAGACTAAAAGCTGTACACTTTATGCAAGTGCCTGGGGCTGTGTTTCTTTAGATTTTCTGGCAAAATATGCATGTATATTAGTTCAGTTATGCTTGTTAGAGAATAAAGGTAATATATCCTATGATAATGACTGTATGATAAATACATAGTGATTGTTCGATTTTTGCTAAAAAGTCTTCCTTGCTAGGTTTGGAATGCACATTTTTCAAAAGAATTTCAGAATATGGACCCATTTCCTGGGCTTGTCTGGAATGTACATTAATAGATAATTATCAAACCCTTCCTCTTTCTGGAAACAGATAATTGGCCTTGATGTGGTATATGCCCCACAGACTTTAAAACCAGATCATATGTGCTTTGATTTGCAGACATTTTGGGTAACATGGCTGCATGCAAGGCAACTCTGGCCTTTAGCAGAGATCAGCAGACACTGTAAGAAGTCTGTGTGAAACACATTGTGCAGTGAAGTCTTCTGGACTTCCCAGTTCATCACCATGCATTTTCTGTCTGTATCACGCTATGCTCACTTCCAGCTGGTTCGTGATAATCAAAACATGCCACTGAATGTTCAGGGAATTGAGTCCTTCTTGTGCCATTAGGTACTGCTCAAAGTTTGGATGGGAACTCACCTTCTCTGCCTGCCCTAAGCTATCACTGTATTACACCGGTGTTTTCCATTTTGCATCCTCACTCCATGAGAACTCTGAACAGTTGTGGAAATAATCACCTGGGGGCTTCTGCTATCTGGTACAGTATTCTAAGCAGACTCAAAATTAAATACTTAAATTGTTGCTTTCTAAGTTCATGCAGACTATATTTAAAGACTGAAACTGGAGATTGTAGAATATGTGTGGCATATAATTAAACCTCTTTAATGACACCCACAGAGCTCTCAATGGAGGAGCACCTCACAGTGGTGGAAATATTTGCAGTTACAAGGGGAAATTACTGTCATTGTAACCATCAAAATCTTGCAGCCTACTTGCACGTAGAGAAGACACCAAGAAAGGCACTTTTTCTGCACTGTGAACTTCACAATCTAAACAAAGCCAATGGGCAAGTTTAGCAGAATTATAAACTTATGCTAACCTAAAGTACATTGTCTATTAATCTATTTTGCTTTCTTTTGTATTGCACGAATGAATAAGACCTCACTCCCCTGAGTGAATTGGGCTCATGGATTAACAAGGGACTTCTAAAGAGGAAATGTTCCCAAAGCATTTGAGGAGCATATTATTTGGAAAGAGATCATGCAATAGGCTTGGAAGCATTTGAAAACATTTCCACACAGCATGACATGCTGCTAGGTTGTTATTCCGTGGCAGCTCTCCTTATTTGCAGTGAAACAAATCTATCATACAGCTAATGAACAGGACATGGCTGTCCTTTCTTTTCTATTCTCCTTTCTGCTAGGAAGGACTAGCAGGACTATGAATGATTTCTCTTGTTGAATTACAAGCATTGTTTGATATATTCTTACTTGCTTGACAATGAGTTTCTTGAATTGTAGGGTTGCTGTGAAATGTAATGAGCAGACTGTGCAGATAAGAAACTTCACACCAGAGGATCTAGTTTCATTATGTAATCATTCATTTCTACTCTGCAAGCTTTTGCTTGTACCCTATGTTTCTCAGCTTTGTCACCCTTAAATTAAAAACAAGCCTGCAGGGACCTACTTGTATTCAATAACAATCCCAGTAAGAGGAGTCTCATAAAGTATAAGAAGTCTATAATGTAAATTTTTCTCACATTCCGGTTCTCCTTTGTAAATTAACCACATTTCCGTATTTCACTTGTTGGAACGTGTAACTATTTGAATCAATCAATTACTCCCTCAGTTCTAAAAAGTTATAATCCTTGTTCTTTAATATAAAACTGCTTACACTACAGTTTTCACCAAACAGCATGAAACATAAGGATAATATATTTACTTGCAGAAGCATAAATCATTACTTCTATGGCTCAAGGCCCCTGTTCTCACGAGATTTTTTTTCACCCTTTTTGAAGTTCACTGTAAGACCAGGTTATGATAATTTTTCATTCACAGTGTGAGATGTTTTCCAGTAATCTGACGTCTTCTTGCTATGACCTGATTTACAGAACACTGAAACACCAATGATGTACCTAATTATCATGTTATAGCACATTGTCATTTCCTTACTTTTGTTTAAAATTTTTGTGTGCATGTCCAGCTGTTGAATTATAGTCAAGAGACAGGTGAGGAGAGCCATAATATTGTTCATTAGTTTTCATGTTAGAGCTCTCAGGGAATGATAAGTTTTCAGATAGCTAAAACAGGTGAAAGCAAACTTGTGTCTAAGCATTAAGAAATGTAGGAAGATAGAATCTATTCTATAAAGTTCTAGTTTCTGTGATTTTTTCCCCCAAGAGCAAAATGATGTTCAGACAAAAATTAATAGTAACAGTAACCACACTCCAGTTTTCTTCCATCTTTGCCATCTTTTCTTCTAAAAGTATTGTGACAGCTTTTATCTTTCTATAGATGATTTTGAGATATTTTGAGTACAGAGTTCAGATTCTTTTCCCCATGTATTGGCAATTTGCACAAAGGGATATCCCCACGCACATTAAAAAAAGACACAACATCTCCCAATAGGAGGAAGATTCTGCTTTTATGATTAACTGCAGCGAAACCAACTCATTATCAAAACCAACACATTTAAACCTTCCTATTGTACATGTCAGACAAAAAGTGTTCCTTGTCCTTTGTTTTCTCACCATCACTTTTATGACTTTATTTGCACAGCAGTATAGGTTTTTCAGAAAGGGAAGATGCCAACATTTCTGTTTGATTAATGAAGACCCTTCCTAAACTATTATTCTACTATGACATTCTTGCCATTGACTAAAATAGGACAAGAATAAGGTCCTAAAAGGGGACCACAAGGTCAACTATTGCTGGGCTAAACTGCTCTCAGAGTAGAAGTGTTTGAACCAAACATTTCAACAAATCATTTGACTTCTTAATGGGATAAGTTCTAGTTTCACAGCAGTCAGGTCAAATACTTGACGATTATTCTGAGAATGACTAATCAATTATGGTTGCTGTTTTTACAGGCTAACTTGACTTTCATTATGAGCTTCCAAGGTTGAAGATGGGTCTGAATCCTGAGGATGTGTCCAGACTGAATGCTGCTCCATTGGAGGGTAGGTCTAGTGTGAGCTGCACAGGGTAACAGTGTCAGCTGGTGCTGCAGAGTTGTGTCACCTTACTGGGTGACACTATACAACCAGGCCCCCTTAGCAAATGTAATTGTACAGAAGGAAGTCATCTTTTGTCAGCTCTACTTACATTATCTGTGTGGCTGAGGGAACCAGGCCCACAGGGAAGCTATTCATATATACTAAGTTTCCACTCAGGAGTTTTGCAGAAAAAACTTTGTTCACAATTTAAAAAAAAATTGGTATTGCTTCTTCCATTAAAATCTGGATGTGTGAAACAACAAGGACTGACATGTCTAATCACATATTCACAAAGTAATTTTTGTATACATCAAGCCATCTGTTCTCCTAAGTTTTCCACCTATGTGTCAATACAGAGCAATACATTGTGATCGTCATTATTTATAATATTCCCCCAGTTCTCCCTAGCCTTGCTGACATCTGCTTATTCTGATCTTGCTTCCCACAATGTAAATCAGCAGAAGAGTCTCTGTAGTGCAAGCACAAGATCCTTGCCACACCACTCCCAAGTGATTAGGGGTATGCAAGACCAGCTCAGCTGCCTCTGCCCTGCACATCCAGAGGGAAACTCTGAGAAGCCAAAGCAGCAGCCCCTGGGTAGCCTGTGGGAATGAGGCAGGAGCTGGAGTCAGCACAGTGAGGAACTTGGAGCCTGAGGAAGGCATTTCTCCAGTGGGGCTGTGCCACACAAAGATGAGAGTCAGAGATCTAGATCAAGTCATTGCCTTTGGTTTTGACTCTATCATTACTTAACTCTTTTGAATAAAATTGCATACCACTTAAAGTGAGAATAAATGAGAATTTGACCTTTCTTTATTTTTAAATTTCTCCTGGACTCAAAACACAACAAAAGTATTTCATGAAAAGGATAAGGAGACAATGTGCCATGGGCACTTCAAAGCAAAAGGGAGAGCTAAGACATGACAAGAAATGGATATCAGATAAATGAAGCTGGGATTGTCTGAAAGAGGGGAGCAGCTGAAGGGATTTAATGGAGATGCAGACTATAGTCTAAAACTTATGTAGTCAGGCTTCGCACTGAGCTAAATAAGCTTTGCATCATGACCAAAGAGACAAACTGTGTACCAAGTAATCCTCATCAAAAGTTTTTACACTGGCATTTTGATCCACTTAGTGAATAAGGTCACTCAGCAATGTCCTTTCTGTTTTTGGAGTTTATTTTGCACATACTGTGCATATTTTCCTGAGAATTCATAAAATCCATTTTGGTCTACAGACACTCAGGAAGTTTCAGTGGACACTTTGAAGAATGTATCTCAGGTACAGTCAACAAATACAGCACATCACAACCAAGTCTGATTCTTTCACATATGAATTAGATTAGTTTACAAAAAGCTACAGCAATGTAATGGAGATTGCAGAGCAGGTCCAAAGAAAACTTAGGACAAGGTCATAGTTCTGTATTGTAGCCACTGGATGGTAACAAGAGTGTTCAAGGCTAGGCAGCACTCATATATTTAGGTGAGTACTATATATATATATATATGCCTTATGGTCCTCTTTTTTTAACGTTGCTGCTCTTATTTTTAAGAAGCTTACTGCTAAAGCTGCTGTGGAAGATACTAAGAAAGTGGATTTTTCTATCACTGGAAAGAATCTTAAAATTATTAAATAATGAAATACTGCTCTGAGCAGTTTATTATGGAAAGAAGTCAATTTAATATGGAAATATTCACATGCCATTGTAATTCCTTTCTCTCTTAACCTAAGGGAATCACAGTTTAATAAAGTGAAGACTCCATGCGGTTTAATGAAAAGGAATATGACAAAACCTTAATTATGAAAATAAGGTCAATATAAAACAGTGTGAATCTCGAATGACACCATCATAAGAGCAAAATGAAAGCTTTACTTAGTTTTAAACATACTAGGAACCTCTCTGAAAATACTTTATCCTGCATGTAATTATTAGGCAAGAGAAAGACCTTAAATGAAGGTTTCTTGTGCTTCTTATTGCAGTGTAGTCCTAGCCAAGGATTCTTCTGGAAATTGATACATTTTGTATAAAAAAACATTCAGCAGCCAAGTGACTTGAGAGAAGAAATGTCTTGAACTTGTCCTGTCCCAAGATGTACAGCCCAGTACATTACATAGCCCAGAAGGAAGGAGATGGCATGCATTATGTGATGGGTTTCAGCATGATACTCCTATAGGCTCAGTTTTTCATGCAAATACCTATACTATTTGATATGAGAATATCTCTGTCAGTGCTTTCTGTGAGCAGCTCCTAACATCCACTCAAGATAAACTCTTGAACACACTGCAGCATCCCTTTGTCTTTGGTGTTTACCTTTTGGAAAAGCAGTAGTAGCTAGTTACACTATGAAAACTAAAAAGACCACTGTCAGTGACCAGCTACTTATGCAGAGAGTATAAAAATCACAAAAAAATCCAGTCTTCCCTCTAGCCTTGCCTGCTCAGGAGCTCACATGAACAGGGTGGGGTGCTGATGGCTGTGCTCTCCCAAGGAGGGGAAAGCACATTCCAGTCTGGCCACTTGTGAATAATGCTGTTGTGTACCTGCCCTCTAGTGCAATCACGTTCACACCATCATATCTGGCACAGAAGCTGACTGCAATTTCGTGTTTGGGTTGAAAACTGCATCATGCTGATAAAAACCCTAATAAGTTAAAGGGCATGGGAAAATCAGACAAAGAATGTTTTCTGCAATAACTCCAAGGAGGACTGCGGGGAGCATTTCATCCAAGCACAAGGGAAAGCAGGAGGATCCAAGAGCTGCTTTTCCTCAACAGCATGTTGATGCAGTCTGGCCTGTGCATAGCCCATCCACAGCTGTTGTGTGTTGCTGCTCTCTTGTCTGTGCCATCTCCTATCCCTGCCACATGCAATGGATAATACATCATGCCAAGCTTTTTTTCCTGCACCTGCCTCCCTCTTTTATCCACAATGTCTCCTGAGTCCAGGAGCTTTGTATCAATCTGGATACAATTTGAAGAACTTCAACCTCTTGGCAAACTTTGGAATCCTGTAGTTTCAACAACAACAAAAAGAATTAACATGGTAGTCTCCATAAGTTAAAATATTTATGGACTTTTAGGATAGGAGAGAGTATGTGATCAACTAGACTGGTGCCTATGTAGCATAGCAGAGGCCACAGCACCCACTCAGTACTAAGCCCGGTAACCAATCCTGCCTGATTGAGAAAGTAATCTGGTTTGCTCTGGACATCAATTGTTTCAGAAGTGTGAAAGAACCTCCTCTAAGGAGAGAAGAAAATTTTAAAGCAGAGAGGACTGTAAATCTTGGAGATTTAGTAAGCATAATCTATAGCACTTCCATCTGTCTGTCTGTCTTTTGTCTCCAGACATCTGCCACTCTCTAGGTCATTCTGTCACCCGTGAGCTTGAAAATGTCATGAAATTTAAAGACTATTGTTTTGAATTATTATGATGAAAATGATGTAGTGCCTGAAACTAGGGCCAATGCCTGAAAAGAGCACTAAGCAAACGACCATCTGCACAGCCTGAAGAATAATAACCCTGAAATGCTAATCCATGGATTGGTGTTGCTATCTGCTGTGGTTTCCAGCAAACTTACATTGAAGACTTCACTGCAGCTGATACCTATTGTCATGTATTCTCTATAAAAGGCCAAGGCTCAAGACTGAGCAGAATTAAATTTTGGTTTTGTGTATGGTACTAAAATATACAGCAAACTTAAGAGCATCACACTTCTACTACCACTCAAGTACAGTCCTGTGTTCCATCTAACAGAGAAATTTTTATATTTCTTTAGTTTGTCAGTCTCAAACCAATCAATGTCAAGGAATAAGGAATTCCATGATCTGATCGGTTTGGATTTTTTCTTATGAAAGAGAAATTAAGGAAGATGCCATCTTGATCTCTGTTGCATGCCTGTGAGAAGCCTCCCAGGCAATTCTTGTGTGTTGGCCAAACACCAGTATGGAACAGGGGCCATCCTCAAAGGCAACCCAAGTATAACTAGTTTGTGTTGGAGAGCAAGGAATTTTAACTGCAGATGTTCAAGCTGTGCTGTACCACTATGATTCAGGGACAGATATTAGAACTGACTTATGCTGTTAGGATCCCTGTAGCCATTTGGGATCCTGCATACAGCAGCACACATTGAGCTGGACCTGAAGAAGCCTGCACCCCTTCCTGCAGCGTGAGAAAGCTCTGACACTTGAACCCAACAACAATCCTCATCACATAGGCTGCATTTTGCAGACAGCCTGACTGCAACCACTGCACTCTGAACACTGCTGACCTGCTCCACATGGTGGGTGTGGTGAATATGAAGTGAATTTGAAGGTTCATAGAGTACCACGTATCACTAAACCTTGTGCACTTGTGAAGAAGCAAGCCCTAACCCTCATCATCTCCTCAAGCTTCCTATCATAGAGGCTTGTAAATGAGAAGAGCTTTATAATACTGAGCCACTGTCTCGCCTGCAACTGCCTTTATCCTCATCAAAATTTTGGTGTGAATCTGAAAAGTCAGCTTCCAAACTCGAAAAGAAACTGTCCTTTGGGGTAACATAGACAGAAGAAATATGATGAAGAAAATAGCATGGACAAACTCAGATTTGTGGATTACTTGAGAACAAAAAAGCAGATTGTATGCAAAATCTAATGGCTTTTTTTGTATCAAAAAAATCTTTTTTTCCGATTTACCACCCTGTGCTCTTTAAATCATGTTTTAAATTATTCCTGTATTTGGAATTGCCTTTCAAAGAATACTGATATCATTAATAAAAATGATAGTCCAAATGTCACTGTTAATTGTCTACTTTGATCTGTGACATTTGCATATTAATATTACAGTCTGTTGAACTGACATCAGAAGGACAAGAGTTTTTGACAGCTGATTTTGCTCAACTTAGATTCAAATGATACTGTGCTTTATTAACAGTCCAGTGAGATTCTGTGCTTTTTCCAATCCTCCTGGGAACTATTGTCTTTTGTCTAGCAGAAGCTCATTTCTGACTGCTTCTGGTTTTGGTTTGGTTTTCTATTTTTTTTTAAATCTAAACATTAAAATAGTGGAATGGCTGAATTAAAAATGGCTTGAATTGTGGTTCAAATTACAGCACATAATTAAAACACACTCACCTTTAGTGATTCTAGCATTAAAAGATAAAATGGTAATATTTTTTTCTTTTACTGAATGAGTTTTTCAATTATTTAATTTAAATGACATCACTGTTTTGAAAATTCACTTTTTAGACTAAAAATAGAACGTAAAATGTATTTCTCTCAACTCATTATGCAGTCTCTAGACAGGTCATATGATATGTGACTCAGTATCTCACCATCAGGATCATGTGACAATTTGGAAATACAACCAACTGTAGCTGGGTGTCCTAGCAGTTCCAAGCTAATCTCGAAAAGCAATAACATCATCCTTCATTTTTGTAATAGCCTCATGTTCAGTCTAGACTGGTCATTTATCTTGTTTCCAACAGGCATTCTAGCTAATACCCTGTCAATAGTGTCATTATAAATCCCAATTTCCAAATGTTTACACAAATATCATGAACATCTTACAGTTTCTTATGTCTCCTAGATTTTATCTGAATTTTACCTTCTCCAAAATCCATACAGCCTCCCTCGGCACCAGCAATGCAATCCTGTACATCCCAACCTGGACTGCTGTAAAATAGCATACTGCTGCTGCAAGTGAGAAAGATACATTAGATGCTGCCTTTACTCTAAAAGAAAATGTCAAGAAAGGAAGCCATGGCATAGCAGGAAGATACAGGGCTTGGTAAGATGCTTTGCCTACAGAAAATAAAGTAAACTCAAAGCTTTCAAATTACAGCTTTCATCAGGTAGAAGGAGGTGCAGATTAGTAGCCAAATCATTCTACAGCAAAACTCTCCTATAGTTCCTTCATAGAAAATGGTGGTAACTCCTCAGTACTGAGGGATATTCCACATTTTTAAATGTAATGAAAATTTATTTTCCTCAAATTAAGTAAGATGCACTGTTCTGAACATCTTTATCCAGAGAAACTAGCCTATGTACACTCAAATTCTGAAAAAATGCATGAAGTTTCTCCATTAGACATTTTAATGGAGCAGCCAGTGCCCTGCTTGGCCTAGAGGCACGGAGAATTTTCTTGCATACTTATCCTTTCATTTAATTCTTTAAAGTATGATGAGTCCTATGATATAAAAAAGTGGTAATATATCAGTCTATGCAAGATACTTAACTAGTTAATGCAGACTTCCTCACTGCCTCATCCTGACTTACTGGCATGGAGCTTTTAATGAAATATTTATAGGAGGAAAAGATATGGCTTTGTCACTTCCAGGTTCTACTCCCCTTCATTAAATTCCTATTCTCTCTCCTAGGTTCAGAAGACAGACATTTAACAAATAATAAGGAGGTGTTAAATTAATGGTCATGATCACCTGGCCCCTTGCCAGACTTCTGGATTAATTTAGTATTGTAGCCAAAGACTGATTTTGATTAGTTACCACATTTAGTCACACTTACTATTTAGCTTCTTGTTTACCAAGAGAAGAGCCTTTAGACAGTACCCTTTTGCCAGATATTTATGTTACTCATTCTCTGTTTGGGAAGATAGGATTTTTCAGAGGTGCCACAGTAAAATGGCTCTAGAAACTGGGTAGGGGTAAAAGCAATAGTTGCCTTCAGAACAAGCTTAGCAAATAAATTCTAATTAATAAATTAATAATCTCACAGCAAGTTTCCATAATTATTAAAAACTAATAGCTGAAAAATGAGTTCAGCTGTGTTTGAAGTTTCCTTATTAGTCTGGAAAATAGTCTGTTACAGGGTACATGGTGCCCTAAATCTGGAAAGAAGCTGTAAGTCTTGCTGGAAGAGTTGCCTCCTGTGCTGCGGCAATAAGGCAGGAGATGTGCCTGGAGCTTGGATTTTTATAGATTCTCACTCTGGCAAAGTTTCTGTGAGCCTCATGCCCAACATCAGCAACAGTTACTGAGGGATTTCCATCTTCTCTAAAGGCTTCATGCTTGTGCCAGTTTGAATCACTTAATATTATTTGAATAGGTCTTTAGACACATATTGAATATGTTTGTGTGTGTGTGTGTGTGTGTGTGTGTGTGTGTATGCACAGACATTTTTATCTTACTGAAGACTTAATACTTTGGCAGTCAGCTCTCAAGTGTTTTGGAGCGCAGCCAAGATAATACTTTCTGAAATCCTTTTGAAGTTCTTTTTTGAAATGTGAAAATGCTTCATTTTTTTTCCACCTCAGACAATCTTTTAAAGAGGATACTGCCAGCTTTGTCAGCCTTGCATTATGTATGACCAGGCATGCTTTGCGGATCACTCCAGATGAAAGGAGGTCTGGCATTCAACTGCATGTGTACCTTGGCATCCTATGGAGAGATTGTGCTCAAGAACCCCCTGTGGATGGCTGGGGTCTCTGTGTATCACTGTGGGATAATAAAAGACTAGCTGCTTGGTGATGGTATAAGACCACGGTGTCTGATCAATGACCTTTTTATGAAGACTACTGAATATGAGTGATTCACCTGTGTCTCCCACTGATCATGTAGACAAAATGCTGGTTAGATACACCAGTCAAAATGGACTCATACAAGAGACTCTATTTTTCTACCTTCCAATAACAGAAACCTTACTCAGGTGTAGGAATAATAAACTCTGTAGTAATAGACTCCAAAAAGGTTCTGGGTTCACAATCTGTAGGATAAAATTTTGCAATTTGGAGAGAATCACAAAATAAAAGAAGATAAGAAAGAAAGGAGCATCTAAACAAAGCATACAAACTGTATCACAACACATATTGTTTCTTTCAGTACCATTTGCTGTATTCTTGCAAATCACATAAAATGCTCTTTTATTTATTTATTTATTTATTTATTTATTTATTTGTTACTTTCCCATTGGTTGATATATACATTTCTTTTAAGTTCAGGTGAGCGAAAGAGGGAAGAGATGGAATATTTCTAAGCTGATGAAAGGTTTAATTAAAGTACTTAGAAGTCATGAATTTTGTCCTTTATTTCTGACACATTGCTAAAACTATAAGGAAATTGCCTAAGATAATCAGAGTTTACAGCATTTTCTCTTTTTTTTTTTCCTTCTTGTTTTTATTCTCAGGAGTGCTTCACGGGATACCTTTTATCCCAATTTTAAACCATAGGTCTATGTGATTTTTCTTTTTTTTTCACCTCACAGATGGGAAGGTGTTTTCTTGCCATGGAGAAACTCACTGAATTTTATTTTGGATGTGAGAAAAGAAGAAGTTGGCAATACCAATTATATGTCATTTGTAAATGATTCATTAGGGACTATTATAGCATCTATCTGCATTAGGTAAGTAGTGCCTTCTCACAAGTAATGTGGGTTATGAGTTAGAATATTAGAACTTTTTGGTGTTCTCATAAATCTGTCTTTTATATCACAAAACCAGGGACACCAGAGACTTGATGGCTCTTCTGTGACTTCTTATGTGCCCCTCCAGCAGCTTATGCTCCCTTCCACAGAAAGTGTCTCATGAAACACCAAGGCCCCAGTGCACATGCACATAGTTAAACCAAAAAGCAGTGGACATGCTGTCAGATGGACCAGAACTGGATGTGCATGGCTGCCAGTGTCTGTATATGTAAGTAGCTATGGAAAATTTTTTTGCATCCTTCATTTTGTATCTTATCTGTTATGTCTGAGCATGTGAAATGATTAAAACTACTGCAGAATCTTCTTTGCTAAATTGATAAAAACTGGCCCTGTAAAGGGACAGAATATCAACATTAACACTGCCTGGCAAAAGAAGATGTCAGATTTCTTAGATGAACGATAGCATAAGCAAAAAAAAGTGGTGACTGCCTCTCACTTGATTAATTGTAGTGGCAACAAAAGCCAAAAATAAAACCATTTATATTGTCAAGTGATTCCCAGATGAACAATTTTTCTTTCATCTAAATAGCACACAGTCACAATAAACATCAGAAGATAATGGATGTCTCTAGATTTCTAACCAGACAGACTGCTTGACAGTAGTTTGGGACTGCAAAAAATATGCTACTGAACAAGAATTAGAGCAGCAAAACTGCTTTTCCTTTACTTCTGAATTTGGCTGATGGTCTACCACAACATGTGTTGCTGAGGAATGCTACCTTGGCATTGCCTTAAAGCTTTACAGCATCTCCTGCTGTAAAATTTTGTTTGAAGCTGCTTGAAACATTGTTAAGTTATTCAGGCTGTGATTTTCCAGCAGTTCAACCAACCTCAAATTTTAAAATGTAAAATAAAAGATTTTGTTTTGTCAGTTAAAAAATAAATAAAAATATATCTAACATCTTCAACAAACACTGAAATTCAGTCTGAATTTACTATGGGAATTAGGCCTGTGATGTGACTGCCAAGGGGGTATGAGGTACTGGGCATGGAGACTGGGACTCTCTCCCTGGAGCAGGGAAGTTGTAGGAGATCAGTGAGGAAGCGGATACATCTGACATGGAGATCACTTCTCTCAGAGTGAGCCAGAGGTCCCAACACATGCTGTAAACTCATTGGCAAAGCATCCCGCTGTCCTGTAGCCCTGGGCTGTCTTGGGGGTGAGGACTCCTTATTGCCACTCAGGTACTGTGGGGACTGGGCAATGAATCAACACCGGCCAAACTGTGAGCGGCAGCCATGAGGCTGTCTCTGCTCTGCTGCTGAGTGCAAACCCAGTCTGTGCTTCAGCTTGAAAAAATGGTAAATTCTATGCATATGAATAGTATTAACGTGCACTGGCTGCAAACTTAAACTCTTAAAAACCACAACCTTGTCTTGTTCCTTTTGTATAGGCAAGTGAAGACAGCTTTAAAAGATGCGAGCAAGCACCATTTTCCCATGGGCTGTTTTTCTGTACTATAACAGGATGGACTTGTTTTAGGGATGAATCAGGTTCCTGTGGTAAATGAAAATTATGTGGTAAATGAAAATCATGTAGTAAATGAAGAGTGGGATTGAAAAACAGCGGATGACTGTCTTTCATCAACTTAAAACATTAGGCTTTATTTCTAGTTTTGGACAGTCCTATGTGGCACCAAAGTAACAAAGCCGTGATCTCATGTATGATTTCTACATAATATGTTATATAAATTGGTGTAGCTTGCCCAAAATAAGGACCCCCAGTTAATGGTGTGATCCTTTTCTCTCTGTCTCAGTTTTATATACAGCTTTGTGGGACTAAGTGTCCTCATGTCTCACAGAAGACTTAGAAAATTAATATGATTAATTTGGATGATGCTTAGTAAAGAGAGCTTTCTCACTTTCTCATCAGGAAAAAAACCCAAAACATTGAGAAACTACACACTATCTGAACACAGACCATCCCCCGCACTGAAAGAGAGGGAGAGCTGTAAATGGCAGATGGTTGTGTGGTGATATAATTGAAGGCTTTGACCTAAGAAATGTCTAAAAAGAAATCCAAACTACAGATGAATAATCAGTCTTACTTTGGGCATTCCCTGTTGCAGAATGCCACATTTGGGGCTAAACGGTACCAAGTGACAGAACAGGTTTTCATGTTCAGTGTGAATATCAATAAATAATCATAAGGTAGAAAGAGGAGAATTATTTCTCTTTTTGCTTAGTGCCCACTTGTGCTACAGGATCCTTCCCTTGGAGCAATAGTTTGAAACGTTTTTTTCAGAAGGGCACCTAAATCCATTAGAAGTTAGATCAACAGCTCACATTATATATATATATACTTATTATCTGTAGCTGTCATTAACTTCAGGAGAAGATGAGAACTGAAACAGGCTTTTTTTTTTGCCTTTTTTTTTTTCTTTAAATGTCAAAATAAGAACTTAGTGCTTAGCTTTAGTAAAATATTTGCAAATGTTGGTGTTAGTATATGATGTGTCAGCCTCCTCACCTGCCAAATGGGGCGGACAGTGCTACGTCCCACACAAACATGCTACATTACAGACAGGCTGAATCCACAGTTATTTTATGCACTGTAAAGCTCTAGGAGAGGAGTGCTCATAGACTTGCAGAAGCCTTTGAAGAGCTGAAGTGTCTTGTACCAGAATAAATAATGACAGGAATCTCAGAGGCAGAAAGGACTTGGGGCTAAGCTGCTTAAGTGTAAACACAGTATTCTGTAAGATGCCTATGCCATCAGTTTAAAAAACCTCAGAAGTGCTTGTGACAGAGAATGCAGACATTTATGAGGCTTGAATCTTTCTTGACTAACTTTAGTGTTTCAGTGGGCATGAGAAGGTAAGTTTGTTTACTCCCTACTTTCCAATGAAAGTGCTGCCTACTGGCAATTAAAAGGTGGACTCATGTCTCTTAGTTATAGGGTTAAAATCGGTAACTACTTTTTCTTTGTGGCTCGACATGATTGTCAGTGATGAAGACTGACCACAAAAGTATTAATGACTGCATATTGTCTCATAAATATCAGGCTTTCTGTCAGGCTTACTCTTTTCTGCCTAGGAACAAGCTTCACACTGTTTCATTATGTAATACAAATGTATTTTGATCTTTTGTTGAAAAACACCTATTACATATTTCTAGGGAAAGATATAGTATGAAGTGGACCTTCTTTATGGGTATATGCAAAATAAAGGAAACAAATCAAACCTAGTCTTCTGTTAAGGACTCTTTCTTTTTGTCTGAACCCGGACAACTACATGTTAGCCACTCACAGGAGGTGTGAGCTGCACATGAGAGGGAACTTTTGGAAAAGTTAGAAAAACTGGTCTGACTGGATGATTCACATCAGGCTTTAGCTTACTATGTCAAGTGTCCAGCCTTAGTCAGGCAACATGGAATAAATGTATTTACTTTTGTAGAGAAGAAAACATGACTAAGTGCCTTAGGAAAATGCTCATAATTGGAGAATCCCCTCCCTTTTCTTCCTTAGGTCAGGTAGTATATAACATGCCCCTCAGCTGATGTGAGAGCTGTGATGCAATTTTTTACAATATGGTAAACTAAATATTAAAATTATTGTTTCATTGCCTGAGTGAACCTTTCCTTGAAGGGAGTGACACAAATTTCCCTTGAATTATTCTACAGATGCAGTGATACTGCATCATATCTGGATTACAAGGGAAAAAAAAAGAGCTTTTTGTCACTATATTCTGTAATTTTTATATATTAAAAAATGGATCCTGATTCCTCTGTCCTGGTCATTTGACATTAATCATCCTTGTGAAATTTTGGTGTTTGAACACCACTTAAGATTTTTTAAAAAAGTTTCAGATTTTCTTGGAAAGGCAGAAGATGGAGAAATCCTTGTCATGGCATTATTACAACAGAACTATGAGGCTTCTTATTTCTTGATACTCTGCTAAGCATTACTCTTAGCCTTTGGCTTGGCCTAAAGCATTAGTAGAAAAATCTTGAAATAACCTGTAACATTTCAACAATTAAGTCCAGTAGAGTGATACATCTCTTTTAAGAATTAGCTCATCTTGCTGAATTTTGCATTTGTTGCCTGAGGGGGCTTCTTCTATGTTTTTGCTCCTGTTGTCTTTTCAGGTGTGATCCACTGTGACAGTGGGTACAAACTCAAAGAGAATTTTCAGCTGACAGAGATGTCTGAGCTTGGCCTGCTCAGGAACAAACCATAAAGGTCTAACGGACAGTGCATTGTTTCTTTCACCTAGCCCAGTCAACAGTTCTAGATTTCCATGGTTTAGCCAGGATTTCATAGATGTCAGAGTGAAACAACTCACAGAGGCCAGTCATGCAGCTTCTCTCCCTTTTTTTCTATCACTATGTGCTGTGTGTGCAATACCACTGGGTATTGGCACTGTTGCTCTCCCTTCCCACCCAGGACAGTGACAACAGACCACCCTCCTCCAAGCCTGTGCCCTCAGGGGCAAGCATTTGTTCCATTTCAGCTAACATTTTCCTTAGACACCAGGTGAAAATGCATCAGTAGAGATATCTGGAGCAAGAAAAAAAACAAAACAAACCCCCCAACAAATTAGCCAGAGTCCTGCAATGCTCTGCAAGCATATTTCCCAGTGGAAGAAGAGAAACCACAGGGAAGAGCCAGTGCTGAAGCTCAGGAGGGTCTGGATTTGAAGGGAGGCTGAGGCTGAGGCTGAGTGGGCTGTAGGCTGTACCAGACATGGCAGCAAGTCCTATGCTCACATAGACACCGTGATCTGAGTCCTTTGGAGGAGAATGTCAAGGGCAAACTGCCCGTCCTTGCTCTTTTCGAAGCTCTTTATCCCAAACTGTTCCCACATCCATCTTGATTGAATTGGCAAACAGACCTGTGAAATTTCCTGTGATCTCAAAGAACCTGAGAGGTCTCCATCTGACCTGTCTGATATCCTCAGACATTGTGAAAGTCTGGGCACCTTGTCTACTGTGTACTTGGGGAACCCTCCTGTGGGTCATGTCTGGCCTCTGTAAACCAGCGTTCCCTTTAGCACTGAGAAGCCTTTGCACAGGAAAGTGTCCTTCTCCCCTGTTGCTTCTTTCAGACTTGCTCTTCTGTGTCACAGGTGACAAGTTGTATGTGACAGGAAGATGGGTCATGTACATAATGGAAAGTCTTAGCAACTGAGCTGGGGAATTAAGGTCAAAAGGTAAATACTGCTTACTGTGGTGCCTTCTGCCAGCTGCGTATTGTTTATGCTGCTATGAACAGAGGTGCTGAGGCTCCTGACAGCCAGCAGGCTCCTGACAGCCAGCAACAAATACAGAAGGAAAACACAAACAACACAAATGTCCCAAAGCAGTGTACTGTGCAAAGAAGCTTTTACTACTTGGGTTCTGATCCTGCTCCAGCACTTCCAAGTGCCATGTCTGCCATAGACAGGATGTGCCTTGCATTGAAGTTGCTGACACCTATCTTGAAAAGCACTATTAAGGAATAAAAAGCTTGGAGTATTTTGGAAGTGGTGGGGAAAGGCCTGTGCACAGCAGCCACTAAGGATGATGATACCTAACTTAAAAAAAAATAAAAATAACCCAACAATAAGAAGAAAAAGGCTCAGAATGTTTTGCAAATGGTGGTATTACAAGCTGACAACATAGCACTATGCTGGAGCTGAGACTCAAAGCCTGAATCTCACTGGGAAAATCAATTCTCCTCAGACCTGCTGGCATTTCTATCCTCCTGGGAGTTAACTGTGCTGTGGATTGTGGCCTTATTTGATAATTTATATGGCTGCAGCACCTGAGCTAGCCCCAGCTGATCTGGTTCTTGTGTTTTCTCATTGTGTGGTCTTTTTATTCCACAAGCTTTCACAGACATCCCAAATTTTCCTTTAGCAATGATGATGAAGTAACTGAAAATAAGAAGGAAAATAAGGGATACCAGCCAAAACTATTGAACTGGATGGTTCCACTTCCACAGCTATGCAGTATATGCTATAGAAAGAAGCTGGGTAAGAATGAGCAAGAATGAACTGGCATTGAGATGGAGGTGAGAATAAAAGGGCTACGGAAATCTTCATTTATTTATACACCCTGCTCTTGAGTCCAGACCTGAGTTGAAAGGAAAGACTGGCTGTATTTTTAAAGGTATCTAAAGGATTTCTATGCCCAGTTTTCACTTGTGTCCATTGTAAACTGGCACCCAGCTCCCTTACACAGCTGAGAAATACCCCTGGGTAGATGAACATCCTGAAGTCACTAAATGAATCAAGAGCTGAACTGGGGACAGAGTTGAGGGCCTGGCTGCAATGCATCGAGTTTATCCCCAGCAGTGTGACTCATGCCAGACTGCCCTGTGTGAGCACTGGATACACACATCTGTGTAAATCCTGATGTCAGGTACTGAAGGAGGGAAAATCTTTCTTATTCTGTATTTTTTAAAGTGAACAACCATATTGCCCAAGTGCAAACAGCAGATTAGAGGGCAGGACATGTAGTATAACCACCTCTCAAAAAGGAAAATAGACCTCAGAAGGAAAATTTCTTGGCACTGCTGGGGAACTGCAGCCTGACAGGCACTTCCACCTGCAATTGTGCCAAGGCTGGTGTAAAGGCACCACAACAAATGACAAGAATAATAAGCAACAGCAGCCTCAAAACCCAGATATAAGACCAAGACCTTCACAACCACAAAATGGAGCTTGGGGTTGGAACTGAATGTTTAGGAAACTCAAAAGTTATTAAATTTTGAGTAACAGGTACTCAGCCAGCTTCTTGAGGAAAATTACATAATTCAGAACTCAATGCTGATTCATATACATTGAGGATCTCACCACTTAAAGGCTTCAGTTTCTAAATTAGTATCACACAGATGCATATGAAAAGCCTGGCACAGTTAATAATTTTGCTAGGTATTCCAGACATAATTTTTAAACAGAAAAGAAAAAAAAGCTCAACAACCCAAACCCAACTTTACTCCCCCAAAAAATTCCAACAAAAAAATCCAGACAATTACCAAGGTACCTACAAAATAAAAATGCAGTTTAATTGTTCTATGTAAATGTTCAAGCAAAACATGTGTAGTACCTCCCAGGAAAACACACTTGTTCTTACCTCCTTCCCCAAATAAAAAGATGTTCATTTGTCAGTGCATTTTTAAGTCCAAAAGGCACATAAAAAAAACTCCTATACCACAAGTTTCTGAAAACATTGCTCGGATTCAGCTTCCATGAGAGCCATCACTCACAGTGGTGGTATTTAAGAATTTTGTTTTGATAATTTTGCAGTTTCCCATTTTAGCATTCCATATCAAGAGTAGCTAAAGAATTAAGGGCCAACTCTTTGGATCTGTCAAAATGTAAATCACAGCAGATGTCAGGACTTCATCAGAAAGGAGACTCTAGCTGAAGCCTGTAGGGATACACTGCTGGCTCCACAGCACAGTCCTGCCTGCCTTTCTTGCAAGAAAGATAAAAGCAAGTTATTCTCTTTTTTCATGCTCTTTCTCTGTGTCATTAAGGACACTGAAGGCTACAGTGAGCCCTCAGTGCCACTCAGACATCTGAGTGCCAGGAGCTCAGGGAGGAACAGGTGTGAAGTTTCCGCCAAGCACATGCTCGGGGGCTGTACGCACACCACAGACAGTGGGCAGCGTGTGCTGCTGGACATTCAGGAAAGCAATGGCTCATCACCCCCTGGATTATGGCCATAGGATTGGCAGGTCTGTTTAGCTGTAGTGGGGGAGACCTCACCACAGTCTGTTGGAGGGGAGGGATGGAAACAGCTCTTGTTAAACTGTGAACTTATTTCTAGGCCCTCCATAGCACTGAAATCCACATCTCTAGATGATGCTTGCAAGGAAAATATGCTCTTATTGCATTGCAAAGATACCCTGTGTTAGGAAAACAGGGAGTCAGAGGGAGTCGATCAGAGACTTGCCTGCCCTGAGCCAGTTCTCCAGGTGCACCACCTTTCCAGCAAGGAAGTCTTGCAGATCTGTTCCTGGTTCAGACTCAGTGCAGCACAGGGAGGTAGGAGTCCCACACACCATACCATGGAGTGGGTGGGGGAATGGATCTTATGCCACCTACATATTGCACAGCGTGAAATAAATAAAGTGGGTGGTTTGAATGTCATAGATACATACCACTCCTAAACTCTTATCTGTCTGCACTGGTATCTGTGCCAGCTGCATCTCCACCTACCTAGAGGCCTTTTGGTTATAGAAACCCACAACTCACAGTGATATTTTACTTTTTTAGAGTTATATTGCTTATTCTCACCTTTGAAACTGAGGAGACAACAAATGATCTTACTTGGTACAAAAGGTGACCTCTTTCTCAGGTGGGAGGCAGTGTGATTTACTGAGACCTGGTAGTTGAATTAGCAAAGGCAAAGAACACCTTGCTGGTTTATTTGAGTTGGATACAGTTTATCTGTAGCACTGCAAATGGCAACCAGACTCTCCTGCTCTCTTTTACTATCTCTCTTTGTGAGCTTGCAGGGTTTGCCAAAGTGTGAGTCCAGGTCCAGATATGGGGCCTGTGGTAGTACCACACACTTGGCTTTATGACATTCCTTATCTTCTTTTTTGCTAATATCTCTGTTGGGAATCTTACACAGATAAAAATAGGCCTTGATATTCACTACAGCATCTGCTTCTCCTTCCCAGTGATTTGCTTCTCCTTCCCAGTGATTTGCAGTGACTTGCCAAGTGTCTAGTGACTCATTTATTTGGGAAAAAAGCCACCACAACAATACAATCTGCAAACCCACACTTTTCCCACCCCCATGTAAGAAGCATTTTTAACAGCCACTCAGACCTTGTTCAGAACAGCGATTAGCAACCTGCTTCTCTGTTTTCCCCCAAAGAGTCCCCCAGGGGCCCAATTTCCATTGCCTTTTTCCTTTGGTAGCCACTTACTCCATGCAAAGTGTGTAAGACACAATAGCCTGGGTCCAGAGACCCAACCTATTGAGCAGAGCTTAGTTGGACAGGCATGGACTAGGCTGGTGGAGCTGCCAACACTCTGTCCTTGGCAGGAGGCTGGAGACTAAAGCTCCAGTATGCTAAGCTGCTTCGCTGCCCTGTTGTCCTGGTCCAGTCATCTGTTTGCCCAGTGTAAAGCTACTTTGGATGGTTTTTTTTCAGTAGGTTGTGCAACACTGCACTGGGTACTCTGGAGGGGAGTAAGAGTAAGTGATGTGCTGTCCTGAGGATGTTTTTGTAATTGAATATACTTGGTCAGCAGAACCTTTACTCAGACATAGAATAAATTTTTTTGGGGGGAAAAAAAAAAAAAAAAAGAGACGCCTCTATGAACAAAGGGACAAAACTTTTGGCACTTACCACTGAAGGCAGTGTGATTCTCTGCATTCCAGCTGTACAGGAGTTGTAGGTGGACTGAACCCTCAGACGTGGGCTCTTGCAAGGCCAGATCCAAACCCAGGAGCAACTAGAAACCAACCTATTCACAAGTGTAAAGAGAAAAAGAGCTAGATTCTCTATGTTTATTGCCACTTGTGCCTGAAGACATCAGCAGCACTTCAGAAAAAACATCTTGCTGAGGAACACAACAGTTGAGGAGTCACGAAGAAGCCACAGGGTTTGTGAGTCACAGAGCAGGAGTCAAGAGTCCTGGTACTTTGCTCTATACCAAAGCTGTAACAGTAGGAGGCAAAAAATGCCTGGGATGGATCAGTGCCTATCACTTATAGCTGTCAAGAAAGAATATTTGAGTTTCCCTGATGGGAGAAGCAGACATGTCAAAGACTATCTCCAGAGAAGGGCTGGTGTTTCCCCCTGCCCTTGAGAAGGAAATTTTCATGTCATTTCCCATTGAATTCTCTTCTACAACTTGCCACCATGAATACATACCTACAGCACTTCTGATTTTTATTAGGAAGCCGAAAAGCTGGGGTTTGTTTTCACCATCTCATCTACATGCCACAATCTAATCAGTACCTACCTCCATTTGACTATCCCAGTTTCTCTTATTCATGATGCAGAAAAACCCTGGAACAATTAGTTACTGTACACAACTATTTTCTACTTAGGAAACAAAAAATTTAAAATCTTGCCATTCTATTTTTAAATAATTAATAGAAAATATTTATTTTACAGCATTTTCAAGATCATTTTGACAAAAAGGCATTTTCATCAAGCGTTTGACAGACCAAAAGAAAGAACTTTTACAGAAAGCTTCATAGCTCATACAGCTGCATACACAAGGTGAGTTCTCGCTCTTTAGATATATTTACGTATGTGTATGTTTCTGGTTTTAGCAATTACAAACTAAAAGCTAATATACTGAATTTCAAGAAAACTCCTACTTGTGATATAATTACATTGCAGTAACAAAATCAGTGCTTAATATGTTCAAAACAGACAGATATGAAAACAACATAGTACCTTTCCCCATTGCAGTCTCCTCATCTGTGCAGATCTGTTAAGTTTCTTTTTCTTATTTATTTCAGTTCTTCAAAGACTGGCTTCCTAGTATCAGCTCTGTCTACTGACAATGTATGTTTTTGGAAACAGCACAGCAGATCTTATACTACATTTATTAGAGGATAGAATTCATTGTCAGTGCAGTGATCAGCAAAGAAATTCTGGTATTTTTGTCACTGTTTAAATGGATAATCTGCATTAAAAAAAAAAAAAAAGAAAAGAAAAGAAAAGAAAAGAAAAGAAAAGAAAAGAAAAGAAAAGAAAAGAAAAGAAAAGAAAAGAAAAGAAAAGAAAAGAAAAGAAAAGAAAAGAAAAGAAAAGAAAAGAAAAGAAAAGAAAAAAAATTCCCCTAAAAGCCTCAAGCAGAAAAAAAAAATAAATCAACCAACTAACCCTCAGGAATACTCAGTTCATTACAGAGACACCAATATACTGACAAAGACATAACCTTGTCTTTGGAAAAAGTCATTTCATGCTGCCCACATCAGGACAATGATAGTAATTGGCCACTAGTCATATAGAAAGGAGCAGCTGTGAAAAGAGGGTGAGGATGAGGAAAAAAGACTCATCTGGTTTTGAGCACCAGCTAACCTTCCAATAACTAGGGCAAAATTAGGAGATTTGGGTCTTCAGAGAAGAATTGATAACTGGCAGCAGGACTTCTAAAAATTCAAGTGAAAATAAATAAAAATAAAAGAATTATGCTGAATTCAGAAAAAAAATCTGATAAAGTATTCACAGGAAACATGGTTAAAATCAGGTTTTGCAACTGTATTAACAGGAAGCGATTCCTTTAAAATATTTTTGGATATAAAGTGTAGAACTGTGGGAGAGGTTCTCTGCTGAATTCAGCAGCACAAGCAAAGATCATAGCATCTAAAATCCTGACCTGTATACATATAATAAGAACATTTATAAATAGGGTAATAATCATTATAATTAAGTTAAAGCCACAGCAATTAGACCTGGACTTTGATGATGCCAGTCATTAGGGAGCTTTGGATTAAGCCCATCTCTAGGAAACACATGAAAGATAGAGAAGGAGGAGGAGGAATAATAAATGATTGAACTACAACTGCCTTGAAGAGATCTTTAAGATGCTATATCGTATATCAAAAAGAAGTGAAATCATATGCAAAGAACATGCAACTAAACATCACACCGAGTTTAAAGAATGGTCTATAACAAAACTTGGGATTTTATGCACACATTAAGCACTGATGATATTTCCTGTCCTGACGTGATTTTATTTTAAATTATCTGAAGCAGTGAAATAGTTGAATTATTTTTCCTGTCTCACCTGCAAGATTTCTAAAACAGACTTTTTTCTTTTTTCTTTTTTTTTTTTTTGTTAATCACACTTGCTGCAAACATGTAAAATAACAAGTTCTCAATGCACTGTTTATTAATACCATATGTCTACTTCATAAAATATCTGCAAAACGAAGCACCCTAGTATAAGGGTAACAACGGTCTCAGCTTGTATATGAAAAAAAGAATGTGTTAGCACAGCATACAAACCTCCAAAGATCTATCGAATATTTGTAACAACGCGATATAAAAACATGATTTCAACATAAAAATATTCATAGTATATAAGACAATCTTCCAGTGGTAGTTACTGGACATTACGCTTCACACGTACCATACACACGCATACAGATACAGAAACGTCTGCTCACTCCACTCTCTTGTCTGGGGCCGGCTCTACAACCCCCAGGGTGGAATTGCCTTCCTTTCAGATTAACAGTTGTTGCTCTAAGTATACAGCTATTTTGCAATGTATTTGATTCCAAAGTAACACAGAGGAATGATGCAATGACATGGCAAAGTATGTAATTTTATGAAAAGATAGTCAGTAAATATTGTTCTGCTACAGGAAACATTGTGTAACAGTTTAGCCACATGGTTTGCAATCTTATACAAAAGGGCAGTTTTTCTAAGTCCTTATCATATTACAAGTACTATAGTGAGCGCTTTCTTCAGAAACGTCTTGAGTCTTAACTTGGTCATATTTCTCACGCAGTTCACAATCAGCATTAAAAAAGCCCAGATCCCCCCAAAAAGCAGCCTAGTGTGAAGAACAAGTCCTGCAGACAAAAGTCAGTAAGAGCCATGTGCTTTCAAATTAGCTCTTCTCCCCCAAACACATTCAACAGTTATGCCACCTGTAGAAACCAGGAAAAAAATATTTATGCATATATATCTCATATACAAGTAGCTTTGTTCCCCCTCACCACACTCCACTCTTGCAGCTCCTGGGTGTGTTGCTTCCGTAGCAGACAGACAGCAGTCATGAGGTGTGCTAATGACTTTTCCAGGTCACACTTCCCAGAGTCCTTTTCAAGCATTGCCAAGAGAGGGTGTAACTAAGTGTGATTATATTTTTTCCCCTGTGTCTTTATTAATTTTTTTTTTTTTTTTGCTATAGAAGTTGTCTCTTGGGTTTGTGCTTTGTTATGGTTTCCTAACATTTTCCCAAAGTACGATACTTTTATTTTTAACAGATAGAGAATCTTGAGCCCTCAGTATGGATTTTTATTTTCTTTCTGTTGCATTTTAGATATTTAAGTGCAGGATGAAATTTTTGTCCTATCATTTGTGACTTTGTTCTCTGCTTTCTCTCCCCACAGCCCTAGGAGACTTGTCTCCCCAAGTCCTCCCAGTGGGCAGCTGCTGAAGTTCTTCCCACCTTGTTTCTTGCAGCATCTACAGGGTGGACGAGCTTTGCTTATAATCCCTCAGGATGACAGAGGCATAGGTCACATCTGGGGGTGTGCAGAGCACAGACTCCGAGACAGGGGAGCTGGGCACAGAGCTGCCTGAAACCACCGAATCCCGGAAAGGGGATGGGGGCGTTAGCGCCGGAGAGTCTTCCAGGGTCAGTTTGCTGGTCACTGGCTCCTCGTCCTCCTCCTCCTCTGTGCTTTTCTCATACACATATCCCTGAATGAGCTTCACTTTCTCACTCTCCACTTCCTCAGCTGGGGGAGACAGGGCCTCCTCGCTGAAGGCAGCCACCTGGAAAGGCTGCAGGGGGGGCTGTGGTGGTGGCGGGGGCTGGTAGGGCGGCCGCACGCCATTCCCTGAGCCGGGAGTGGGGAGGACAGCACTGAAGTCGGGCATGCCGGTGGCAAATTTGTTGACCACTCCTTGCAGCTGGTCCATGAGACACTGTGACTGCAGGGACAGGGTCTTGGGGGACTGCTCAGGCAAGAAGAGTTGGGTCTCCTCTGTTGTGGCCTGCAGCGGGGGGGTCGTTGCCACCCGCCTGTGCACCACCATGGAGGGGCTGCTGGACTGGTTGAGGCGAACGGGCTCTCTGTCTTCTTCCTCCACCACATTGTACAGAGTCTTACTGCTGATGTCGGTAAAAGTCAGGCTTTGGCCGTGGAAGTCTTTAGTGAGGGGTTTGATCACCGCTGTCTGATTGCACCCTGTCTCCTGGTTCTTCACATGCACTGAGAGTCTGTGCCATGTATGTTCCCCTTTGGGATCTTGTCTTCCACCTGGTTCAGACCATGACACAGACTTTCCATTAGAACTATGAATAAAATAAAGATGGGTTTATTTGTATTTACATTATGCAGACATAGGCAGTATAAAAAAACAAGCCTACAAAAATACTGATTGCTTTGCCTCATTAATAAGCCTCCCCCTCCAGTTCTTCGTGTCCTCCCAGAAAAACTACATAAGGAAACAACAGTGTCTTTTAACAGCAAAAATTACTTTGATTTTCATCCAAAAGAGATTACTTCCTGATGGTTATCCATCTTAGAGGCAGCCTGGAAAGGCTAGCCTGCGGGAAGGCTCTGGGAGGGCCGGCTGTGATTTGAGGACTCAAGCTATGTAATTTTGAATCTAGGTTTGCTCACCCCACCTTGCAGGGGCGGGGGGAAGGAAAAAAAAGGGGGGGGAAAGTCACAGGAATAGCTTTAATTAAGCTTGATTTAGAGCATATAGGAAACATTTTCAAGCTGTTGGAAGAAAAACAGCCCACAGTTGTAGCCTTTGGCATGCTGGGTAGAGAGAGGAATTGTTGCTAACCCCTCCTTTAGTTTTTATTTCCTCTCCCCCTTCTGCATTTAGGTACAGATTAGCTATCAGAGAAATGAAGGAGTCCCGGGGCCTCCATCAGTTAGGAGGCAAATGCACTTCTTCCCGGGTGACTATTATTTACAAACCAGGATAAAGTGCTGGGACTAAAAACAGTTGGTTTGCGTGGGTGAAAGAACAAGCTGCGACATGACCATGGTGAGTCAAACCCTCTGACTCCTCATACTCCTCATGGGTCCCATCAAAGCGCTGGGCACTTTGGCCGAGTGAGGATCTGAGGGTCAGATCTGCCCCCGAGGAACTGTAGGGTTTTTCGCATTTCCCTGTGCCCTTTAAGGGAGCAGCACACAAAGCAGAGTGGCAGCTTGTTAGCAGCTGGTGGGACAGGGAGTTGAGTGTTGCTTAAGAGGATCAAGCAACTGTTTAATTGCAGGTCAGGCAGTAGAGATCATTGACAAATTATAATATACATCACCTGTGTGGAAAACAGAGACACAGAAAGTCAGAGATGATTTATTTGAAGCAGCCTTATCTCAGGGTTTCATCCCTCAGGGGCCAGGAGTAAGCAAAGGTTTCAATTTCAGACTCTGTGATTGCACTGCAGGTGGGGGAAACCTCACCTCCTGCTACTGCACACACCAGGGGAGATCGCTTTCTTTACGATATTGCAGTATTGTTATAAGTATTTTGCTTTTCCTTGCTCAGACTTTTGCAGTTCTCTTTTTCAAGGAGTAAATAATTGCCAGTTGAATTTTATTAAAAAAAAAGAAAAAACAAAAAGACTGACTTCGTCATAGCTGGAAGAGATGGGTACAACACAGATAGTGTTGTAAATCTGTCAAAAGAAGAAAAGAAGTGTACATGACAATGTGTCACTTTTCTGCTGAGCGGAAACTATTCCTGGAGAAAAAAGAAAAAAGCTTTTGAGATGGATCCAAGCTGGGAAGTTCACCTCCAACTCCAGACTCCAAACACTGGACCTGTGGCTCACCACCTCTGTGGGAACTGGGGCACAAGAAAGGGCCAATATAAAAAAATCATAGCTCCTGAAAGCATGTAGTGGGTGGGACCTGGAGCTGTTTGGATTTATAGCTTTAACCTAGAAAGTAAAACAGACAAGTTCCCATATGAAGAATGAAAATTCTGTATTAGAGTGATCAATGAAAAGATAAGAATGAAGGTTTAGAAGCATTCCTTTATCAAAATGAGCTGTGGTATGGCTTTTTTTTTTTTTTTTTTTAAGTGCTATAGAGATAACTAAATGAATGTAACTGATGGGTGTGAAAGATTTTTAAAGTAAAATTTTTACATGCCAAGATCTGCAAACTCTTCACACAGAAACACATTTTGTCTGCTTTGACTTCAAAACAAGTCTCTTCTTGTAAAGAGGAAAATAAGTCAAGCGCTCTTATATTGTATTTTGCTGATGCTGTAGCTTACAAATACTGCAAATGGCTTTTCTGGAAAAAAAAAATGATGTTTATCTGCTCCCTTTTATGCAAAGTCCACTTTTGCATAATTTATTTCTTCATATCTAGTTCTGGTGTATCATCTCACTTTTGAATCCCTCCTCATGCCATCTGTTTAGTCTCTATCTCATTTTTTTTCCCAAGATTTTGTATTTTACATCAAAGGCAAGCACTGCTATTTTAAGGAACACACTACCTCTGTCTTCAGATCTTACTCCTATTTAGTTTGTTTTCCTCTCCCCCACTCTCAAATTCTTCTCTTCTGATTTCTTTCTGCCTTAGCACTCTTCATAATGTACTTAATTGATCTCAAGTCACCAGCCATGGTTAAACTGTGGTGAGATTGCAATACCCCAACATGAACCAACCACTTAATCAAGATTTGTCTGTTACCAGCTTGCTGTGTGAGAAAAACCAGTACTGCCAATGCACCTTGCTTCTTCTTGCTAGTTAGTTTATGTAACTCTCTGATCCTTTCACCAGAAAAGTTACAGTCTGAGATCCAGAGCATAGAGAATTAAATCAACTTGGAGCCTTGTGTGCCTGGGACTTTGTCTTTTTTTGCCTTGACCATTTTATGCATAACAATCCCTAACTTATACTACATGACATGGTTCAACAGAGTGATATGTGCTCTGATGAGGTTGACTTCAGGAACCTTAAAGTTGGGAAATGGCTTCTGGTACAGTTAGGCAAACTGCTTGAGAAAAAGCCTTTCCAGTTAAAAGAGCATTCCTTAACCTGTTACAGTTCATACCCTGTTTCATCCCTTTAGGACACCAGAGTGGTGGTCTGTTATCTTCTCCAAATGGCCATGAGCTGAGGAAGGATCTTAAGCTTGCTGAGATGTGGGCTACAGTCCTTTGGGACAGGCCTGGTGGTGTTACACAAGATTTAGAGCATAGATTTATGGTATAAGGCTGTTTTTTAAAAAAACAGCAATGGCAACCTACCGAGGAAGAGGTTATAGGAGAAATGATGAATGTTACCTTTCTTTCTTTGTCGGACTGATGCTTTGCCCCAATGTACTTCCTTGTAGTCACTGTAGTAACTGAAATGCCACGGCTAGTAGGAAGTACTGGGATAACCTCGCAGTTAGCAATGAACATAAAATGCAAACTCAGAAGTTGCTACCAAATTTGTCACTGAAAATTAAGTCTAAAAGAAACCCTAACTACCAGCAACCAGATGAGGTCAGTGTCAGGTACTGCCCAGTCAACAAATTATGCTCCCACCTTCACAGAATGGGACACAGCTACAGCCACCCGACAGCTGGCTCCAGAATGCAGCATGCACAGGGCTGATCCTGGTGCTGACACACAGATGGCCAGCCTTTGGAGGCTGCGGGGGTGCAGAGCAAAAGGAAATCCCCTGTTCAAAACTCTGCATTGGACAAAACCTTTCTCATTCCACATAGCAGTTGCTGATGGATGCCATCTTAGACAAGCCAGTGGCAGCATTTCTTTCTGCCCTGCCCGCAGAAAGGCAGTTAGCCAACTGCAAGCCTTCTCCAACCCTGCAGTCACATAAGAAGTGGTAATGAGCCTGAGCAAAGCTCTGTCCTGCTGCCGCCTCACCATTCCCAGGGCCCAAGCTAACAAGCTTAAAATTTAAGGCTAATACCTGCACTGCAGCACGCTGCAAATGCTTAGCTGGTATCCCCAAGGTCTCTTCTATTATCATCTCCATTTCAGTAAGGCCACTGGGGCATGAAATTTGATTAAAGAAGTGAGCTGATTTTAATCCAGGGTAGTTATATCTCCCTGTACTGAACAGCCCCTCCTCTCAGAGCTGCCGCAGCCAGCCCTGCCACTCATTAGCAGAGCAAGCCACACTGGTTAGTGTGTTCCTGCAAGCCTAAATTCTGGAACACTGCTTCTAGGGACTCATCTCTTAAGCCTGGGTTAGTGAAACCTCTGCACTCTCCCATGAGTGAGGGAGCCAACTGTCAACCACAGTCCCTATCTGATGTATGCTCAGGATTTTTGCCTGATATTGTCACCTAAGTGAAAAAAAGCGTCACAAACCGATTTCAGCCTTAGTCCTTTTACACTATAATCTCTATCTTGCTGATAAGTGGAACTTAGAACAGTTCTCACAGCATGACTCCAATGCTTTCTCTGGTACTGTATAATTAGAGCAAAGTTTAACCTCCCACTTGTGTTTCTGGAAATTTAAATTACTGAACTTACTTTTCTTTTCTTTGTTGCTCCTCTCCCTTTTTTTTTTTTTTTTTAGGACAAAATTGCCTTGGGTATGGGACAAAATATTCCATGTAAATTAGAGTGCTGCTTTAAATGTATGATGGAAACTGCTACACAAAATATAGGAAAGCATAACCCTGTCACACTGTCTTGCCGGGGCAGAACCTGATGATACTTAGGGGTGTTGTGAGTGAGCTCAAGCCCAGAACTGCCTTTTTAACTCTCTGTCTTGCCACTGGCTTATGTCAAGTAAATCTAATGTATTCATCTCCTTCATTAGTCACTCTAATGCAAAAGGTAAAGAGTACTTTTTCTGAGTTACACATAGGCTTTCTAATGTACATTGTCCCTATTTGTAACTGGGGTCTTTTTGGTGTTGTTCTTTTTCTTTTGTGGTTTTTTGTTTGTTTTTTTTGTGGGATTTTGTGGGGGGTTTTGTTTGTTTTTGTTTTTTAACTGAAATGTTAATATTATACAGTCTGTAATGTGGATGCAGTAGTTATTTCTAGCTGGAAGACCCTACAATGCAATACTGGTTTCTATCCACAGGGTCTCCAGGTTGGGATCAGAGCCTCAGGGCAGGATCAGAGGTTGTCATCTTCCCTCACCTCTATGCCCTGATCACCCAGATGGGGAAAGCTGAAGCTGAGAATGGGGTCACAGGCTTTACACTGGTGCTACAATGGAACTGGGTTACTGCTAGGCTCATACTCAGTTCCAGGGGTGAGGAAGTAATCCCAAATCCAATAGCTCAGATATAGCCAAATATCCCTAAATAGATTTATTCACTTTGAGACTTAACAATAGTATTTATTTCCATAAGCACTTTTATAAGCACCTACGAACCAGGGGGCTGGGGGCTGGTGAGAGATGGTAATGTAGTTGGAATTCAATGTAGTTGAAGTCCCACAACTTCAGAATGTATCACAGACCTTACTTACCCAACTCAACAAAGGTGTGAGAATATTGCACTGATAATGTGTATGAAGGTCTGACTAGTGATTATAATTACTACTGTAAATTTTTAGTCTCATTAAAATATAGAAGCTATGTCCTATTTCAGTCATCTTTCTGATTTTTAGTGAAAAAAAATTTGGTTCACCTGTATGTTCATTAGGTATTTTGAAAAAATATTATCAAATAACTACTAACGTGTTGCTTTGAGAAGACGTCTTAATCTAATAGATAATACAAAGTTCAGGATAATAAACAAGTTGTCATGAACAGCAAGAAAATTCATCCAGTGTTGAAGAAAAGAAGACACAAAATCTGCAAATCAAAGTGAAATTGAAAAGCATTCTTACTAGTGAATAGCTTTTGAATCTGTTTATTTTGTTGTTATTAATAAATAAACTCCACCAAATATTCAGAATTACTTCATCCTACTGAATCACTTTTGTAATTTTTTTAAAGGATAATGAAGTTAATGCATGGAAAAAATGGTGTAAATGATCACAGATTATCTGTTATCAATGGAGACACACAGTTGTATTATCTGAAGATGTCTCATTCAAATAAATTTATATGACAGTGCAGCCAATGATAATGCCTGAACTGAAGCATTTATTCAGACAGGCTCAAAAAGGAGCACAGTTAATAGAACCTGAAAACTGAAAAGTACAATGTTTTGCGAAAGAGACCTGGAAAGCTTAGGAACATGGGAAGAAAATGCTAGAATTAAATTCATTTAGAAAAAGTGTAGGTGGATGTAACTAAAGCAAAATAGTATGTAGGACTGGGAGGCTATGAAGATCAACAACCTTCAAAAAACATTACATCAAAAGAAATGCCATGGAGCTGCTGTTGAATAAGAAACACTAATTAAAGAACTTTGAATATAATAAAACCACAAAAATTGCCCATGAATTCTGTGTTCCTCACTCAAAAGCACCACTCTGTGGTACAGAGATCAGGAGGTCTTTCCTATGAATGCAGTTTAATAGTAATTAAGACAGTTGGAGGTTTTTCCTTGCTTTCTGTAATCCTCTGTGGTTCTGATGGAAACTTCCTTGGGGCACCATGTTTTTTACCAGAAACACATTGACAAGCTGAAAGTTGTACAGCAAACATCTATGGACTGGGGACAGAGAAAAGAGTGCATGAGATAAAAGTAAAATAGCCACATATATTCATGTTTTTTTTCAAATATCTCAAAGCCATTAGCACCAAGACTGGAAGGTACTTCACGTGGCATATAGAGACCCCTAGATGAAGCAATAAAAGGAACAAATTATGTTCAACATCCAGAATATTTCCTAGTCAATAGCTGTATCAGAGGAGGAATAAATTCCTAATGAAGAAAAAAGCCTATTGCCCTGGGTATTTGCTGCCAAAATGTGCAACCCTTGCAGAGGTAGCAGTCCAAGTGGTCTTTCTCCCACAATAACTTGTGAGATTCTCTGGTATACTTGAGAATAATAAACTCCCAACAGTGCTCAGAGGCATCAGACTTGCCTTAACATGCCGGCATTCTGAGTGCAAACTTTACCCTGTTGCCACAGGAAGCTTAGTCATGAGGCCCCTCATTTATAATGTACAGCTCTCCATAACATGCTGCAGTAGATAGAGCAGCATGTAAAGCCTGGGGTTTTTTTGGGTGTAACTGAAAGTTTCCATGGTAACAGATGTGCAGCTTCAGAAGAAAAGAGCCCTGAAACTCAGAGCTCATGTTTCTGTTTGTTTTTCGTTTTGTTTTTTTTTTTTTTTTAAATATGATAATAAAATTTTATTATTCTATATTTTTGGGATTCTGTATTTTAATCATCCCCAGGATTATCAGGAGAATGGAGATTAACATTAGGGAAAAAAACCTGATGCTAAGTATTGTGTGGATCAAAACACAAGACTGTTTCAAGACTCTACATCTAATTGCTTGTAAATTGAAGGTGAGGGAAACCATGGATGATTTCTAGCATGTTTCAGTAGAGAAGGGTTTTCCCAAGGAAGCCTGGACTTGCAAACTGCTACAATTCTGGTGAATGAGACCGAGGCATGAGACTAGGCAGTAGTGTTGGGCAGCTGGTGATATGACGGACACATGTCTACTGCTCAAACTGGGTATTGTGGCCACAGGCAGCTTGGGCAGTCAGTTGCAGATGGAGGACATGCGCTTCCTCAGGACATGGTGTGGCACTGCCAGGTCTCTGAAAGTATCAGCCCTGGCTCGAGGGAGAAGGAAGCACGAGGGGCAGGGATGGGAAACCAAACTAACTTCATGCTCAGGATGTCTGAAAAGCTCCACTGCTTCTTAAAGCCTTTCTTATCTGGGCAGCTGCCACAAGCATTTGAAGTCCCATTGACTGGTTGGAGCCCCACCAGAGGTGTTTCTCAGGAGCTCATGTGGATGGGGATTTTTTTTCCCAAACTGAAAAAAAATCCCAAGCGTTGTCATGCAAAAAGCAGGAGGTTAAGTCTTCCATGTGCTCAGGAGTTTCACAGCTTGTGCTCATGCTTTTTTGAATAGAATCTGTTGTTGAATTCGCCTTTGCCTCTTAATGGTATGTCTGTGTTGGACTCCCGTTTGAATTTCCAGACAGACAATTGGTGATCTGTGCCCTGGGAATCTGCAGCACTTGTTCCAGTTCAGAAAAGAAGGGCATATTGTTCTGAGTAGAAGCCAATAACAAAATGTTTGTACTGCTCCTTACACAGCCTGTGTACAGTTTGCCTTTCAGGGTGCCAAATCTGGTTGCTGTAAAAGCCCTGTAAAAGCTATCACTACTACTTTAAATGTATGATGCATTATGGATTTCTTCTGATCTGCAAATCAGGGAGGTAGATTGAATTAATATCATTGCTACCTGTGCACAAGTTGCATAGACTGTCAGAGACATACACAGAGCCAGAATGCTTTGCATCGATTAGAGCAGAGGAACAGCATTGCTGGCTGTAGCAAGACAGCACTGTTCAAAATGCTGTGTCAGTGGATCACAGACAGCTTTTCACCTAGTCACTGCACAACCTTCCCTGGGGCAGGGAGCAGGACTGTTTCACATCTGCAGTTTATCAGATGGAAATGAGCAAAGATCTGGAAGAAATGAGGTGAAGCCTTTCAGTTTCTGCAACAGCTAGCATGTTTTCTCCACCGTGATTGTGTTTGCTCAGAGAGGTAAGTATTTGCACTTCTTGCTTCTGAGGAGCTGAACTTTGCTATTGTTCAGTGAAAACAGAATATGCAGAATTTGAACATCTTTCATAAATTATAACAGAAAAAAGATTCTCTGCTATTATTTTAAGATATTCTTTGTTCCTAGGCCAAATCCTGCTGGTTTTATTTACATGTGCCTGTTCATGATTTCTCTGTTCTGCAAATCCCACCAGACAAGTGTTTTCTGTATTCCATCTGCTGGCTCTGCAGCCACAGTTCACTAACAAGCACAGTTAGCAAGAGCTGTGCACAGCAAAGGTGTCTCGCCATGAGTCAGCCACTAGGCTGTTCTTTAAAGCACACAGGATAGTGTCATCTCTATGCAAAACTGTAAAAAAAGAAAAAAATGTTGGCTAAATGGAAAAAGAAGTTAAAATTAGTACAAAAAAGAGGATGTAATTGCAAAGTTGTAGGCATTTAGAAATAAAACCAAAGGCTTTTAAAAAAAATAATTAGAACCTGCAAAAAATATTCAGTGTCCTCTTCATCACATCTGGACAATCAGTTTAAGGCATTGTCTGAAACAAGGGGACATAAGCAAATTTCCCATCTTTAATGGCATGCACATTTGTCCCATCATTAGACATGATAAACCAATGAGAAAAAGAAAGCAAGGGGTAAAACCACTCTTTGTCATGCAGCTTCTCTTACACATTCACTGCAGTGTGGGATTTTTCAAAGCTGCACATGTGCCGACGGACACTGGCTGGTGGGCGAGAACTCTGGCTGCCTCTTCCTGAAGATTGAAAAGAAAAAGACACCCAGTGAGTGGTTATACACATGTGCACACATGGTGGCTATACCACTCAATAGGTGCCTGTCCCTGACCTACGTCTGAGGGCTTTCCAATCTTTTCTCCTCTTGTCACCTCAACTTCCACGAAGATTTCTCCTTGGCTCCAGCACAATACTGTTTGAAATAGGTTTTCATGGTTTTCATTCCTGCTTCCTCTGCTGAGCCTTGATGTACTTTACATACCAGATGGCAAGGGCTGCTGTGCATCTAGCTGTCAGAGGGACTTTGCCCCTGGTATTCTCAACATAGGATGAAATTACGAAAAAGGAGCATCTGTCTTTCACATATTATTTACAAAAGCATCACCAAAAGTTTTGGTTGGTGGAGTTTTTAATATACACTCAGCTGGTGTTTTTTTCTTTGTTTCTTATTCCTCTAGTCTGTTTTTTTAAATGTTTCCTTTCTGTTACTTTTGGAGCTCTAGCTGAATAGTCATTAGCTTTCATTATATGTGATTTCACTATTGTGCCTTTTTTTTTTTCCCAAGGAAACATTTGCCTTATTGAGGTAGACACAAAACGAATAGTCTCCTAAGCACTCTATCTGCAATGGTAATTCAGTATGGGATTGCAGATTGCAGTTTTGGCCATTAATGTAAGGCAATTTGCACTTCATTTTCTCCTCTTCCTTACCCTATCAAGCGGATGCAAATTCTCATTTGTCTTCCTCAGTATCAATAAAAATAATATGCACACACGTGTGTGCTTTGACAAAAATCTCAGGTGTTTTGCACATGGAATGTATCAATGAATTTCTGCAAAAAAAAATTGTCACTGTATTGCAACTAAAATGCAAATAAAAATTCAGCATTTCTCACCATCGGACAGTCATAGTGCATGCTAGCCAGACTTTTGGTTACCTTAAAACAACAGATTCATGGATGGCATGTGCATGTACTACATACTCAGTACAGCTGCCCATGAGCCAAACAAGCCATTCCTCTCACCACATACTAAAGCATGGAAGCACACACAGAATACATGCATACCCATTTTGGAACAGTAGATGCCTTGAGATGACTTCTGAACTATTATGAATAAAACACAAATAAGACATTCTGTTGAGCAATTTTACAAACCTACTCACTTCAAAGTCTATAGAATAAAATTCCTTACCAGGTGTAATGAAATCTCTGAGATTTGAAAATTTACAAGTGATCACAATTAGGAATTTAGCTACCGTGCTCTCTCCTACACTCTATTAAAGTTACAGGGATTATTAAGATTCAATTAAACAGAGTATCAAACATTTCTACAGACTTCCAGGTTTCTTCATCAATTGGAAGAGTAAGAGCTTTCTACTTCATCTGTGCTTTTGGTTCAGTCACATGAGCTAACTTTACAAAACAAGTAGCAACATGCAGTTGATTATCTGAGAGAAAAATCCAGTTCTTAGTGTATTCCACACACATGCAGTGCTGTATGCACAACAGAGGGCACACAGCCACAGAGAGCCCTACTCAGGGACCCTGGAAAAGCTGGAAAGCTTGTTTCAGAGTATTGCTTAGGACTTGTGTCTTTCTGAGTCAACAGATTTTGCCAGCCATCATCCATCAGCTGCTGCAGTTGGCTGCCACTTGTGGCTTGCTCAGTTGCATCTGTCCTGTTGCAGATGCATCTTAGTTGCATCTTCTTATTCATATGTACCCCTGGAGTGAGTTCAGATCATTTTGCTCTCCAAGCTTTGGGCATTTGTAGGTCTTGTTACAAAATCCTGCTAAGTTAAAGGAAGAAAGAACCCTGCTTCCTCGAGCAGTTCAAAATGCTTCAAAACATGTTCAAAATAGAGCAAACCCTTCTCTTATGGTGACTGCAGTCAAAAGTCAAACACAGATATTACATGTAATAGAGTATGCAAACCCCAAATGCCTGGCCAGGTTTGCATTCTGCAGGAGGTTTTTGTCATTAAAATGCTGCCAAGCCCCATCAAAGCAGTGGTCTGCCTTTTGGTCAAGGTCAAAGGCTATCCACACGTGGTGATACACAGCATATACACAACAGAAATCAGCTCTAAATCGCAAGGATCGTGCTTCAGTAGAATTGGATTTTGATTTATAGTGAAATTTAGATTTATAATTACAGGAAATATAATGCATGAGTGGATTGTATGTCAGTGAATTATTTTCCAATTATCAAATCATTGTTGGCTGCATAAATAATAATAAATACCTTTGAAGCATTCAACTTGAAGTATCCTTGTAGGCTGACTTTATCTTACTAGTAGTATATGCTAATATTGCAGAGCAGGGATTTGGAATTAGTGCCCAGATCTTTCTTCTTTTATTTTTAATTATGACTATGTATCCCCTCTTCCTCCTCCCAGTCTTTCAAGAAGTAATGGCACTTCACATACATTTCTCTGGTTATAAAAAAAATCAGTAGCCTGCCTGTCTTTACAGTATGAGGATTAATGAGTCATTTTAGGGGCAGTGTTCTCCAGGGTAATTCCTACTGAGTGACTATTTGTATCCTGAGCCCAGAGGCAGGATGGATCTTCTGTGCATTTGAACAAGGAGCTGGCATACCATGATGAAAGTGTCTGAATAGCTTTATAACAAACCCCTGGGTGCAGTATCAGGGAATCTGGGAGAGGAAGTAGGGTGGCAGTGCAGATGGTTCCTGAAAGAAGTGGATTAATTGCTTTACTTTATATTCTTTGAAGCAGAAAAATGCTTCTAGCTAGTCATTCAGAACAGTGTAGGTAACAGGCCTGTTGAAATCTGCAGTGAGAAATATAAAGGATCTGAGGAAAGAGTCATTCTCGCCACTATTTTTTCTCTTAAGTGTAAATGAATCATCCCACGAGGCAAACAGCTGTGTCAGGATTATAGGAAAGTGTAAATTACTATCCACAGTGTTTTATATCTGAACAGCTGCGAAACTAGAAACATTCACCTTCTGCTCTGAAATTACTCTCAGCTCAATCAAACTCCCCAAACACAGACAAACTGAATGAATTTGTCTGGTGTCCAAGAAAACTCAAGTGCAGTACATTGTGTTACCTATTATTTGAAGCCACGGTCAGAGATCCTCTTTGCTAGATGTTTTTCAAGCTGTAAGAAAATCTTTCACATTCCCCCAGTCAAAAAAATACAGTATAGCACAGCCTCAGATTTTATACAATCTCATATGAAACAACTGACCATCAATAACATCAGGAAGAAAGCAAGGTGGGGAGAAAATTCAAGAGAAGTGATGATGGCATCATGCTGATACTTGGAGTGATAGCCCCGGACTAACTCCTCGTTTTTAAGAACTCAGGTATAACCCCCAGCTTTAATACAGGAAAGGAGAAGCCTAGGACCCTGTGCCCTTGCACACTGCCACACATTCAAGAGCCCTTCCTGCTCCAGCACTCAGACTGACTGCCATCTGCACTTCCAAGGGACAGCTCAGCAACACCACAAACTTTCTGGCCTGCTTTTCACCTCCTCAGTCCTCTAGCAGTCTGCAAAATGACTGGGGAGGTAAACATACTTAGTCTGCAGAATGAGATCAGTAAAGTGTTCAACTCATCCCAAATCCTCTTGCCTCTCCAATTGTAACATCTTCCTAGGCAGAACCGTGTTCCTTTTTAGATATTTGTGTCCTTGAAAGGTCAGGTTTTTGTACGGTTGTCATGGCTGGATCAAAAGATATCTACATGAAAAGAAGCAAGGCCATGTCCTTTTCTTGTAGTACGAAGATTTGAATTTTCAAAACCTTCTGTATGAGCCAGGATCCAATAGAAGATTTCTAAATCAATAGATGAAGTTGGGAAGGTGGACAGGTTTCCAGTACAAATTCATTTTTAAAAAATAAGTCCTGAATTCCAGTCTAAATGATGGCTAGAAATAATTGCTCTGTGTTTAAAATTAATTACACTAATCAATGGCACAGTGACAGGTTTTGGAGACAAAGAAATCATTAAGAGCTGTGGAGCAAAGAGCTGTACAAGTAGGAGGGAGGTTTTAGGATCATTCACCCCTGCCCAGAAGAGTGAGGTATGCCAATAATTATCATCAGTGGAGAACTGAGAAGCAGGAGGTGTTTCATTGCATATCCTCTCTGTCTGAGCATCTGCCAAAGAGGACAGGAGGATCAAGATCACCAAGGTGAACACAGTCTCAGAAAGACCTGGCACTGCATGGTGAAGACAGAGCAAAGGTCTTGAGTGCTTCAGGTGACCCCACAGCAGCAGTAGCCAGCTGTGTGCCTTGGGGAGTGCTCTGGTCCTCCCCGGCTGCTCCCTTCTGCTGCTTCACCCTCCCCTCTGTGTCAGCACAATCTGTGGTGCAATCGTTCAACCAACTGGCAGAAAATTACAATTAATCTGGATCGCAGTTATGCCAGAAAAAGACAGGATTAAAAAACCCTATCAATTCCCAGTTTGAGTTCACAGTGTGGCTGTCCAGATTCTTGTCCCTACATAGGTGAAGTGATGGCATGGGGTAAAGGAAGGCTTTGGGTATCACTTCTGGCTTAGGGCTGCTTAAAGCATTTGTGGATTTACAGGCTATGATAGCCCAAAGTAGCCGCAAGCAAATCTCATGGCTGTCCAGGATGGTGGCAGGAGAGATTTTTGAGATAACTTATATAACACAAAGGATTAAGAAATGTGTATAGCCTTATGTTTCAGAGGTTTTGGGAAAATAAAGGAGGAAGAACTGCTCACTGACTGGGGAGCACAGAGATGCCGGGGGCCATACTTTGTTCTCCACAGGAGCCTGTGCTGCCCAGACATGTGAGCTCCCACTGCACAGACACGCGAGCCCCTGCCACACAATCTCCCACTACACCCCGGTGAGCCTGAGCTGTGCCCGTAGGAGCTCCCAGGGACCTTTGAGGGGCTACTTGGTTGCTCACAAGTGCTCACAGAATTAATCTGCCATCTGGGGCACAAGAACCCACTGTTCAGTGGTGTTAACGCCACCAGCATGCCACATCTGCTAGCTGGGCACTTTTTGCAGTTGTCTGTGCTGCTGTGACTATGTTTTCAAGTGTATCTCCTTGTCAGTCTGCTCAAGGTAGATAATCTCTCTGTGGGGATTTAAACAGACTCTGGGATTTGCTTTTTTCGTTTGATTCTTTGTTTCTTGGGTATGTTGCTGCTGGCTGCCTGGTTAGTTAACTTGTTTAGGAGTCTTTGGCATGCAAAAAATGAGTAATGTGGAGTAAGTCCCAATTTCCAACCAATTCTTTCTCTGATAATGCAAAGCTTGCAAGCCAGCCAAAACAGGCTAAACTGAACCATCTGAAGATTTAGCTTGTGCCAGGAAAAGAAATGGGTAGAAGACAACATAAACAAAAATAAATCCCATTGAAGTAGAGGGGAAGACTAACAAGAACTTTAAGTAAGAGAGAGCAGACATTCTTGGCTTTAATACATTAAGGATGAGAAAGGATTAATAGTAAAGAGGAAGATATACTAACTAGAATGTGGCTTGCACATGGTCTCTGAAACTGAACCTGTATTCCATGGGGCTGATCAGACTGAAACTGCAAACACCAGCAAACCACCTACCAGTGAGGAGTTGCTGGAATCAGAGCAGGGGCTCTTGTTTTGCTAGAGTTTATGATCCACTTTGACATTTCTGGCTGTGGTGCTGCAACACAGCTGAGCTAATTTAATGATTTGCTGCTGAAAGAGTCAACTCTCACTCCTATTTCCCAAGACAGAGGCATCAGGGACACCTTCTCTGTGGTGACATTAATGTTTATTTGACCTTGAGATCTGGCTCAAGGGATCCAGCAGACAGTAAGTATTCTTGTCTTTTTTCATCTCTGTAAGGTTAATTTTACAGGGTGGAAGAAAGCCACATCTTGCACACCACAAAAGAACCACAGAGCAGAGAAGGGGAAGCAGTTTAAGAAGGGATAAACAAAAGCAGTAACCTAGAAATGGTAAATTGCCTATAATGCAGTAACAAGAAACCTGGAACTTCTAGTCTTCAAGTGGGCTTTAAACTGACAAATTTTGTGATTACTTTAAGCCTGCAAAATTGTTTGCTGTTTACAGTGATAATGACTTTTAACCTATGCTTGTCAGGTGTGGGAGGCTGAATGCCAGAGCATATACATGCTCTGAAGAATTAGCTAACTTGTTATTTCAAAATTAAATAGTCTTTAACAACTTTAATGTGGAGTCAGATGTTCTATCGATACAATATACTTTTCAACCCACACTTAAAGTGGTTTCTTAGAGTCCTTTGGCATAGCAGAGAATATATTCTGATATATTCTGATGCTGGCTGTGTTTATTAGTGACTCTTTGACAATGTACATCTTCCGTGTGGAGTCTGTTCTGCAGATATCCACACCGTGGTCTGGAAACACTAAATAAAGATCTGACAATGATGCATTTGCCCATTCAGAGTCCTTGGGACACAGAGATAAGAATGGTGAGAACACAGGAGAATGTAATCAGGTCTCTGTTCTGGATGTGAATGGTTCTCAGTGTGTTTGGGACAGATGAAAACAGTATCAGAAGACAGGCGAAAAAAGCATAATACCTAAAATAAAAGAATCAAAGTCAAGTAGAAAGCAAAGGTGGAGGTCTTGAAATTCCTTGCTCTTCCTTTTATAAACTCTTAAATCATCAAGGACAAAAATGTAAGGAAACAAGTTGCTGCATTACACACATCTGTGGGGCAGGCATGTAAAAAAACTACCTCCAGATTTTGGACTGAGTAGTGCACCACATCTGCTTTGCCATATCCATCATCTACATAAACAGGTATTTGTAAGTGAATGTGTCTGAGTTTGAAGGTATTTTAAGAAAAATAGGCTTCTTCAGGTGCCTGGCTAGTGTGCAGTGTCCTGTCCCTGCTGCTGGCAGTCAGGCTCAAAGGTGCCCAGGTTGTAGTCTCACAAGGCTAGTGCAGTCAGGCAGTGGTTCACGGTATTGAGGCGTATGCAAACTGAAACTGCTGGACTTTTGTTTCCAAACTTTAGTAAAATTCTCACTGTCAAAAATACTTGCAGCTCTGGAAGCACAAATGGGAGAGGGGTGAGGGGAGTTAACCTGAGCTATTGGGTAAGCTGGTGAGAAATTTGTCAAAATACTTCTTAGGATACGGAAGAGGTGCAGGGAGCATTCCCAAATTACAGTGATGGTTTAAGTCAGGATAGTCAGGTCTCTGTGCCTTGGTGACCGCAGGCTTCATCCTAACAAATTTGTTTTGAAACACACTACTGACAGAGAGCCATGTGCTGGCCTCTTCCCACAGTGCATAAAATGTATGTGCTATGTTATCCACCAAGACATTTGCAAATATTTTTCTAATGAAAAAGAGAGCAATACAATTAACACTGTATAATCAGGATAAAAACCTGATTTAAACTCTTAGAGGGCAAAAAACCTTACTATTCCCTTAACAGAGATGGACCATCTTCTCTCTCTGGGGTTAGGATTCACTTATAACTTAGAGTCTTGCTAAAAATCAGATGCTCTGTCAGCATGTGATCACAGGATATCTTGGTATATCTTGCAGTGTTTTGTTTTGTGAAGCATCCCTGGGCAAAAAAGAGTGCTCATCACAAGTAGGGATAAGCTTGATGAACAAGCCAGAATGCAAAATGCATTTCCTGTTAGTGAAAGAGGAAACATCCAAGAACGTTATTCTCTTCATGGGCTCTTATGTGCCTCTTGTGTGTCCCTAAGCATGGAAAAAGATTAAATAAATTAGCAGCATTTCACTTCAGTAACTTTGCACTAAATTGCTGGGATGAATGAAAAATATTTTTAAGACATCTTAATTTGAGGAAAATAAACACGAGTACTGTCTACAGATATATATAATACTTGTGCTGTTTCATAGTCTTGTCCTTATATAAAGAATATCAGAGATCCACATGATGTCCTTCAGTACTCTAATTTTTGTTCACATCTAAATTAGCTCAAAGATGTATGAAATCACAAAGGGGCTCAGAGACCCCTGCAAAATAAACATTTGCAGAATCTTGTGCATGTTTATTCTAGTAAGTATTTGTACATGAATTATCATGTGATCATGAAATGTCATAGCTCTGTTTGCTTCTGCTGGAGGTGAACAACAGAGGCATGAGCTGAAACATCACACCTTTGAGGATAAGGAGTTTCAATACATTCTTGACAAAAAATATGAAAGTAGCCTCTAGGAGACTTATATTTTAGCTCTTTATTTCATTTCCATTTTAAAATGCTGACTTAAATAAATAAATGACTGTTATTTATTTTAAACTTATACTTTGAACCATCCTCCCCAAACATGGGATGGTTTTTTAGGGTTTTTTTTTCCCCTAAGTACATGCCTATGAGAGTTGGAATCTGACTTCTATATATAATACAGAGAAATTCCAGGGGCTTAGGTTCTTATCTGAATACAACCTTCAGTACCTATTTGTTTACCTGACACACTTAAAAGGAGAAGCTTTCTTCCTTATTTTTCTCGCAGAGACAATTATAACCAAAACAACATGGTGCCAAGCAGATAAACAACACTTGCTTATCCCTGCATGTGAACGCAATTGTTTGTACCACTCCTCATCGAGTTGGTGTACTTTTGTAGCATCCTAATAAATAATGTATACAAATACTAAAATACAAGGAAGTGCAATAAGTGATCCAGTCAAGCAAGAAATTAAATTACAAGTGGTGTCCTTATTCCTGTGGTTTATGTGAAGAAAGATACTAGCTTTCCTTGGGATTCTGTAGTACTGCCTTAGCTCCCCCTCAGTCAGGAGGCAGAGATTATGGTACGTAACTGGAAAGCTCCCCTCTGATGTGATCTCTGATGTGATGTCTATCTATGCGTCATTGTGCTTAAGTATTGAGATTCATTACACAAAGCTGCCTAGTGCTACAGCAGTGCCCCTAAGCAAAGCAACATTTTGTGATTCAACATCTTGACAGCAGCAAAACAAGAGGAGTTGTAAAGTGAAGTTGTCCGGCAGCCCTTTGGTAAGAACTAGGCTGCACTCAGAGCCTGTTCCTTGGATTTATGTCCTGTCAAAATCCCCTGGGAGAAAAAAGTTGTGACTATCCATGAAAAGAAAGTGGCAAAACTGCCCTGGACTTGGAACTTTTGTGAAAGGGAGGAGATTGTATAAAGCCTTACACAACAGCCCTCTCATTTAAAGGGACCATATCCATAAAACATGACCCTGACTGGTGAAAAAGAAGCAGAATTCTGGATGGGAACTCAGGGTGCAGGCAAAGTATCCTGTAAACTTACTCAATATAACCTGGGTTTTGTCTGATGGGGGTTTATCACCACTGCTTTTACTGCAGAATCTCATGGCTTTTCTAAGTTATTTCCCTTAAATGTAGTCTCAGGCAGCCTCTGTTTGGCCATGGAAGCAAACCCAGAGGACCAAGCTTGAATTGCCAGGCCCCTTAGCCTGTACTTGTTGACAAACATCCCAATCATATTGTACATCTGTCCCTGCTCCTTCTCCTCAGCTTACCCTAGAAGTGACATGTGATCAGCACAGTTATGCATATGCTGGGACTCCCTTTAGCTGGTATAATTTGCAAGGAAAACTTCCAGTGCCTTATGTAGCCATGTCCCTTACTTCTCATTAGAAGGATAAAAACAACTGTTTAACGCCAGATTAGTTATTTTGCACTTACATACACAGATAGACATTTTGGTGTGCAATTTGTTATGCCATGCCTGGTTTTTGAATAAAGAGAATTTTAGTAGCTATTTAAATGAGAAAGAATGTAATTGTGAAAGTGATATCTCAGAGTCTTTTACCTTTTTTTTTTGGTGTATGGACCAGAACTACATTATATGTACAACATAACCAAATGTAAATTCAAGGCTATGGGGGATAATATTAGGTATAATTACATAGCTCAAATTTAATGGACAACCCTGAAGCAGCAAGGCTAGAAGAGGTTTCTGTTGGGTTGTTAAATTTCAGATTCCCCTTTTATTTTGTGCTTCTTCCCAGTTCTTTAACATCAGTTCTAAGAGTCCCTTTGAAATCATGTAACTGTCTTCTGGGAGTTTTAAATATTCACTTAAATCAATATAGCGACAAGGACTGAAAAGCTTGACTGAGCTCTTTGCATTTTCTTATGTGAAACTCACATCGCATACACAAGAGAACTGGGTAAGAACTGTCACATGTCAAAGTGCTGTGTGTCTACAAAATCATTCATGGCTTAAGACCAGTAAACAGCCCTGCAAAGCCAGAAAACATACCAACTGCTGAGAGAAAGATGTTTGGCATTAACAACTTCAGCTATCCTTTGTGAGGGTACAAGATACTGTCCCAAAAATGCACTGCAACCTCAGAGGAGGGTGAAGGACTACACTGAATACAGAAGCTGGGCTAGCAGCAGGGATGGCTGCAGTAGGCAGGTAAATTAGGACAGACCAGGGTGTCACCTGCCTTCCCTGTGACAGCTGTGTTACCAGGGAACCATGTTAGAGATGACATATCTGCACCCACACGGCGAAGGAAGCAGATTCCTCCATGATATGTCCTGAGTGTTATGCAAAGGTAAACCAAACGCCCAGTGCTTTTGGAGCCCCATGCCCTGATGGGGAATTGGGAACCTCAAAGCCACAGCACAGCACAACACTCTGTGTCCCATGGTGTCACACTGACAGAGTCAGCCACGAAAACAGGGCGTGAACATCAACAGTTTATGCTAGGCCCATGAAGAGATCAGATGTAAACCAACAGATTATTTAAATAATCAGCCTAATATGTCCTGTACATTTTTTCCCCACTTTTTTCCTCTTTTTAATGTTTGTATTACTTCTCACTTGCAGGAGCTTATATCCTTTCCATACTCGCTTTCTATCCTTTCCAAATGCTCTTCTATAATATGCCATTCCCCTCTGGGGTAAACCTTAGCAGGATGGTTGTGCAGGTCCAGCAGATTTAAGGGTCTTCTTGAAAGTACCTTGGAATGTGACATTTTTCAAGGTCTGTAATAGTAAAAATAAAGGGCTGTTTTATTGTCTATTCAATACTACAGCAGGATTGAGTTTACGCACTGCATTAATTTTCTAAATTGCAAAGTTGTTTCCTATTAGATTCAGCAATTGTGTCTATACTGTTTTGGCAATGCTGTAAGAAGATAAAACTCCACTAGATGATAATCTGTATAACAAGCATTTGAAGATAATTCTTATATGCTGCAGGCTAGGTGACACACTTCAGGACTGCAGAAAATACTTGAATATACTGTAGATTCTCACATCGGACTGGTATCCCAAAGCACAGGAGTTAATATATTCTCTTTTACAGGAGAAGGTACAATGGTGACCCATTATTATGCATCCTTCTTGCGTTTTCCCCTACATCTTCTAGTTCCAATGTTTTGATGCATTTCAACAAGACAGAAGGAAATATTCCCTGTGTGGCTGTGCCAGGCTGAGATAGATTGGTTTGGCTCAATTTCACAAACTTTGGTCTGCAGAGATCAGGACAAAAACCATTGTTTTACTCGCATCAAAAGTGTTTCCATGTCTTCTGTTCACACTTTTCTCCCTTCCTCCCTGCTTCCATAATCCCATTTTAAAGACAGAATATTGACTGCTTGCAGTAATAACATAAAAGTGAGAAGGAAGGTGGAGTACTCCCAAGCATCTCTTCCTATGACAGGCCACTCAGGTTGGATCAAGTGAGAGGCTGCAAAGGATCTACCTGCAACTGAACGTGCTGAACATTTACTCCCTGTTTCTGAAAGCTCCAGCTCTTGTCATACTGCATGGTGCATTTGCCTCCTCCCACCACCATGAAAACCAGTGAAAACGAAGTGTCCTGCCTTATGGGCATACTTATGCTAAGATTCCCCTCACCCTGTTTCTGTGGGAGGCTTTGAAAATGAGGAAGCTGAAGAGCCCAGAAGCCTTTGTGGACTGTGAATCGCGAGTGAGTCCCAGAAAAACAGCCTGTCAGCACAGCTGGCTCAAGATGAAAAGGCAGCTCACCAAGTCAGTTTAAATAGAAAGAGTAACTTAAGAATACCTGGAGATAATTTTATAACTGCCATGACAAAAAAGCAGGTGATTCCCTAAGCCATGCTAAGGGAACAGATGTGTTACTAGAGGTTACTGAGAACTCTGGTTCCCAGTTAAGAAACTGTACACAGGGGTCTAGCACACAGAGAGAAAGAACAAAGGGCAGGAACAGGCTCCTGTAAAGTAAGCAGGAATAAAATCCTTGGGGATATTGGGTTTTCTGGAACTTTTTGTTGGAATAAAATAAAACCATTGTGAGAGATCCTTGGCTCAATGACTGCCTGGATAGTGCTGAGAGCGCATGCCTGTGATAGCAGTCTAGAGGCATGGACTGCCAAACCATGTTAAAAAGATAAACTACGTGTTTGGAAATATTTTAAATCAGCTATTAATTTCTGAGGGCAGACAGTCCTCAGGAGGAAAAATAATTGAATGCAAATATATTAAAATTACAGGAGGGAAGCAGGTGGCCTATGCATTAATGTGGAGTCCTGGCCATTCAGTGAGTCTCGCTAGTTGAGCTTCCTATCAACCTAAATTTTTCTACAGAACTTATATTGAGAACTAAATCCTTACTTACTCTGATTCAAAATACACAAAAATGGTGTCCAGACTTGGGGTCTCAACTGTAGATTTAAAGTAATTTAAATGTGACAACCGAGGCACTAGGTAATCATCACTGTCAAACCTGGATCTAATTATCCAAGGATACAAAATGAACTTTTCCCCCTCCTGCAACACTGATCCTTCTCATGCTACCGCAGCCCACAAGAAGTGAGGGGGAAGAGGTGAGTATTGTTGTGTGGGTGAAGCTCTATTTGAATTGTGTGTGTAATACAGAAAAGCAACTCAACAGACCTACAGGCTGCAAGCCTGCTTTCAGTGTCCTGCACGTTGAGTTGGGTCTGTTTCCAGAAGTGACTGGGGAAGGTATTTCCTGAAGCCTTCTCAGAATTATCATCTTAAGTGTCACTGGATACTTTTTTCCTGCATGTAGTACTGAAAGGAGCACTGCTTCCTCAGGGAAGTGATCATACAGATACTGTACAGGAGTGCTACTCTTCAAGTTTATTCACCCTTGTAGGCTAAACATTTGTAGTCAAAAACAAGGCTAATGATCACAGCAAGATCCATGTCCAAAAGCTGCAATCTTACTAGCTAGGAAAAAAAGGTAGATTCAAAAGGCTCTCCTAACAAATGCTGCTGTATCATCATCCTGTAACAGCCAGGATCTTGTAATACCATCAAGCAGTAAACTAACAATAAATGTCCCCAAAAAGCTTCAATAAAAGCAGCAGATATCACTCTCTGTTCATCTCTCCTGGTGGAGCTGCTCTATTTTTTATACATATTTAAATATTCATTTGACAAGAGGGAAAGACTGACAGTTGCTTGGTACTGAAGACACTCGCGAGGGATCTCTCAGACCCAGATTCAAGCTCTCTCACAGAATAATGCAAAGTATATCTCTAGGGTTTGCATCCGGATGTTTTTCCTCTCTTCCAAAGCACTGCTGGATGAAAACAGAGAGGAAGGAGACTTCCTCTGGGACACTGCATTGTCTAGTTATAGAGTGTTCACCTGGGAAAGTGATGGAGATGCTCTTAGTCCAACTGAGTTATTTAACTGTTGGGGTGAAGTTCCCTCATGCTTTCCCGATGCCTTCATCTCTCCATGGGAAAAAAAATTAAAAAGTTCCCCTGGCCCAGGGAGAAATCCTACCATCAAAGCCCAATTCTATGAAACATTTTGAGAGGCCAGAATTTTTTGAGGGAAAATATATTCCGCTGGACAAATCCCAACCAGTTCTATTGAAAACAATGCTGGCTGTAATTGCTTGCAGTTTAATTCAACCAAAGTAAGAGAGAGTTCAAATCCTCAAGACTTCATGTAACATCTTACAGAGCAGTAAAGGCAGTGTGCATTTTTATTTAAGTGAAGACCAGTGTTACTAAGCAATTTATTTTCACTGAAACTCTTGGCAAGGCTGGGACAGACATTTTTCAGCAGGACTTTTCCGACCTCTATATGAGCAACAGGGATAGCAGAAGGTTTTGAATTGACTAATAGATCCTGTTAACATATTTCCCTGGTTAATTCTTTTGCTCTGCTTTAGGAAGGAGGAAGGAAGAGTGGCTTGGCTTACTCTAGTCCCCAAGATATACCAGTTAAACTAATAGCATGACATTACATGTGAGTACTTTAGCAAGGCTTATGTAAGTCAGACTTGCCCTTGTAAATGTAAAATAAGTTCTGGTTTTAAAACTAATTCAATTTAACCTCGTATCTGCACACCAATTTAATTTAGATGGATGCCACTTTTCCGTTTAGGAATTGGAATTCACTGGATTAAGCAGAGAAAAGGTTTGATACAGACAGGAAAAGAGATGAAAATTGAAAAGCAGAGAAAGAAAAACAAACTTGGGAGACAGAGAAGGGATGTACCAATAGTTTTAAGTCCTGTTTCAGTAAGGACATGGCTACACATTTGAGCCACCTATGTGCTTCAAAGGCTGGAGCAAATTCCACTTTTTCCTTTTTGGTTTCCTCAGTGACTCACGCTTCTTCTTCTGTGTCAGCACAATGTCCTCATAAGATTCGCAATGAGAGTTAGGAGTTAAAGAAAACCTCCAAAGCCCTGAAATTGTTTTTTGTTTTGCCTTGTGAAGTTATTTCCAAAGCTGTATGTCTGTATAATAAACTGCTTTCTGTTCTTCATGCCCAAGTACAGAGAGGTACACTGTCCTTCTCCATTAGCAAGCCTAGCATGCCTGTGCACCTGTGCTGGTTCAGGTTAAGAATACAACAGTAACTGCACAAGAGTTTTAGGTCAGAGGTCGGAATTTGGCTGCATAAAAGTTATGAAGGCTTAACATGAGGGGAAAAAACAGCATATCTGATATTGAGGTTTTAGTTTAGAAAAGCAGCTAAAAACTCTGTAGAGCCTTTTTGCTTAATAACAATCACACAAGCTCAACAGAGAGGTCAAAAAAATCTTACTAAAATTATGTAACATAGAAACTGCTAAAAAGCTCAGGTAAACCCTGTTGTGTTTTAAAGGTGACAATGTTGAGCGAGAATCTCAGCTTTTGAACAGAATGAAATGTTTTCTCATACTAAGAACGGTATTTAAGTATATTGCCTTCAGATATTTTAAATTCCTTTTCTTTCCTTTTTTTTTTTTTTTGTAGAAG
>VXBX01009446.1:903455-914075 GCA_013400415.1 Scytalopus superciliaris
AAGTCCTCTTTTTTTTTTTTTTGAGAGACATCATCTTAAAGAAACCAGCTGTGTTAGCCAGAGATGACAGTGCAGAGACATCACACTAGTTTCTAGCAGACATCTGAGTCCCCATCCAACTACCAGAGAGTGAGAGGAAGGTAGATCTTTCTATTTAGATGAAATTCAGACTCTTGAGCCAAAAAGATTTTTGGCTATATCCCTGCAGGGGGAGCTCCCAGGTCCCTCTCTCTGGCTCAGGAGCTGGCAGTCTTACTGTGGCCTCTGTGGCACACTGAGCTGTATATTTGGTCAGTTATGTCTTCATTTCCTTCTCTTCTGACCCCCTGTCTAGCAAAAAAGAAAAATTGAAGTAACATAAAGACAAAGTTGTTCACAACATGGGTTTTCTACATTATTACCTCCATCTCCAGGACAGATGAAAACAGTTCTTATGCAAACTGAATCAAAACCAACTTGAGTGACTCAGAGAAACCTACAGATCCCAAAAAACCCTGGAAATTAACTAAATTTTAATTCTATTTGGAAGCTCAGAAGTGTAGGCTTCACTGGTGCTTTATTATTTTGATTTTTTTTTAATTGGGACAAAAATAGTTTAAGCTCGTGTCTAGCCCTATGGTGCTTCTTTAAAGATTAAAAAGCAATAAGATAATAAAGAATGCAAATTTTCAGACAGCTCCTCACAGGGAGATGCTGTTTGAAGTAACAGTTCTCTCTCCCCCTCTGCTGCATCTAGATGGCTTTTAATTATTAGCAAGGAAAGTAACAGGTTCAGTAGATGTGGCTGTAAGCTCATTTTCACTGTTAGTTGATTTCTGCAACTTTCACGCTAATACTGGGTTTGAGAACATGGAGAAACTTACACTAATGATGATTAACAGCAGAAGAGGTCATAATTCTGAATGTTAAATAGAAAATAGTGGTAGTATTGGAAGGTGCTTCTGAATCACAAGCATGACAACTGTCACAAAACACTACCTTAAAAACTAATGTTCAATCCCCAGCTCTCACATACACAATTCCAGTGACTTTAGACAAGTACATGTAATTTGCAACCACTCAGACACAGATTTCTTTTCCTCTTTTCCCGTTTGAACATAATGCAGAACAACTGCACATCAGACCATGAGATCCCTGTCATAAGCACAGAGAGATGGAAGAAGCTGCAAATGGGGCTTGGTTACTCTGCCACTGCCTGACCTGCCCCAGTGGTAGAGGGAGTGGTGTACAGGGCTGCCTTAGAGCAGGAGAGAAGGTAATAAGCAACACGTCAATATCCATCTGAGGCTTAGACCTAAAGGGTCATTTACACCCTTTCTGTCACATGTGAGATGAAAAACTGTTACATACCTTACTATTCAGCAGACTATGGTCAGCCAAGAGGGGATGGCAAAGAGAGGGACATGTACAAATAGACGTGTACCTGCAGTCAATCCACTTACTTTGGATTTCCAGCCCCTGGCTTCTTTCTCCGGAATATGTTGAGGAAAGTGTTGGACTTGCAAGGTGCCTTGCCATCCCCGACATGCATACGCACCACATCTGAGGTGGTGAAGGCACTACGGACGTTCCTCTCAGGCTTGGCTATAATGATGTACATCTTAGGAGTGAACATGCACCCCAGTGCCACTGTCACGCTCAGGCTCACTGCGAAACAGGTGGTGATGATCTTGTAGTTGCTTCCGAAATAGATAGGCACAAAGGCCAGCCAGATGATACAAGTGGTATACATGGTGAATGCAATGTACTTGGCCTCATTGAAGTTGGCAGGCACATTGCGAGTCTTGAAGGCATAGTATGTGCAGCTCATGATGAGGAGTCCATTGTAGCCCACAGGAGCCACGACACCTAGGTTGCTGGTGTTGCAGATAAGGTAAACTTCCTTAATGCTGGGGTAGGACAGGATGGGCATGGGGGGCTCCAGGATGATCAACGTGATCACCAGTGTCAGCTGCACACTGATCAGAATGGAGGCAATGACCACTTGGGCCCATGCGCTCATGAAACGTGGCTTGCGCGTACAGATCTTCTTTTTGCTGCCTGCCAGGATGCGTGCAATGCGGTTGGTTTTGGTCACAAGGGCAGAATAGCACATGGCAGAGGAGAGGCCCACCAGAAGGCGCTGGAGGTAGCAGGATGTCGTGGTGGGTTTAGCTATAAGGGTGAAAGGGCAGATGTAACCCAGAAAGATGCCAGCAAGGATAATATAGCAGAGCTCCCGGCTGGAGGACTTGACAACGGGGGTGTCTCTGTAGAGCACAAAGATAAGGGTGACAAACATGGTGACCAGGATCCCCAGGCAGGAAAAGACCACAGCCACAATAGACTCTATATTGCTCCACTGGAGGTACTTTACAGGGATGGGTTCGCAGCCTGCAGTGTACAGAAGAGAAACAGAGTGTTAGAAAGGTAGCTGGTTGAACAACCTTTTTTCCTGTATCCCACTATAATCCAAACATAGCGTATGCCTACGTGCCATGGATTATTAAAGCCATTTTACAAAGGAGTGAACTCTGGCATGGAGAAGTTTGGATGAAGTATGTTCAGAAAACAGTCATCAGTTTTGGATGTCGCAAATATTTGCTCATGATGCTACAACTGGAAATGTGATTTAGAAATCTTTTCATAATTTTGCTTGAGATACCTGCTTACAAGCCCAGCATAACAAAGGCAAAGCTGGGAACAGAATCCAGATGAACTCAGCACCATCCCTTCATTTCAGCAGGAAAAGGATTGTTAGAATCAGAATGGGTAGCTTTTTGACCTCCTCAGGTTAATTTATTTTAATCTTTACCCAAATCATTATATTTTGATGGGCTACATTTTTCTAAGGGTGATTTTATACATAATATAAACTAATTAGAAATCCACAAATAGAAAAATCATAACAAATCCAAATTTGTAGTGGAACTATACCATGGATACTGTACCTTCTTGGTATATTTCTTTTATTTTTCTTTTAAGATTACCTTATTTTTTCAAACCACATGCTCATTGTTTTTCCACTATATAATGCATTTTAATTCTCTTGGGAAAGTCAAACACACATACTATGCATGCCTTCAAAAACAACTGGAAAGGCTCACCTCTATGACTAGTACAGGCATGCAAACATAGGTATCTGTTAAGATGGTGCTTAACTGCTCTCTCCCACACACAAGTTAAAAGAGTCTCTAGATACCTTCTTCAGTGTGCTGAAGAAGTAATTCCAGCAGTAAGCATCACAGAGAAAATAAAATCCTTTGTGTTAATGAGATGTTATGGTTGTGAAGCTGTTACTGAAAACACTCATTCTGGCATTTTCTAATTTCTCTTCTTGACTTAATAGTTCCAAAATGCTTTTAGCGTCTTTCTTTATCCCAAGGAAAGTATCCCTGTTCTCTTCCATTTCTTGTTTCTGTCCTCCTCCAGTTTTCCCTTGGACCCAGCTCACCTTTTATGACTTTCCCCCACCTCTCAAGTCTCTTTCCTCCCAGCCCCTTGCCATCCCCATCTCAGTTCATCTTCCAGTTCATCCTTTTCCTAGCCACCTCTTCACCCAGATATCTCCATTACCAACTGCTGGTCCAGCTTTTCACAGCCTGGACTGGCTGTTCATCAACTATGTGTGCCTGAGTTGTTGGATACAACCGAGAAGAACAGGGAAAAGGTGGTGATGTCAGTAAGATTGTGAGAGATGTATTCTTTTCTCTCAATTGTGCTGCTAAATCTTAGCAAGTGCCCTGACATTGTGATGGTCAAAAGTCATGCTCAGACCCTTCCTCCTCTATATGGGTTGTATCTGCAGAAACCATCTGTGAACTAAAAGCTTCTGAGACCCACAGTTTGGCTTAATTCATGTGCATCTTCCACAGGGTGACACAAAATTACCAACTGATAACTCTACTGTAACATAATGTCTTTCCTTCCAAATAATAGAGAAGGAAGCAGAGGTATGGATCAGGGTGGAACAGTTTTACTGTAACCTCATTTTGAGACACAGAAGGAGAAAAAAATGGGTTTTGTTGAAATTAAAAAAAAAAAAAATTAAAAAAAAAATTCAGCCCAAGGCAAAGTCCTGACACAGAAAATTTCTGCTCAAAATTTTAATGTCTGCTAATGTCATAGGAACTGAAAAAAGGTCTTATAATCCTATACACTTTGACTCTAAGAATACTAGGCTGATTTGACTACAAATATTGTTGTCACACATACTTGTAACATCAGAAACCATAGAAATTATAGCAGTTGGAACTGGAGGTCTTTATAAAGAAAGAAATTTTGTTCTGCTCAGTGTGGTCTGTTCAAGACAGATAGGTGAGGAAACACATACATACATCCAGCCAGCAATTTTTTTTGTGAAATATGAAGGAAAAGCTCTGTATTAGAAATGAGAAGCTCTGGCCATTGGCCTCAGGAGCCCTGAAGGGAAGTTTGCTCCTAATATTTAAAATAAGACTAAGGATCAGAAGCTCCTGATTAAGATTGATTAATACATGTGAAGCTCTTGAACAAACAGTGGTTGTTGGAAGGGTTAAGTTTCTATATGGGCTTTAAGCTTAGCAACATCAAGATATACTCACACTACATTTTAACCTATATTTTCAGAGTCCAGATCCAATATGATAGTTAAGCCTATCATTTGCTTGAAGCTTATAGTGCATAAGGTCTTAGAAATTTGTTTCATTAAATCAGTGCAATTCCTGTGCACCAGCAAGCCCAAGAACCACATGTTCTACAAGCAGTGCAGAAAGTTTCCTGCACTGCTTGCTATGAGTTAACAGTTGTTGGTTGTCAGCACCTGTGAAGGTGAATCATTTCCCAGCTAGGAGAAAATGGTAGAATGTGGAAGAATACCCAGGAGTTTGTGTAGGTATGACTTTTAAAAGCCAAACCAAAACAGAAAAAGCCCCCACAACAGCCAATTCAAACTTCAAACAAAACAGAGAATTAGTGGCAAAAGTTTCACAGTTAAAATTCTCTACTAAAATGCTGTCTGGCAGCTTTCATCTCCTATTTTCCCTGTGCTTTAGCCATGAATAATTTTCAAGATCAGAAGGCTAATTGTTTTTTTTTAAATTTTATTTTACTATTATATTCAGTGCAAGGTGAATAAGAGAATGTATCATGTTTTCTGAGATCATTAACACATCCCAGGTAACTGATGGCCCCAAAAGTTTATGATTAATTTAAGAAGTCTATAAAACTGTTCGGTCTTGTTTTATTGCTTATTTAAGATGATTTATGTAAACTGGGTTTACTAGCTTGACATTCATCCTTCTTATATCATATTCTAGTACTATAAAAGATATATCCTCTCTTGGCACAAGGACTATGGTATGGCTTTACTGACTATTTGTCAGGTCAGGTTTTCATCATCTGTGGTGAGAAATCATTTGTGCCTGCTGACTGCACTGAACTCATATTTAGGGGAAGCAATCTTAAAAAAAAGTTGTTTACATTTAAAAATAAAATTAAAATGTTGGAAAAGGATTGCTCAGCAACAGAGACAGATTTCAAATGGAGAGAATGAGCACCTTGAAAAGCATATCTTAGGAAATGGGTTAGTATGTGCTTCACATTTCTTAAAAGGATTAAGGATTTTAGAGCCTCCATCTGCGATGGAAAATGGGACTAAAACTGTGTATGTGTTTAGCATTTAAAATTTAAGACAAAGGGAAAATCAATCTGAACAGTAAGATGTTACCGTCTGTGTCTAGATGACTGTCAGGGTATGAATACAACACATAAAATTCAGCTATAAAAAGACATTTTATAGAAGTCCTGGCAAGAAAAAAGAATTCCAAATTAAATTCTACCAATGGTGACTCCCACAAAGTTCAAGAGCCAGAGTTTAGCTAGCTCAGTTACCCTTTTTTAAGGATTAGGATGGCCTCAGCTTCTCTTCACAGCTTTGTACTTAGTACTACAGTTCAAGTAAATGAATTTCAGGGGTTAAAAAAAAAAAAAAGTTTTTTTTCCTCAATAAGGCAGACTGAAGAAGCTGTGCAGGGGCAGACTGCCGTTTCAATGTTCTCTAGGAAATCAGTCAGTGGCTATGCTGTCATTTGGCTGACTCTACTGTGATTTTAGAACAGCAGCAGTCCAGTCTCCTTGCTGAGAAGAAACACAAATCAGCAGGTCATCTACTGATTTCATTAAAAGTTAATAGATTGCAACATGCCCTAGAGATTTTTTTCCAGCACTGATGCTTTCTTCAACTTTTTTCACCAGTGCCTGTCATTTTGACATGACCCCTTTTGAGCTACTTTGAGCAGCTGGTAGCATTGAACCATATTCTTTCAAGTGCACATTGATTTCTCACTAGGTTCTTGTTCTGTCTTATTGATTAAAAGCAAGTCCCAGTTTTCTTCCCTGGAGACTAGATACAAACAACTCTGTGAACCCTCAGGACCAACAAAACCTGTTTGTCTATGGATATCTGCTTTAAATTAATGGACACTGGTGTCCTATGAGGTGGGAGTTAAATATGAACTTTTCCAATACTCAGGATATTTATGAAGAGTTCTGTGGCTTTTCTGGTTTCTAGTAATACTAGACATTTTTCCAAAACTGGGACCCTTGTGGAAGTTTTCATGTACAAACCACTCACATGACACTTGAAGGAACTAAATGATCACTGAGATTTCTGTATCCTGACAAATCTGTTTGTAGGTGCAGCTGCACAGCAGAGCAGGGCTGGTGCAGGTGTAGGACTGGGAGGGTGGGAGAATTGGAGCAAGAGTAATGGGATATAGACAGTTACACACATATCTGGGACATGACCACAGCTTATTTTCCATAGAAAACCAAGATAGACAATGGGGTCAAGTTTCCTATTTTGTTGTGATTAATAATATATTTTTAGCTGGAGAAGTGGCCAACTTTCCTTCTCAAAAGACATCCTCTGAAAGCTCATTTGGCTTCAGTGAGTGGTTTAAAGTATCTCTTGGAACAATTTAATCAAAGTTTGAGGACTTTGTCTATGTGTTAAATGTTGCAGCAACATCTAGTTGCCAGACAGACGAAGACATGATAAATTGCACATTTGATCTTCAACTAGGTGACCAGATTGTTCCTCTTACTAAGAATGATGCCCTGCTGAACACTGGAATCCAAGATTTGCAGAGGTGCCATGGGGCAGAGATGCCGGTAGGCTTTTACAGTGACACAAAGCAAATGTTAAGGTCAGGGTGATGCTTCTCAATTTGTTATATCTATTTTCTTGGGGTAATGGTTGCTGAAAAACCCAGAGCAGGTGTGGAGGTTGACCTTGATAGGTACAAAATAAACAGAAAGGTGCGATAGCATGCAAATCATCCAAAGTGTATACACAAGGGAGACCAATTCTAGCTCTTTCCAAGCCAGCCTTTCTCAGGATTTTATTGAAATTCCTCTTGCTGGTGGGTAGAGTGAGAATGTTCTTCATATGAACAGGAGTCTAGTAATCAGTTACTGAATAGCCTGAAATTTCATATAAAGTATTAGTAATTGCATGGTGGAATGATCAGAAAGAGCATCAAGTCAATATGCAAGAACGCACTGAACTCTTGTGATAGTCCCTACTAAAGTGCAGCAGTATTGCTGAGTTCATTAGCAGGCTTAACAGCCTTATTAATGCTTCTGCTAACTGAAGGGAAGGAACACACTATGACATTTATTCTTGGTAGGAATTTTGTTGTCTTTATTTTGTTATGCTGATGTTGCACTAAGCCAAAAGACATAGCACTTGTCACTCACTCTAAACTGCACTGAAATGTGTGTCCAGGTATGTACCTTCAATATTTCTACATGCTGCCCCCTCACTGTCCACCACAGAGCATTCTCTTAGTGCCCTGTAGGAGGGGAATGTGTTTGGAGGGACACGTCCCTACCTGTCAGGTCAGCATTCGGCCACCAGCCAAGCTCACAGGCTTTACATGTGAATTCATCCTGAACAAATTCATTCTCCTTGCAAGCAGTGCAAATCCAGCAGCAGCTCACTTCTCCTTTCCTGATGACCTGTAATGCAAAATATATCCTCAGTTATAATCCTCTATAAGACAACAAAGAAGCCCCTCCAGCAGATAACATATGTTTAAATTACAACACGATTCCTGTGTATGGCACATTTCAAACAGCTAAAAAAAATGAATTATGATTTTGTATCTATCTCTGTGTACTAAAATCTTTTTAGGAGTTCAACAATAATCTCTGGGGACAATTCTATTCTGCATGGTGGTTGAGGTCAGGACAAGTAGCTCAGCCCACAGTTAATATCTACTGGATAGTGAAAAGCAGTAAATGAAGTCAAAGGTTAGAACAAAGAGTGAGATACATATGTGTGTACATCTACACACAAGCTCATTCACATACACATAAATTCCAATTTATGTGGAAGTCTCTTTGGGGCTCATTACACAAGTGCAAACAGAAATTCAAATAGGAGAAAATTAAAAAACATACTGCTAAAAGGATGTATTGGGTCCTAGTAGAAAGCAAAACCGTTATGCAATGACCAAGTGCATGCTTCAGTACAGCTTTTTTATACACAAATGTCCCTGAAAGCTTTCTTCTCTGTGAGTGCTGCTAACTGTAATGATCCAATGCTGAAAAGATGTTTTCCTTGTCTTGACTCTTAGTTTCATTACCCGGAGGCTGAAAGAAAGATTAAGGATACCTCCAGCTCACTGGGCTCTGACAAAGACTCTGGCCCTGTTTATCAGGAAGGAGGAATTCAGCCTTCTCTTCAGGATCTGCCTATCCAACTATATGCAGAGATAACTACAGTAGTGAAATGAAAATGTTTGTTTTATCGAACACTGGCTTTGTGGGCTTTTTTAGTTAACATTTCCTCCTGCAGTCTGTGGAGAGAGTCCAATAGACTTCAGAGAGATGAAGCTGGCATTTTGTATGCATGGTGTTTACATATACACACATACACAAACTGCACAATCTCAAAAACAGGAAAAAGATGTTTTGGAGGGTGGTAAATACCAATAATGTTTCTTCTCCAAGACTGTTGGATTACAACACTGTGCCTTTGCCAAATCATCAATCACTTATTGCTTAGAGTAGCAATATAGAAATAAAAAGCTACAAATCTGCTTATTAAATGAAAATAGAAAGGACAGTCTGCTCTAAGGAGATCCTGAATGAGCTTCTTGCCATTATAATCTTAGTGCAGCCATATAATTTTGATAGTGGTGGAACATGTCTTTATGTCATCCAAACATGACAGGTGGCAAATTATTTGTAGCCTGATGCAAGTGCTACTGTTTGATAAACAGAGAGTAATTTCATTTGTGTTTCCATACCTCCTGTTGGGAACATGAGATACAAATAGGTGCCTTTTTTTAAAAAAAAAAAAACTTTTCCTTGCAGGTGTTATTGCTGGAACAAAATACTGGATTCCCATGGGTCATGATATTTTCAGGATCAGCCCCCAAGTGAATCACAGCCACTGAATGTTGTAGGCAATGACTAAGTGAAAATCTTGGGTTTTCTCACATAAGGTGAAATTCAAATCCTGTCACACTAGAAGATTCTGCATCCCTACAATGGGTAATTTTAGGAAACATGGGCTTGTATATGGGACCATTAAAGAAAGATGTGAATTTAGTAGTATTTCTATAATTTTGACTTTCCTGAAGAAAAGGAGGTTCTATCCCTTGGCTTAAAAAGGAGCTTGCTTGGCTTTAAGGAAAAACGCTGACTGGATATTCACTTTTCTATAGCAGAAAGCAAGTGTGTGAGGCACACCTTAATCTGGCCCTTCAAGCAAGGCTCACTGCACACCGATCGGACCATTCCACTCTTATTCATCTGAATCCTGTAGTCGTCAATGTTTAGCACGCCCTCATGCCAGGTCCCAATGAGAACGTAGTCATAGCGGTTGGGCTCTATGTACTGCAGGTTCATTATGTCATACCTGCAAGGGAAAAAAGAGAAAGTCAGTCACCTCAACATAAAGGGCAAAAATTTACCCTGCCTTTCTCTCTCTGCCTCCAAATATCCATGTTGTCACTTCACACCAGGGATTTGAGTTTCACAGAAATGCTAAATCCTGTAGGGCTTGTGGCAGAATCATGGTTAAGTGACAGCTCTGATTTCAAACCCATCACATTTGATTTCCACACAATTGCTCATTGCCTGCCCTGCTTGCATGAAACTGGGTAAAAAGTTGGGCGTCCAGGAAGAGCTGCACATCAAAACCAACAAACTCTGCTAAAGGTGCACATATAGAATATGCCTGGATGGTATGTTTTCAAAACATTTTTCGATATATCTTTGTCATTTGTTTCGTGTCTACATACAGGTTGTAGTATAGCCCTTGCTGGGAGTCTCAAGCAGAAATGCTCAAACTGACTGAACTGGTTTGCCATAAGTTAACTGCAAGTACTAGTTCAACTATTTATGTTACCCTGTCCAGTGAGAAGGTTGGGAAAACTTAGCAGCTCAGTCACAAAATTTACTTCCATACCCTAGGCAAGTAAAAGAGCACTTCCCAAGGCTAAGGTAAGGGAAGAATAAGAAATAAATAACAATAAATATCCAGACTCCGTCATTGCCTTCAATGTGTTGGACCTGATGTGTACACATCCCTTACGGCTAATTATTCTGTTCCTTCTTTTACCCACAGAATGTGACTTTTTTTTTTTT
>VXBX01009446.1:914116-940085 GCA_013400415.1 Scytalopus superciliaris
GGTAGGAAATAATCAAGAATGGAAGAATGAATACTGGCGTGTGCACAGAGAGGAAGAACCACAAAAGAGGCTGTACCTATACCCTGGTCTCTCAAGATGAGAATGGGGAGGGCTTTTTTTAAAAAAGGACAGAGAAAGACAACTGAGAACCAGAAATCAGCACTGGAGCTGAAAAAAATGAAACATTTTCTGTTTTCCAAACCTGAGAATTACTGTGTTTCTTTTCTCTACTGGATTATCTCAGTCTCTGGAGAAAAAAAAATTATTTTGTTTATAACAAGTGTTGCTAATCTGTATGTGCTTAGGGAATGAAGGGTAAGGTAAACAAAGTATGAGCCATCAATGAAACTGAGATGCTTGGCAGTGAGTGAAGAGACATCTATTTCTTTCTTTTCAATTCTGAGGTTCGAACATGCAAAATTTCTACTCTCTCTGCACTTCACAAAGGAAAGACATGCTAGAATTAGTCTCTAGTCCTCGTTTTTTTCTTAGCTGAGTCTTTGGGGTCTCTCTAGTTTAAAGATTGTTTAAAGAAGTGCATGTTCATAGCTGTAATTAGACCTCAGTCTTGCAAATATGCATGCTCAGATAATGCCAGTGCCACTACAGAGCTCCACTGAAACACTTGTGAAAAGGGATTCCTGCCAGTGAGTTCAATGGAACTCCAAGCAGGAGGCAGCTCCGCTGGTTGTCAATTGGCTACTAATAAAGGCATGGCTTAGAAAAGGGATAAATTTCAAATTCATTAGGGAACAATTGCTTCTCATATCCCAGTTCTTGCAGTGAAAGTACATAAGTAAAGGAATGCTGTTTCCAGGCTTGTGAAGAATCAGAATAGCACTAAGCAGTGAGAGTCAGGCACTTCATAATGGAGACTCGGCACACAGGAGAAAAACTCAGCAGAAATGTACATACCTCTCCCTAGCAAGAAAAGTCCACTTGGATTTTAGTGTGAACTTGTATTAGACTGATACAAAATCAGTTACTCTGGGCTGGAAAATTAATTCAGGAAGGGAAATAAAAGAATACTAAAACCTCACATCCCTTAATGGAATTTTTGAGCCTGCACATATTGTTTTCATTTTTACAAAAGTATATTACAAGGCACAGAGTGGCATTAATGCAATATCAATTAAGAGTTTCTTACACTTTCTTACAATACTATTCCCTTTCCTATAGGTTATCTGTCAAAGAATAAAGCATGCAGACTAAAAGCTCTGACAGTCTTGCATATGACAAGTTGTACAATGTTTGCAGCCTTGATACACAGCTTGAATCTTAAGTGCAAGAAATGGGGTCTAACAAATACACTTGGTATATGGAGACATGTTTAAGTTCTTTATCCCTTCTTTCTTTTTTTTTAAATGAAGAATTTCTGCTTTGAGCAAGGACAAGTTTAGTACTAGAATACCTCTCTCTATGCCCTTGCTCCCACGTGTAAAATTTTGATCTGTGTCCGTGCTAAGAATTATTATCCCAGAAGAAATGGATTTGATAAGAGTTGTGAAGCTCTAGGAGAGTGAGGACCATGTAGGCAGCTGTATTTCACAGGCATATGGCAGCATTTACAGAAGTCATTGAAACATTCTGCAGGTAAGAAAATTAACCCTTATTTTAATCTAAGAGTAAGATCTTTGGTATATTGGGAAATTATGTAACCAAATAAGTGGTATCATATGAACAAGCTACTTGTAAGGTGAGCCAGAATGTTAGCCAGCTGGTCACAGGCACACTCTTACTCTGGTTAATCTGAGATGGCTGTCCTGGAAGGCAGAATGGAAAACAACAATGCCAAGCAATGCTGGGATTTAAAGGGATAAAATAAACACCCACAAATCCAAACTCTAAAGCAGAAATGCATATTTGAAAAAAAAAAATTCCTTTACATACAAGTTTGAAGTCTTTGCATTTAGCATTTGATAATTTACTCAAAGCATTGGAGTTGACACAGTTGTCATGACTGAAGCCAGAACAGCTATCAGAAATTTTGAACCGGATAGACTTCTAAGGTTCTAAGTCCAAGGTAAAACTTTAATTAGGTGAAATGTTTCTCTTAGTTTGTGAACATCAGCATTTCTCCACACATCAGAGGTCATTGTAGGGCTGAAAATTCTCCTGCCCATTGTCACAAAGCATTTTATGGTGAAAGGTCTATATAAATTGTTTGTCCTAGACAAGTAAGGTTCTTCATACCTGCCACAAGGTAAAAGGAGACAATTACCTAGAATAGATCAGAGCTAAAAATGTATCATGTTGCTACCCTTTGCACAGGCCCAGAGAAGGACGTAGTGTTGACTACTGACTGCATCCTTCACACCCTCTCCAGCCGTTTCTGGAAATTTCAGTGATATGATTACTACAGAGAAAGGAAGTGGGAGCTACCCAATGAAAATAAAAAGTGCAGCAATTTTACCAGCATCTTCTTAATAACAGTATAGCAAGTGAGTACAATTGAGTTTCCAGAGTTACATCCATGTAATTTTTTCCCAGAGGCAGTGCAGTCACCTAAATGATGGCATTTGTGTCCTTCTGATGAAAGTCTGCATCACAGTTCTGCATAAAAAAATCTTCAAAGGAAAGATTCTTCACAGAAGAAATGCACCTTTGAAAAAGTGTTTTGTGTTTTCTAATCTCATTTTGATAAAAGCTTGAAACCATGAATTGAGCCTGAGATAGAAAAAGAGTTGAATCTAAAGAAATGGTTAAGGTTTCATGAAGATATAAGGGTTTCAAAACAGGAGATTATGTGAGTGCCAGATGAACATAACTACATACAACTCTATCTGCTCTACCCATGATGATTGCAATTTTGTGGGAGTCAATTGCTCAAAGAATCTCACAGATATTGAGAATAAATGATGAGGTAGGTTGCTACCTTCTAAGAAGGAATATTAATTTATTCCACCTTGCAAAGTTGATTTGTTCACATGATATGATGACAAGATATATAAAAATTTTTTACTCATTTGTATGACAGTCTTGCACTGGCATAGAAAAGCCAAAAAACTAGGAAATTTCAGAGCAGGAAGTCTTTGCTATATTTAGGTGTTGTATGTAGTGTTTATCTTTCTATTTCGCTGAGATACAAAAACTCTTTTGCATGTTGCTACAGTGCTATGGTCTCTTCACTCATCCACAAAGAGCCTTTCCATGTGAAACTGTGGAAATGCTACAGCCAATCTGAAGCTAAATACAATTCTGTTAAACTACTGTTGGCATCCAAAGATCTAACAGACTGTACAGATCACATTTCATATACACATAGCTATTCTCTGATATGATATTGCCTGTGTCATAAATACTACAAACTGATCCACACATTACAGAATGAATAACAAAAAGGTTAATTGAATGTCCTTGCTCAAACTTGCTAGCTCCAGCTGTGAAAATATAAATGAGAAATAACAACAAAAAAACCTCCATACCTAAAATAACCCATTGTATTCTAAATAGGCCAGGGAATCAAGAGAAATTAACCTTGCTGTAGACTAAAATGGAATAAATTCTATCCTTCTGGTATACTCAGAGAAATGTCCTTACATAAACTCTTGTATTTTGAATTCAGGAACTGTTCAGTCTAATTCTATGGTTGGTACTGACGAGAGCTGTGGAAATGTTCTTGGGTGACAAAATAATAAATAAGAATTGGGCTAAAAATTGGAAAATTACATCTAAACATCAAACTGAATAACTAACAGACAGAAAATGCAGTGTAAGCAAAGCTGGAGTAATGTTTTTTATGGACACAAGTGGTGTGTAAAAAGCCTAAAGCTACACTAAGCAGTAATTTCTCTGTATTATCTAAATTATATGTGCAAAGACTTGATTTACTCATTTGTGTCGATAAGTATGTGTTCGAGTGCAAGGGAATTGCTTGCCTCCGCTTTCAGGTCTGATCTAGCTGATGTGTATATTTGACTAAAAAAATCTGAAGTATACAACACTCAACAAGAAGACCAAACTGACTGACTAGCTTTTTATTACTGATTAAATGTAACCAACTTTTTAAATGTATATACTCTTTAAGTATGACAATAGAAATAAATATAACAGTATAGAAAATGGTAAAAGTAGGCCAGTTTCCCCAATAAAGCCTAGTAATAGAGATAAGAGTTACTTTAAGATCACTCTGTCTTACGAATACTCTTTGAAGGCATGTGTCAGACTGCAAACTCCCATTTGTTCCAGAGCCCTCCCTTTGTGCAGTGTTGGCACTCAGATGCATTTATGCAATAAGCCCAAAGATGGAGTGAGAGAGTCTTTTATAACACTTTAATAACTCAGTAGGATAACCAACTTCAATAAAGCAACCCCTGAGTATGTTTTAGTTAATAACGCATTTTGTACTTCAGCAGCTGAATTAAGTTATTTATAAAAAAACAAACAAACTAAAAAATCCATCTGTTAAAGTAGTTTAACAGAATCCACAGAACTAAATGAAAGGAAAAAGTCTCTGTCAGCTCACTCCCATAACAGAAACACTAGAATTTTCCTCTCCAGAAACACTATCATTTCTATGGGCTATGCCATAGTTACTGCCCCGGTATAAGATGTAGCTATCAATGTGTCATGTGTTACCAGTGTTGTTCCTGGCCGTTGGAAAGCCTGATCCAGGTAACTCCACTTACGTCAAATTTTATGTTAGCATGCTTTATGTTTCAACAAAACAGCCAAAGAATTCTCCATCACCAAATCCGGTAACATTTCCATTTTCCAACCCCTGGTGTAATTAGTTGAGATGAAACCTCTTTACCTTCCAGGGGCATCTCCCTTTTCATCAAACCAAACTTCTTCTCCAGAAACACCAATGAATGAAGATTTGAGGAGGAACTCCAAGAGCTTGCTGCCATCAATTGGTTTCATAGCATCACAGAGTCCAACATGTCCAGGGCAAAGGGAATGATGCATATTTTGTAGTCCATGAGCCATAGCATATATAGCATTGATGACAAATCCCATTTTACTGTCCTGCACATAATTTTCTTCTAGGCTTTCATTGCCTGCAATAATAAGAAAAAACTGTTGTTATAAACAAAGATGAAATAACATGAAAATACGAAAAAGTGATAGGCAAAAAAGGATTTCCTTATTTCTCTTATAAAGCTTTAGAAGCATAAACAAGAAACCAGCCAGTGATTTTATTCAATTAATTAATTAATTCACTTCCCACCCCCCTCCAGAAATCTTTAATTCATTGGATGTGAAATGTTTCATGAGAAAGAGCCAGTTAAATCAAATTGTCAGCTTTCATTTGTTATTTTTTAATTTTTCCTTGTCATCCCACAATGTTATTTATGCTAAGAAAGGTTAAACAGTCCAGTATCAGAGTTATACATTTCAGCTGGAACAATTTTTAAAAGCAATTTCCTTGTAAATTTGACTTTTCCTTACATGTGAAGGTTTTGGGGTTTGTTTTTTGTTTTTTAATCTCATGTTTTTGAGGGTCAAGATAGCAATATTCCTTTCAATAAGTAAATAAGTAAACAATGTATATCAGCATCACTTCTTGAGTTATCAGAAATAATCACTGTAGTTAAAAGCAGTTATAGATTTATCAAGTTGGGATTGCTACAGTAAGTCAGACAAAGTTTTTATGCAACTGCACTCGGAGCAGACATTGAGTCTCTGTCAGCTGCTCAGAAACAGTGTGGTGGTGAATGTTTTCACCATACATATGTTTTACCTCTGATCTGCAGATGGGCCAGCACTGTCACAGGGTGCTTTGTGGCTGCACTTCACATCAGCCCCCACTGGCTCCTGGGTCATTCCCTGCTTCCCCTCACAAGCTGCTGAACACCTGCCAGCGCTGACCCCAAGCCACTGCAGACCTGTGCTGAGGGGTCTCGAGGCAGCTGGAAGTAAGAAACCTCCTTGTTTTGTTTCTTTCCCCTTGAGTCATTCAATCACAACATGCTCCAAACTGCAAGATGCTTTTATCTGCAGGCCTCCCACGTTACTCGATGTTTAACAGGCATTGGCAATCGAGTCTCTGTTACTTTGTCAAAGTAACACCTTGTCTACACCAGGGAAGTAGGATGTGTGAGAGACTAGGTGTTAACTGACACTTCTCGAATCCAGGTTGAAGATATCTGTTGTTTTAATGTGAAGAAAAGAGGTAAAAATCTACAAGTTCACTGAAACTTTCAAGTTGAGAGAATAGTTCCCTACCCTAATGTAGATATAATAAGGCTGTCAAATCAAACCATGAAGACTATCCTTACATTTACTCTTGGAAATGGCTCTGATTTGATGGGTCTTTTCAGCTTGTTTGCCCTACAACTCAGAAATGCCAGCTGGGAATTCATTAGGACAGCAGAGATCCCAAAGGCAGGGACATCTAGCTTGCTTTCCGTGGGTCTCATTGCAACTGGACATGAAAATCTTTCTTCATTAACTACTTTTTCAGATAAGATGAACATAGGAAATGGTTGTGATGCTGAATTAAAAAAAGCCTTATGAAAATAGGCTAATCTGACTGAATGAGTTCATGTGCTCCTCACTGCCATACATTCACTGCCAGCACCATCAAGCAAGGAGCAGCTGGAGAAAGTCTTCCCAGAGGCAACATATCTGCCACTTTATTTGTGGGAGGAAGTCCATAGCTCCTATTCAAATCATATGAAATCCACACCATTCGGATCAGTGTTCAGAAACACAGAAAGAATAAAAACTTCATGTGGAAGTTGTCAGAGCATTTACCCAGGGAAGCAGAGAGCATGCCATTGCATATGTACCCTCCCTTATGCACAGCATAGTCTAGACATCTGTTGCCTCTATACATTAATATTCAGTCTCAATATATTAATGTCTGGGTGCATTTTATCTGCTGATTAGTCCCACAGGATTAGCACACTGTGAATTTATCACTGATTCTGCTTTCTTGTAGATAAAAATGAAAACGTTCTCTGTCCCTAAGGGAATGAGAGACAGAAAGCACCTGGCCTCAGTGCAGCACTCCTCTCTTTCTTGTGAAGCTTCTAGGCAGCAGGTTGTGGAAGAGATCACAAAATGACTGATAGTGCACTGCATTCACTATCTGCTGTTTTCTGCCTGAAAGTTTATCTCAGACACTTCCTTGATTTCTCAATTAGTTAAATTAAAAAAAAAAAAAAAAGGGAATATAAACATCAGTAATGCTGGCAGGAGATAAGGATAGCATCCACATGCGTTTCCTGAGGCAAGAATTCATGTAACTGCTGGAGGTGGAAAGCTAAATGTAACAGAACTTGCCGATGTTTAAAACGAGGCCATTTCCCTCAAGTACATATTAACTCAGCAAAACACGCTTTGGTTTCTGATACTTCAATGTAACATGCATACCTCCAAAGAGAATAAATATTTGGTGGTGGAAGAATTTGCTTTTGACTGTTTAAGAGTGACCATTTAGCTTACACTAAGACTCCAAGCACACAGTACCACACTGCAGAGGTGACTGCCTTAATGTCACCTATAGAAGTAATTGCATTATATAGTAATAAATTATCTCCAGATCAAGAATATAAATATCCCTATGTGTAAATAAGACATTTTCCAGTAAATCCAGCATGAGTAGTCATACTTTATCTAAACTAAACTTCTTGGAGTCAAAATCTACTTTATTTTCATCAATATAAGTTATTGATACACTCGTGCATTTGAACTTGTAAAAATTCACTTGTGATGATCAGTAAGAAACATGTAGAGTTTTAAAATTAATGAAATAATGTAATTATGTTCTACCAGAGGCAATTAAAGTTCAATTAAGTTTTCATAGGACACCTTTTTAATAAATGTAACAACTATACTATATCTGTTATGGAGCTTCTCTGTAAAGTTTTATTGTTCCTCAGTAGGTCTTTGAAATGTAACAAAGGGCAAAGCATAACTCTGAATTATGAATTTTTTTTTTTTCCTCTCTCATCTTTTGGAAAAAATACTATTGATCTACAAAGACTAATATGAACACTACAGTTGATTAACATTAAAAATAGAAAAGCATTTTTTATTTTCTTTAGGGGTTTTTTTGGGGGGTTGTTTGTTTGGGTTGTTTTTTTGCAGTGGGTTTTTTTTTCGTTTGTTTGATTGTGTTTGTTTTGGGTTTTTTTGTTTTTAAATTTTAGGACCTTAGCTTTCACTAAGCAAAGAAAAATTGTAAATCATGTAAGCACTAGATTAATTGAAGTCACTCAAATTAGGCTGTTTCTTTTTTGAATGACCTTGAAGAATTCAGGTGTCCTAAATGTCATACTTACTTATCTTTGTATTGGGTGTAATAAAAGGCTTCCTTTAATAACTTAATTTTAACAATTTCTCAATAGTCTGGATCATTTTTTCTTATCAGTTTTGATTTTAGTCTTTGTTTCTCTCAGTGGATCTTGAAGGAGGAGGGTATATGTACATATACACTACTAAATGAAAAAGAAAAAACAAAACCAACCAACCAACCAACCAAAAAAACACCAACCAAAGAACCCCAAACACCACACCTTGGCTGCACACAACTAAAAAATGTTCCAAATATTTCTAAAAGTGATCTCCCTATGTATAGGGGGAAGAAAAGAAGAGAGGTTAGGCCAAATTTTCATGAAACTCTCTTTGAATCTTTCCTTTTACCATAAAGTGCCTCACAGCTAATTAACATTATCTTCAGCTAAGTACTTAAAAGGACCTGAAGCAATCAGGAATGTAGTCTAGTGCTTTTGCTGTGAAGTCAATGTGGAGCTAACAGCGTTCTTGAGAGCAGAGAGCATATTTTGCAAATCCCACTTGACAAACTGAAATAAAGAAAAAGTATGCTATCAGAATTATGGTAAGACATGAGTTAACTTTCATGTAAAAGTAGGGATAGGAGGAATCTTTAATATTCAATATGAAAATAAGAACAGAGGATTATTCCTTTGCAGTCCTCAGAAAGACTAGGGAAGGAGAGAATTGTGATGGAAAGATATGTAAAAACATTTTGGTTGGGGAATCTGATGAATACCTAGCCAGTTGGCAAATTTTGAGTAAAAACATGCATTTGATAAAGAACACAGTCTGTTCACTGATGACTCTCGATGAGATTAAAAAGCCAAAATCTGTTGAGTCAAATTTTTATAAATTAAAATGTTTCATCTGGAATAGGCAAATAGTTTTATGGTTTGCTACTGTCCTCTGCTGAATATTTAAGGTCACATAAAAATCTATTTTGGTGTCTTGGTCTAGTTAGAAACTGTTATGAGAACTATCTTCTTTTCTAGTGGTCCTGACAGGGGTATGACATATTAAAAATTGTATATACTGATGTCTTTATTTGTATTGGTTCTTCCCAGGATTGGCATACTTTATGTATAAGCCATATGAGATTTTAGCTTTGTTGCAAGCTACAATATGGTGATGGTTACATTCAATATGAGCGCTAATTTATGCAAAAAAAAATTATTCTGAAAGGACAATCGAGGCTAAATTTCATTGGGAATTTGAAATAAAAGAAATTTCTCATAAATTGTTTGCATAGTTGGGTTGCACATGTAACAACTTGGCACAAAGCTATACCAAAGAGCAAAAAGGGCTCCCCCTGAAAAAAACCAGGTAGCAGAGCGGGTATGAACTCGTAAAGCAGTACCCAAGCTCATAGCAATTTTCCATATGCACTGGACAAGTTATGGAGGTGGGTTTCTTATGCTCTCCTTCAGTCCCAACATACACCACCTTGATCACAGGGTGGTAAAACACTGAAAAAGGCTTCTTGGAGAGGTGGGCGATGCCTCAAGCCTGTCTGTGTTTGGAGACATTTGGATATTGTAGGGCACTTTCAACAGAACTGAATTAAAAAAATTCCAACAAAACAGACAAATCCCCAATGGCTCTGAGAAAATGTTTCATCTGGCTCTGTACAAGTTTGTGTAGAGATGTGCTAGTGTCATAGCGTGTCCCTGAAACACAACGGAAGTCAACATCCTTCAGTGTCTCATGTTACAGAAAACCTGACAAACTTTGACCACAATATATTTGTGTCATAGGATCTTGCAAGGAGCAGGGCAGAAGGTCAACATGTTGAACTGACCAGTCATTTTAAATCTGGGACCCTAAAGGTAAGAAGTAAAGGTTACTCTGGAAACAAAATGGCACATGAAAGGTGATGAACAAACTTAGTTTACAGTGATTTACATTTTACAGTAAGGTTTTAGGATATTTGGCTACTTAGAAAAATTAGGGAACTTTTATTTAGATGCTTAACTATTTAATTATGGTTTTATCTTCAGATACATAGCAGAGAAAATGTAATCAATTCTATATTTCTGTTTTGTCACCAATTTCTTGAGTTATTTTTTTTTCATTTTATTTAGAAACATATAATCACTTAGGTTGGAAAAGAATTTTGAGATCATTGAATCCAACTTGACACTGCTAAGGCCACCACTAAACCATGTCCTTAAGTGCCACATGTACACATCTTTTAAGTACCTCCAGCAATGGCATCTCATGCACTTCCCTGGGCCTCATATTCCAATGTTTGATGACTCTTTCAGTGAAGAAATTTTTCCTAATAGGAAAGGAATGTAGGGTGCATTTGCCCCCCTCATCCAGAGCTTTGATAAAAATGTTAAGCAGGACTTAAGTCCTTGGCACCCCACTAGTAACCAGATGCCAGTTGAATTTAACTTCATCTACCACTGCTTGCTCTCTTGGCCTGGCCATCCAGCCAATTTTCTACTCAGCGAGAAGTACACCTGTCCAAGCCATGAGCAGCTGGTTTCTCCAAGAAAATGCTGTGGGAGACAGTGTCAAAGACTTGACTAAAGTCCATGTGGACAACGTCCACTGCCTTTCTCTCATCCACTAACTGAGTCAGCTGATCACAATAGGAGACCAGGTTGATCAAGTAAATCCATGCTGGCTGAGCCTGATCCCTTGGTTGTCCTGCATGTGCCACATCATGGCACATCTATTCATTCCATAACCTTTCCTGGCATCAAGGTCAGGCTGGCAGGCTTCTAGTTCCCCAGATCCTCCTTCTGGCCCTTCTTGTGAGTAGGTTTTACATTTGTCAACTTCCCATTGACTGGTACCACCCTAGTTATACAAGACTGCTGATAAATGATGGTAAGTGGCTTGATGAGAACATCTGCCAGGTCCCTCAGAACTCAGGTAGATCCCACCCTGCCCCATAGACTTGTGGGTGTGGTTGGTCAGTGACCATTTCTCCTTGGATTATGAAGGCTTCCTTCTCCTCCCTGTCCCTGTCTCCAGCTCAGGCTACTGGGTACCCAAAGAACAACTGGTCATACTATTAAATACTGAGGCAATAAAGGCATCAAGTACCTCAGACTTTTCTCATCCTTTGTCACTATGCTTCCCCCCTGCATCCAACAAAAGATGAAGATTCTCCCTAGCCCTCCTTTTGTTCCTCATGTATTTATAGAAACATACTGTCTTTTAGAGCAGTAGCCAGATTTTGTCCTACTTGAGCTTTGACTCTTCTAATTTTCACCCTGCATAACCTCACAACATCATTGTAGTCCTCCTAAACTGCCTGCCCCTTCACCCAAAGGTCATGAGTTTCAGCCAAAGATCTCTGTTCAGACAGGTTAGCCTACTTCCCTGATGGCTTATCTTTCAGCACATGGGAATATTTAATAACAGTTAACCCTCTGAACAACCAGGCCAAACTAAGATTCTATGAAATAATTTTTGCAAAGGGTTTAATTTGTTTTAACTCTTTTGCCATTACTGGTTCAGATGTTTTACAAGTATTTTCAGTTTACTCCCTCTTATATTTTATTTATAGCATCTTTTACGTTATCTAACATCAAAGGTAGCAAAAAAAATTATGTAACAATTTCACTTTAAGGCACTGTAAAAATGAATGACGCAGATTAGAATGTCTCTAGATGTGATTAGTACAACCTGTGCACTAAATGTTTTTCTCCCCTCCATATCACTTTCTTAGTAACAAATGCATTCTGTTCAATAATATTGCATGGCTGAATGAAATCCTCACATCTTGATGGTATAAAGAGAACTTTTGTTTCTGTTACTGTGCTCGTTTATGTCCAAATAGAAGTCGCAGGTAACAAGTCAGTTACTCTATATGAAAACATCAAAAAACTCACCTCTTCCATCCCACAATCAATTATACAGTAACAAGAGCTTCTGAAGTTTTATTTTTGTAAGTAACTGCCTGTTTACTGGGCAATTCAAGCTGCCTATCAGGGAAAGGCCAGGAAATGCTATTTGGTAACAGAACAAGCAATTGTGGATCAGTGCCACAGGTTTCACTTGTCATGGGCTGTCTCAATGACTTTGCTGTCTATATGTGCAAGCTACTGTGACCAACAACAATTTCCAGGAAAAAATATTATTTCTGTGTGTGTGTGTTTTGCCAAACCAAAAGATGGTCAGAGAAAAAGGAGGCTTTGTTTCAATCTCAATTAAAAAACCATTTGTAATTTTTGTGAGAGAGGATTAATAGGTTTAAAAATTTGTCAGAGACCATAATAGATGTTTTATTCAACTTGTAACAAATGATCCCATCATGGTAAATTGTTTCTTGCATGATTTCTAGTCCCAGGAAACCAGTTATTATACTGTTTTCAAACAAAAGAAGACCATGTGTAATGGTTATCTCTTCACTTCCTACTTTGGTGTCTGTATCTTTGCAGCAGGGAGGCAAGTCCAAGAGGCAACTAAATACAGGGAAAGAGAAGAGAGAGAGGACATTCAGGGAAGATAGTAGAGCTATCAGAAAGATACAAGATGAAACAGGTAACTCAATTCCCGTTGTATGTGAACTATTTGTTTGACTGGATGAAGCCCCACTATTTGTCAGGTAAGGGTGAGGCAGGATGTATTATTTGAGAACAGAGATTTTTCCTTCATTCCCTCCTGAGCATCAGGTCACCACTATGCAGAACACAATGCATCTCTCTGTAGAGAACTGCAAGTTGCTCTGCCCTTTGGCAAGAAGAGAGAAAGCAGGGGGCAGCTAAAAGGAAGGAATATCTTACAATATGTGGGTTCTACACCAGAGTTCAAGACACGCTGATAAACGTTTGACATCTTACATTACTGATGAGGCAAAAAATGGAGTTCAGAGGGTTGCAGACTTCGTTTTAAGAATGTCATTAAATCAGAAAGGTTTTCTTCCATTCTTCAAATGGTTTTTATTTCCCCAAGCAGAGATTCAATTCATGCAAATACATTTGATGTATTTTTCCCTGAAAAGCTAGGATACAATTACAGTTACCAGTTGAGATACCCTGCTATTTTCATTCTGTGCATGGGGAAATCTATGAAACTCCCAGATACTACTGCTTTGTTACATCTACTGAATGCTGCTTTTTAATTGGGCTTAGTGTACTTCTATTCTTGTATATAACTGAACATTCAAAAGCTGAGTGGTCAGCAAAAGCTCCTCAAAAATTTGCACTAGAATTCTCTAAGGCATTAACAGAATGGTGATTGTAGCAATATTTGTAGGCAAGGGGTTAGTTATTTTCACAAGAAACATTGGTCAAATCATTGGTGAACTTTCTTCTTCTGGAATAAAGTTGATATTGAATTCAAAAAAATTTGGTCTGGGGATTTTTTACTTATTTTTACCAACATGTGGTAAAAGGAATGGTAATGGCTAAAGGAAATCAAAACAGGAATTCAAGGCACAAGTTCTCCCTCATTTCAGATGTCTAACACCTAAACTTTGGAAGATTAGTCCCCTTTTTAGATATATACCAGCCGTGTCTTCAGTTTCCTTGTCTATTTTTATGAGGATGCCACATTATTCCTCTGTGTTTGAAAGGAAGCGTCTTCCTTTTGTCTCTCCCTGTGTGCCAGAACCAGTGGGGAAAGATTATAATTAAATTTACTTTCCTGGTTCTCCATATCATGTTATGTAAGCACATTAGGGCTTTAAGAGCTTAGTGTCAAAGACTCTGGAATGAGTCTGGCATACACAAATACAGCAGTGCCACAGTGAAGCTGAAATATTATGAGAAAAAATGACTGCACAAGTCACTGGCTCACTCATTAACCAGATGCAGAGAGAGTCTCAGTCTCTAGGCATAGGGCAAGAGAAAGGGGACTGAACAGTGCTGCCAATCTTATGCCAAGCCTGAACTCACAGGTCCAACCCATCCTCCATGCGACTTGGGAGCAAAACAAAAGGAAACTGATCTCTGCTCCTTCATTCCCCAGTCCGCTAACTTGATTAAACAGATGTAAGAGTCTGAAGCTTGCTGTTCTTCCTGCCCTTTCTGCCTCTTCCCATGGACAGACTCTCACACAATTATGACTCTAGGAAAAGCAGATTTAAGATGTAAACACCAAGTGACAATACACATAACTCATGCTTACACCTTGGGAAATTATAAAGTTGTGTTCAAATATGTCTTTGTCCAAGAGAGCAGAGAGAGTTTTCCTCTTGTGTCTCCTTTCTAATGACACAAAGAAGCTAAGCAGGGGATGAGAAGACTGTCATTTTCTTAAGGCTGGCTGGAGCTTCAAGTGAATGTGAAGACTGGGCATGCCTGATGTATGAATATGACAGTGCAGGCAGAGCACGTCTGGGTGAGATATTACATATTCACAAACACTTCCAGCTAATGTGCATTGCTGCAGTCCCTGTCTGCCTTCAGAAGAGGCTAGAGGGAGGCTGGAGACCTTGTAGCAGCTGTCAGTGTGGCTTTACTAGAATTGCACCCCTGAAGTGGGAGGCAGCTGGGGGCAAAATAGGCCTGTGGTGGAGAAAAAGTTTCTTTTCTCCTCCATAAATCTGCATTGCTTGCTCTAGGCTAGCAGTAAAAGGAAGAACTTGAAGGGAAATATAATGCCCCACCTAAGGGCCATGGACGTCTGTCTTCATACCAGCTACACCAGGAGAGTGTTGCCTCTTCCTGCACTAAGCTGCCTGTCACCCTGACAAGGTGTAGCTCTGTACCATTGTAGGTTTGCAATGTACATAGATTGTTCCCATGCACTGGTAACTCCTACCACTGAGAACTGAAAGAAAATGATCACAGAGTTGAAAAGCTGCAAAAATACATGTCCACAGAAGTATTTACAGCAGCTGGAAAAGGAGCCAGAAACAAGTAGAGAAATCCCACAACTTAATGTAGAGGGGACATGCTGTTAAAAACAGGTCTGGAGAGATCCACTTAGAGCAGATGGCTTGACAGAAGCTCATCAGCCTAATAAAGCTTCTGTAGGGGATGACAGTATGGCCTGAAACTTCTGTGTTTCTTCCCACTGGGCTAAAATTCTCAATAAGAAACTGTACTTATGAAAAAATATCGGGTTTATGGCCCTAAGAGGATGATATGCTGAGATTCTTTCTCCTCTAAACAAGACTGCAAGCTGGCATTTGAAACCTCTTCTGTACATATGCACTGCTATTAGCTGTTAAAGGCTTGGCAAGGAATTTTAGCATTGCTTCCCTTTGTTCCTAGCTTTTAGTGGAGTAATCATGATGAAACAGCTCTGCAGTGAAGACGGTTTTTTAATGAAATAGAAATGGAAGGATCTACAAAGTATGGCTCAGTGCAAGGTGAAAGAAAACCCCAGCTCACTTTAAAAAAAAAAAATAAATCCATACCTGTGATATTTGTATGTGTACTTCAGTGAGATCAGCTTGAGAAATACAATTTATAGAATGTTCAACAGTGAAGTAACATAACAAAAAATTGTCAAAAATGTTAAGTTTTAAGGTTATTGATTACTTCATTTAGGCTAATATCTTAATTCCTGTCCTTGGGAATTATAATAGACTAGAAAACAACAGAAGAAAATAACTGCCCCTATTTAAAATAAATCAGTTTCTGTATATTGTACTCCCAGGAAAGTATCAGTACAAATGATTTGAAAAGAAATATGACTTTGCATTTATGAGCAATCATTTTCATGGCTGCATTCATGCACCGAACCAGAAGTATACTTAAAACTGCTACGATGCACATAAAATTCTGAATGTTCATTATTATGCATGTTCTAATGAAGATGTTTGGAACTAACTCCATCATAAAGCAAGTAAGCTGTAAATGCAATTCACCTACTTGATGATCATAAAAAAAGAGTCAATATTTGCCACTGATTAAAACACTCTGGTCACCTATTGGAAGACTCATGGAACTGATCAGAAATCACATGGGAATACAGTGGCTTATTACAGTCAAATACCCAAACATAATACTCAAGGCTTAAAATTAGAAATCAATACAACTCTGATTGTGATTCTGAACTTGGGAATACATTGTCAGAAGCAATTTAGGCTTTAAATAAATTGACTCTAATTCAGATAGTTAGGACATAACATTAAATGACATGTTCATTCCAAAAACAGACAACAGAGAAGATAATCTGAAGTGATTCCATCATCTTTCTTAGAGACAGAGATTAATTATTATGAGAGCTTGACAAATAATTATTATGACTAGTTTGATTTTCTTAAATGCTGGAATGTGTACAATCTGCCTGCAAAATGAGCACAGCATGTTCTATTACTGATTTGAAATTATTATTTTTCTTCTGCAGCAATATATTATTTCTCAGCTTCTATTTTAATTAGAAATTAATATTTCATCTAAACTCCAGGTATAAAATATGCCAGATGATTTTTTCCTTTGATTGAATGGCTTGTATTAATAATCAGCAAATGCTGATTTCAAATCATAATATAGTATTTGAAATCCATCTTATAATTTCATCAGCTGAATAAAATTTAGTGCTGACAAAGGAATTGGAAAGGTCAAGTTCAGGCTTTGCATTTAAAGGACATAGGCAACAACACAGTTATTTTAGTGCAAGATTCACAAACAGGCTGAATGGAATGAAGGGCTTTAGCCCTGTCTCATCCTGCTCAGAGGCCATACTCTGATCTGGCTTCATGATCCCCCAGTCCCAATTTAATTTTTGACTGTGATTATTTTGTTTTGGTTTTCTTCTGCCTCCTTTCTTGGGAATATGACAGCAGGGAATTTAATTTGTTACTCTTACTATATGTTCTATAGCTTTTTTCTGTCAATCACGGTTCAAGGATAAACTATCTCTGAGCCTCTCTTTCACAGGCTCTGCAGGGTCCCACAACTGCCCATGCTCTCAAAGCCTCAGGCACCATTTTAATGCGATTATTATTTAATGCAGTTATTATCACAAAGACCTTGGATGTGCCTGCTAGTCTTGCTTTCTTACACAGCCTTCCCCACGTGCCATCCTGGATCCTGACCAAGTCTGTGTAAGGACAGGATTCCACAGAGCCCATTTTCTACATGACCTGAACTCCTGTGGAGAAACAATTAAAAAGAAAGAAAACCCAACCTTCATTCTTCCGCTCTCCCTCAGGTAGCTATGTAACCTTGCTGCCTTATTCGCACATTCAATTAAAGACATATTTAGAACTACTATTCTTAAGAGATCAATTATTTGGAACAAGTCTAGCAGATAATAAGTTGTTGCTGCTCTTACATGAGACAAGAATGAACACACTTAATATCAAATTAATTTACAAATGTAAAGAAATATTTGCAGATTTTTATGTTATTTGGCTAGCTTTAATGAAGCTTTTCACTCCTAATAAAAAGAAAAAAAATCAAGTCAGATACCCTTGCAGGTATTCCATTGTAATACACAATGGTGGAAAATGGAAAGAGGGGAAGTAGGACTGATTAAATTTCAAGTTTCATGCTTTTCACATGAAGCCTGAGACTTTATCTGAAAGAAAAAGACAAAGCTCAGTAACTGTCCTGCAGCTTTCAGAGAACATTAACCACTGTGCAACACTTAAATTAGGAACCTGAATACATATTCAGGCACCTAATTAATTGACTTGATTAATACCTGAACTTCTCTAGCTGCTGTTGACTTTCATGGGAATTATGGGAGATCAGTACCCTTAAAAATCAGGCCAATTTATCTAGGTCTCAGAGTATGCACTTGAGGAGCCTAATTTTGAGCACCTTCATCAGAAAATGCTGGTTCAGAGTTGAAAATAACCAGCCTTCATATTGACCGTAGAATGTATTCCCACTGAATGGGGAAAAGGAGAAATACAATATATGTATATAAATACCTAAAATAAAATAAAATACATAAATACATAAAATATATGTCTATTTTAAATATTTGGCACCGGCATAACACCCAAAACTAATAGTCAGGGTCTTAAGAGTGGAAAATATGATGAAGGTAATAAAATACATATATGCAGTTGTTTTCAGAGACTCCCCTGGCTTCCCAGGACCAAAGGCAGATGCTGCGGCTGCTCTGGAGCTGAGGAGCAAAGTGGTCTTGGCCACACTAACCAGCTAGACCATGTCATAATGGAAGAGTACACTCAGCTTTTGGTGAAAGTAAGCATTGTTTTCAAATGTTTGTTAGGAGGATCCAAATATTCCTTTGTAACCTTGCAATATGCAATACATTAATTGCAAGTATACAGATCACAGAGATTCACTTTAGTTTCCCCTTAGCTTGACATCTACCCAGAGCTGTATTCAATTACAATATCACCAAAAAGATCCATCTTAAAGCTAAACTAGGATTAGGAGTTTCTGAAAAATGTCTCCATGAGGACAACACCTCACTGATTAGCAGCAAACTAGATCTAAGCAAATCAGAAGATAAAATAAGTGGCCCTAATCTGTATTCACACATTAAATTCAACAGAACAACAGAGGCAAGATCCTTTCAGATTTGAAAGGATTTTAAAAGCATTCATTTTGGCTCACCTCCTTTTTTGCTGGGTGTATTCAAATGTGACAATGCAGAAAATACTAAAGTACTTAAGATCTCACAAGAAAAATGGCCTCTTGTGATGTGAATTTTTAGATAAAATAAACCTGGGAAAAGCAGCAGAGTAAAGTGGCCTTTGCAGAAAGTAGATAGTGCACTGCATAGCATGATATGTAGAGTGATACTGCTTTGAAGAGAACAGCCCTGCTTTTCCATTCCTACAGAGCTGAGCCTGAATCCAGAGCTAAATTAAAGGTTTGAACTTGCAGGTTCCTTCAAAGCTGCTTTCTACTATATGAATCTCAAAAATATCAGCTGAAATAAACCTTTGGAAATTCTCTTGTCTAATACTTTGCTGTGGTACAGTAGCCCTCCAACTCAGACAGCAACCCAGCCTAGCTGCAGTAGCTGCTTTTATATTTTTTCCCTAGCTCCCTCCATACCAGCAGACTTCTGCTCTTCTCCAGACCTCTCAGTATGAGTGGTAAAACAGAAGTCTATTCTAGCAGCAGTATTCTTCCCAGTACACACCTTCCATGAGATTATTCTGCCTATGGGTGCCACTACAGCTTATTCGGAGTTGGAAATTCTGTGGTTTGCATGGTTTAGGTCTTACTACTCAAGTTCATAATTTATTGTTCTTTACACCACTGCTTGCCCACAATCTATTAAGAGGAACCCATTTATTTTAAGAACTCTACTTGGCTGTTTTTCAGAAAATATCCTCATGTACAGAGTATCTCTGGGTGGCAGCTAGACATGTGTGAGTGTCTCTGAGGGTCTCTACCTACATGTGTTAGCCTTTACTGCATCTCCTTTACACCTGTATTTATGTGGTAACACTGCCAGAAATGACAACTTGTAAAATTGCAACCTGAGTTTAAAACTTTCCACCTGCAGGCAAATGAGGAAAGAGAAGATACCACCTAATAGAAGACATGGGGGCCTGACAGAAGGCAGTTTGCCTTGTTTTCAGGTCAGTTGCCTGTGTAATTTCATCTGATTTACTCGGTGGTTTGGTTAAACATTTATACCTATGCTAATTGTTCTGATGCACAACCTGCACAATCGATCAATTTCTAGGAACAAGTGAATTAACTTTAATTGTGTGCTTTTGTCCTCACCATGCTCCTGACAAAAGTTTAAATCACCTGTGGCGTCTGAACAATCAGGAGTGCCTCTGTCTACCCCTGGGCATAGAAGACAGTAACCCCAAGGAGACACGGGGGAGCATGACTCATGTGTCCTGTTCCTTTGCAGCACCATCAGCTTAGCCATGTAATGGAGAAGGCTGAATGCCACAAGCCTACATGAGGATCATTTCAATCCCAGGAGTGTAAACTTTTACTGTTAAAACACACAATGGAAAACGTAGGTGTAAATATTAGATTCAGAAAACTTCTGTCATATTCTGCTGTAATGTGTATGTTTTCCGCAAACCGTCTTCTATGCTGTTTACAAAGGTATGTAAATATTGCTTCTTTCCTTTATTTCATGATGATCTCATTTTTTGTTATGGATGCCAAAAGAAGAAAGATACTTATTTTTATTGTATATTGATTGACAGTCTGGTTTAAAAGTATTTTTGGAAATATAACAGATAAATGTATCAGCTTTCTTCCAAGCGTGGAAATAAAAAGCTAGAAGCAAATGAACAAAAAACTGTTCATAATGTCTTCTCCGAATAATTCATGTGATTTATCACAGATAAGCACATTATTAATCTTCCTCATCTTTAAGCCTTGAAAGCTGTCTGTAAGCTTGTCTGGGAAACAAAATGAGTCTACAGCTCTCCTGTCTTATCTGCTGTAAAACAGCCTTGACTAAAAAGTGTAGCAACTAGAGTTCTTTCAGAAAAGATGTCTCTAGTAGGCTTCATTCTAGGTGTCCATGAAACTAAGATCAGTTTTGATCACTAATGTGGAATGAATCCTGGGATCTCCTGCCTCATGCTGAGGACAAAGAGTGTGACACAGGACTCAGCTCGTTCTCTACTGCAGGAACCTAAATGTGTAATGGGAATGCCAGCCAGACATTAGGGAGGGCAAGTCATAGGGCAATCACAAACCTATCTTGAAAAAATCATGGCACATCTATAGCATGATTACTTCTTCAAAAGCTTAAAAATATGTCTCCTATTCACCACATAGGTGATTTACAAGTAGTGACTGACCTGACAGAGTGTACATCAGGCTGTTGTCTTATAATTAGTTTTTCTGAATTATTGTAGTGGAATTAGTTCCTACTGTAGATGCTTCTGCTGATGAAAAGTCTCATGGGACAGGTGCTCCATGGGGAAGCTTAGCAGATGTTGAGATTAAAGAAATGTTCTCAGAGAAGCACCTTACAAGCATGTCTGATGCAGCAGAATGAGTCCTAATAATGTCTGCTGGATCCAATACATCCCAATCCAAAAACTACTCAGGTCAACTCTCACTGGAAATGCACTCACTCTTTCAGAAACATGAAGAAAAATCAAGTACACATGCTGGAGTCCTTTGTCCACTGATATGATCTCATATAGATTTTGAGAAATAAACTCCTGAATAAGAGAAGGTCTGAGCTACATTACTAGTGGCCTGGTTGTAATCTGAAAGATGCATTAGCCAAGTACAAGTGCCTGAGGATGAGAATACACAGCCATTAGTCTTTGCCTTCCTATCTGGTGCAGTAAGTGCAATCAAAGAGAACTTCACAAACAAATACAGAAAAACATCATGGCAGGCATGAGTAGAGGCCCTAAGGATCTTCTAAAATTATCTTATGTGAGAAAAAAAAATCCCAACAACTCCACTAAAATTACAATGTCTAGATGAGATAAAACCAGTCACCTTTTAAAAAGTGAGTGATAAAAGTGACAAAAACTTAGGGATGCTTTTCAGACATCTTAACTAGAGGCAAACAACTCAAGCCACCTTCAGGACCACTTGTTGAAATTATTTGATTTAATAGCTTGGGTATAATATTCCACAGACATAAATATACTGTTCTTGTACTTGAATGCTGGACGGCTCTCTTTGTTGCTGTGTGGGTCTCTGATACCTGAACAGCCTCTGCACTGTGCTCCACATCTGAATGATCTGAGGTCTTTACAGTAACAAAATAGTCTATATTCTCTGTCATTATTGTCTCAAGAAGTATGACTTGGCATTATACTTAACGAAGCATAAATACCTCCTGTGGAATGCTTAGTCTCCTTCACAAGTTTTTTCCGCTGTCCTTATGTTCTGCCCATGATTTGATATGTTACGAAATTTATGAAAGACATTCAGATCTACTCAGGTGTGATGAAAATTTATGTCTTCTTTCTGAGTGAATCTGCTGATGCAGAAAGGAGATGGGGAAAGATACATCTTAGGACCAAATTTGACCTAAGAGGAGGGTGTATCCTTGGTAGGAATGAAGGCAAGCAGCATGCTGAATTGTAGTGACAGCACAGCCAGTGACTGCAACATGCAATTACCTCACCACTACCACCATCCTTTACTAGGCACTCATTACACTGCATCTAGAATAGTGCATATGGTTTGTGAATCCCAAATACAGAAAGACACTGATCACCTGGAGCACATGCAGCAGAGGGCCATCAAGATGATCTTTAGCTGCAGTCCTTGCCCTTTGAGGACAGACTGAAGGACCTGGGCTTGTTCAGCCTGAAGAAGAGATGGCTGCATGGGAACCTTACAACAGCCCCTCATAGCTATGGGATGGTTATCAAGACATGAGAGACAGGTTCTTCATGGTGAGGCATGGTGGGAGGATAGGAAACAATGGGCATAATTTGAAACAAGGGAGGTTTAGACTGGAGATGAGGCCAAAGATTTTCCCATTCAAGTAGTGGAACAGATTGCCTAGAGGCACTGTGCCACCCTGGAAATTTTCAAGGCCCCAGTGAAAAAAGCTCTGATCAGCCTGGTCCAAACTCATAACTGAACCTGCTTGGAGCAGGGGGTTGGACTACAGTCTTCCTGAGCTACCTTCTACACTGAGTAATCCTGTGATACTGTGACTGTGACTGCACTCAGACTGATCGTGATGCTCTTGGACTGATACAGGAATTAGCAGATAAAGCAATCCTTATGCATTGACCAAGGTATGAGTAAGCAACCTAAAGGGAACTTGGACTGTGACCTCCTTTGGAACAACAAATATCTACATTTTTGTTCTTGTCTGCAACAAATATATTCGCTGTCAAATAACCCTTCTTCTCAAAGATCAATTGAATCGATGAATGAATCATGAATTGCCCACTTTGTTCCACTTTGCTCTATTGAAAAATGTCTGTGCTGACTGCCTGCCAATGTATTTTGTTGTCCCAGCAGATGAACTGCTGTGAGCATAATCTGTTATTTGCATCAGTTCCATTACTAATTCCATAACTATCTCTTGTGGTGCAGAGGAGGACTCATCTCACCTGGTTTACATAAACTACAGCCATTGTATTATCTGCCAGGAGGAGTATAAGGCTTTCTATAAAAGAGCACTTAGAATTCCATACAAGTGTTTGCATTGCCCTAAATTCTACACCATTTCTATTTGAGTGTGATTTGCACTTACTTCTGGCCTATATGGGCTCATCAAGTCCAACAGAGATAGATTTGTCACTGTAGTTTTGTGAGGACAAAAAAACACTTCTATTTGGCCTACTTCTATCAGATCATGGAGGAGAGAAAATATCCTACAGAACTGCTGGAAAGGCACTTGAATTCTATTGTCTGATATACATAGCCTATCATCTAACCTTGCTGTCAGTGTACAGTCTCCAAAATGTGGAAAAGGCTGAATTGCATGGTGAACTGAGACAAGTACTGACTATTACTTAGGGCAGTGCCTGAGGTTGTGTGCTAAAGGAATTTAGTGTCATGTCCATCCTGAGTTAGAAACCTCGAATTCTGAAACAGCTCTTTTTTTTTTGTTAGAATTAAAAACTGTCTGCTCTGACTTTTCATCTGAAAAACATGAAGAATGGTGTGAAGTTCTGAATTTCACAATGAGTCAGGTGTCTGTGCAGAGTTGAAGGACATGTTTTATTTCCTGTAGACTGTAATTACCTCATGGAATACTTTGAAAGTACCTTAGTGGCAGGAACAGTTTAAGAAAAATTCTATACTGGAAGTGGTTTCGGCCTGCTGGATATCAAGGAAACTCTAGAAGAAATGCAATATACAAGTATGTCTTTTCTACTTTGGACTTTGGCTGGCAAGTACCCACCAAGACATTCTCTGACTCCCCCTCCTCGACAGGACAGGGGAGAGAAAATAAAATTAAAAACTCATACATCAAGATAAAGGCAATTTAATAAAGAAAAGCAAAGACCATGCATGGAAGCAAAGGAAAATGTATTCTCTATCTCTGTCAGCAGATAATATTCATGTACTTCCTGGGAAAGGTGATCTCAGTATGTAGCAGTTGCTTTGAAAGACAAGTGCCTTCATAATGAATGCTCCCCCCCACACTCCTTGTCCTTCTCTCATCTTCTATTGCTGATCACAACATCATATGGTATGGAAACTTCAGTCAGTTTGGGTCAACTATCCTGGCTATGTCCCCTTTCAGGTTTTTACCCACTTGCAACCTACCAGCCTTTGAGGCTGGGGACATGGGGGTGGAGAGAGCCTCAGTGCTGTGTGAAACCTCAGCAATGCCTCCAAAATGGTGTGCTACCAATACCTTTTTAGTTACCAGTACAAAGCACAGTACTGTGAGGGCTGCTATGGAGAAAGTTAATTCCATTCCAGCCAGATCCAATATATCTACATATAAAAAAATTTCTATCCTTGAATCCTTTTATGTTGAGGAAGAATATCTCCTATAGTAGATAGAGAGAGAAGGAGGGAGGGAAAGAAAGTGGGACAAGAAAAGAGACATTCCCCTATGAGAAGCGTTTGGCTACAACATTGTAAAGAATGAGTCAAAAGTAGTTCCCACTCATTTGGCTTCCACCCAAGTGGCAAAAGTAAGTTGTTTAGTTTTTGCATGAAGGGATGATCCAAAGGAACAGTTGCTGCAAAACTCCTGTTGGTTTTCTTCCCTTCCCAAGGATTTGCACTACTTCCACATAGTCCTAGTACATCCAGATGAGCTGTTCTGAAAATGTGGCCTACTGGTAGGCATCCCACAGACTTCACAGAGTAGAATGTGCTTGGACTTGCTTCCTTCCAATAGTGCTTAGACCAGCTAGACATTTTTTTTCCAAAATATGTGTGTACATTAAGGGCATGTACATTCAGAGCTCAGTGTAACATGAGAATTTCTGAAGGACAACATCAGTCTTCTCAGGGACCGAATGAGGAAATTCAAGCAGTAACTCCTGTCATCAGAGAAGGGAGATTTCTAGGAACTAGCTTTCCTTTGCATTTTAGAGAGCCTACAATCCCAGCTAGTGCTGACTCCACAGTAACAGGGTGTGAAAAACTGGAAATGCAGCAGCTGCAATTGCTTGAGGAGAAGTCCTTGCCTATACATGAATAATAAAAATTGAACTTCATATGCCAGTGGCATTTCTGAATAAATTACTCAGTAAAGTGATTAGATTGTATGTGAGCAAATTATAATGGGCAGGCAGTAACTGAAGATTCTCCAATACAAACTTTGTAATTAAACTTCTTTTCAAAATGGAGAGGTTCAAGTATTCTGAATCTTCTTTTAATGAGGTAGTCAAAAAACAACCCTGTCTTTTCTATTTTGGTTTCTGGCTACTCCTAGGCAACCCCCTGCTTGGTAACTACTATTGCCATATGCTTCCCTAGATATCACAAGAATTTTTGTGTTTGGTTTTCTTTTTCATTAGGTAGTTTCCAGAGATGTTAACTTTCCAGACATGGAAGATGTACTTGAGCAGTACTGCCTTTAAATTAATTCCTGTCTGTGCCAAAGTATGGGTGTGTTTTGTTCTCAGTAAGAACTAGCAGTGCACTTCTGCAATACAGAACAGATCAGGATGCAGAGATAGTCACAATACATGCTAATAATGTGCATGAACTCCTATGCATCCTTCACAGGGAATTCAGCTTATTCCATAATGCAGGACCCAAGGTGTCTTTTCACAGGAATATTGATAGAATACTTGAGATAGGAGTAAAAGCTCTTAGATATGCTGGAGTTAAGGTGCTTGATGTCAGGACTGGATAGTGATAATTTTTCTAGAGTGATGTAGTAGTAGCAGCAGTACTTAAATTTGTATTATCACAAAAAATCAGAACTTCATCAGAACTTTTAATGTGTTTCAAATATCAGTGCTTATTATATATTATATATTATATATATTATATTATAATTATTATATATA
>VXBX01009446.1:941644-991363 GCA_013400415.1 Scytalopus superciliaris
ATATATATATATATGTATGTATACTGATACCTGGCACCTTGAGAAGCCCAGAACACAGAGGAGGCATGAAGTGATATCTCTTCAGACCCTCTTCAATGTCCATTGGCTTCAACCCTTGCACTTATTGGTTTTCTTCCATTAATTTAATTGTTTTTTTTCTTTAGTACAATATTGGAGTCTAGAGCAATCACTATCTGGAAACTCACCTACACATTCTGTGCAGAAGTACCCCACCCTGGCTGTTTTGAACTCACCACTTGCTACTTGACTTTGATGCAGCAGATGAAGAATGACTATGCTGCTCAAGTTTTTAGTTTCATAACCAAACAGAGGCTGGATAACAAACTACCCATGTTTACAACAGCTGCTGAGATGTCTCAAAACTAGGCCTTTTTATAGAGTATCAGCCTAAAATTTATTTGTGTAAATGGAATGAACAAAACAGTGCAATTTTAAGCTTTTTCCTTACAAAAGTGGGCTGTGCATTTACACTGAGCATCAATGACTCAACTCTCCTTAGCAATTGTTGCCCTTGTTGGCCTGTATTACTCCTCTGAGCTGAAGCAGCCTCAAATCCAATTAAATGTATATAGCATAAATCAACATTTTGTTAGAGTCAGTCACAGTATTTGGTGATGTGTGGCAGCTGTGAATGAGAGAACTGGAGGGAAATGTGGAAAGGTACTTGTTAGGAAATATTACTGATGGAGAAGGGAAGAACTGGAAACTATGAGAGCATAGCTCAGGGAGCACAGGAAGACCAACTGGAATTTCTGCTAGAGGACAGAGGAGATGGAGGTGTAAAGAATAGGACTGAAATCTAGGAGAAGCCAGGGTTCACTAATTTTGTTTCTAATGAAGTTACTTCCTTACTATCAAGTATAGTTTTTTGACTAGAAAGGAAGTATTTACAAACAAAATATTTGCAAAAATTATTCAGCATGTATTTTACAGAAATGTAACCACCTCTCACTCAATTTACTAATAAATTTAATCTTAATGAAACATTTAATTTTTTTTTTCTCAGATTCTGAATGAAAGAGAAAACCTGTCTATGCACAAACACACTTCCCTTGCTATAAGGTAAGAGTTACCTCCATCAGTAGGACAGTGTGTTTTTAATATGAGTGTTACCTAGTGGAAACAAACTATAATTGTTTTAATGGTTTAAGAAAAGAAAGGGTGAAGCAGATGACTGATCAAATCCTTAAAAATTTTTCTGCCATAATATTTTCTGTGAATTTCCTTATCATTCAGTTGATCAGAAAAGCTGATTTTGAGGGAAAAGAAGTATAAATTTCTTCCTATTTTTGTTAAAATGTAATGATTACTTATTTTTTACAAGTCTTATTACGAACGTGGACACGTCTGTCAGCCTTAGAACAGCCCTAAAACATGAAAAGACAACAAGTCGCTCTATAACAAAGAACTAAATTGAGTGGAGGCTGTACAACCAATATTAGACATATTCCCACCAGAGCTGAGATTAATATCTGTACAATTTGAGATTGACAGTTTTCATCATTTTTTTATACATTAAAACAAAACAACAACACAAAACCCCCACAAACAAATACAATAAAAAACCCCAAACCAAAACAAAACCACACACACACACACACCCACAAGAGAAACCCCCCAAACCCCAGAACTGAAGAAAAGCTTTTGCCAGAGCACAGATTCAAAACCAGAAAAATAATTGACAGGTTACCAGTGCAGTTCTTCTGGAAGTTGGGATTCTCTTGTGGGTGCCCTGGGATGCGGCACTGAAACCTGTGCTGCCAGAACTCGGGAAACCAAGGATTGCGGGTGTTGGTGTCCAGACGCAGCTTCAGGTAGTAGTCATCAAATGCCAAGACCTCAGGAGACTGCAGTTTGATAGTAATGCCTCCATTTGCTTCGGGTTCATAACCTTCGATGACTTCATCTCTGTCTGCCCAACCATCACTGAAAAGAGGCAAAGAAACATTATTACACAAAGACAGAAAGCTTGTTTGGAAAAAGCAACCAGACAAAGACAGGCCAGCACCCTTGGAAGCAAGTGATTAAGGGGGAATCTATAGATGTAAAATTCAGGCAGAGAAAGCAGAGTAATAGAGACTTGTAATGAGCAGTCTGACTGATTTCATGCAGAGTCCTCATTAACTCATCTGGAATAATGAGGATTTATCCTTGTCCTTCTGGAAAGGTTATTTGGCATAGCTTATGCTGTGATGTCTGAAGAGATTCTGCCTTATTTCCAGTGTCCTGTAAGGGGTGGAAACTGAGAAAATTAATGTTGAAGGGAAAGAAACCAAGCCAGGATCTTGGATGTTTTGCAGAATAGAGCTCAGTGTGCATGGATTTTACAGCAAGAAGAGCAATTCAAATCAAACATAAAGTGAGAAATGCATTGTGTTGGAAGACAATGAAATAAGAATACTTGACCAAACTAAAAAGAAAACCACATGCTATTCTCACACTGCATGGGATTTGCGATAACATGCTTTCTTTTCCTCCTTTTTTTTTTTTTTTTAATTAAAAAATAACGGCTTTCAATTTTATTTGTCTGTTTGTTAATATATGAGATACTTTTAAAAAACTGAAGATAAAACTTTTTTGACAACATTATTTCACAGAAAGCCTATTTTAACAGGTTTGAACAAAGTCCACTGGACTTAACATCTGAGTTCTAGTTTAGTACCTTTAGTTCTTTTTTTTCTTCTTTAGAAGTCCATTGATTTAGTGTCATTCTCAAGTTCTTATTATGGTTCCCTAAGAACAGGGCTATTACAGTCTAATTTAAGTGCAAATATAAGTCAGCCATTGCTTAATTTTAAAATGCTGAGCATGTCGTGAGAGAAATAGATTATTCTGGCACCTCAGATCTAGTTCCATCCACTCACAATCAAATCAGTGGCACTGCTTCTGTGAAAAGCAGACAGATGAAGCACTTCCAGCAGCAAAGAGCTCAAGATGAAAAACGCAGTTGACCACAAGAGAAGTCTCAGATTCACCCAAAAGGGGATTGTATCCTGAATTTCAGACAGCCTGAAAGAAGGTCATTGTCAGAAGTCTTACACAGAGCCTTGAGAAGATCACTGCTGTGCAGACCATTACTAGCTGAGGGCCTTTATGAGACTCTCAGCATAGACATGCCTGAGACTCCACAATGGAAAATAGACAAGGTTTGAAGCAGTTAGCTCTGTCACAGTCCTAGTCAAGCAGGTGTAAAGGGACCATGCATTGGGCATGTGCGAGTCTTTGGTCCCCAGCCACCAGACTAAACAGCTGCATGGTTTAGCTGGCATTCACATTAACTGCTGCATCTATGCTTTAGACACCTGGGGAAAAAAATGACAGTTCTCCATGAAAATACAGGAAAACCCATGTATTGAATGTTTTACACATGGGAAACATGACCCAAGTCTCTATTATGGGAAGTTATTTAAGGCATGGGACATCTGGCAGTGCACTGAGTGGTCAACAGATTCTTTTCAACCTGGTCTCAGGGATTCACAAAGCTGTAATTTAAGATGGCACTACATGGCACCTTTGAGACAGGATTTCTTGTTTCCCCTTTTGACAGGGCCTTGCAGTAGAACTGCCCCAAATTTCTGACCCTTCAAACCAATAACCAGTATCTTCATATAGCATGGCATGCATGTTGTATGTCACATGTGGTATGAGAGGAAAGAGCTGGGGGAGATGCAGGGTGTAGGTCACAGGAGGGAGACAGCAATGGCAGAAGAGTGCCAGAGTACCCAAAAGTGACTCTTTCTGTCAGGCCGAACCTGGCTACATCTGCTGGGTCACTTCTTCCCACAGCGAGCAATCCGGCTTACCCAGCTTCTTGTACCAATATAGCCCAAATGATAACCAGCTGGCACAGACAGCTTGACAGCTGCACTTGAATTGCCACAGGGGTGCACAGAGTTCAAAAATCACATTCTGTCCATCCCTGCTCCCTACCCTGCTAGACTGGCTGGAATTTTGAAGAGGGAAAAGAGCCATAGTTCAACCTCTCTGCATCCCCCCACTCCTCACTTGTCCATATTCTGAGGGCACCCTGACTACTCCATGACAGACCATGGCCTTGATAACAATGGTATGGATAACCCTACAAAGGTAAAACCATGAGAATTAACTTTCTGGATGGCACATAATTCAAGCTGGAAACTGGCACCAGAGGGGAGAAAAAGACACAATATTTATTTTTTCTTATGTGGGGGAAAAATAAGCAAAAGATCACTCTAACAGCATGAGTAATTGAATCCTAATTGCATGATTACTTCATTATTTGTCACAATGTTTTTGCCTTTCAAACTGTAGACTCAAGTAGAAACATAAGCGAGTCAAAAACATGAAGTAAATCAAGCCATTTTTTACAAGACCTTCTTGAAAGAAGGTAGTTTCTCTACTATTTGGATTTCTACCAGCCAAAAACCAGTTATTTGTGTCCCCCCCTCCCTCAATATGTTTGGCTTGGAAAATTTCCACACACACTCTGAAAGCAAAGCAGAGCAATTCTGCAAAGACAAGAGAAAGTGTGTTTTGAGTTCTCTGAGAGCAATTTATTGAAAAGTTCCCCTAAATTGGAACACAGATAGTCACCTACTGTTTCTTTGTCTTTTCCTGGCCCCAAATGTTTTTTTGTTGTCTCTTCAACTTCCTCAAGTCTGTCTGATAAGTTTTGTCTTCAGCTAAATGTGAAGAACAAGCACTGGAATCAGAGGAAAAAAACTCAAAAAAAGTGTTGAAGCTCATGCAGGGGCTTTGTTCCACTTTCACTAAAGTCAAGGAAGCAAAGGTAAGTCCTCTGGTCTCTTAGGGGATCCCTGCCATCCTGGCAGCAGCAGGCTGACTGAGCTGAAAGGTGTGCTAAGGAATGTGTGCAACCCTATCAGCAGCTGTGAGAGGATTATTAGATACATAAGACCCTGTAATAATAACTTTCTATATTCCTTTTTGCTGTTACATGGACAAGGTTGTCTAGAAAATGCACATCCTTAGCGCCTTATGAATAAATTGATAGTGCTCCAGAAGACAATGTAAAAATCCTGACATTTCTAATGCTGGGTAACAGCATGATACTGAAGTCCAGATGACAATGTGCATGTCAGTGACAGAATCACAAGACAAATACCTGATTCAACATAAAATTGAAATTTCATTTTAAAAAGGAAGCACATACTATTCTTTTGTGTCAGAATCAAGTACTTTCCACCTACTATCCTTCTTTCATACTGCTAAATAGCAAGTAGCACCCCACATAGTACTTGTTCCTAACCCACCTTTCTGTGTGCCTTTGTTACAGATTTCAGGGGTGGCCCAATATCCATTACCCAAACTGCCTTCCCTGATAAGTGTCCACGTGTGTGACAATCTGGCCTTGAAACATGCTGGGTATATTGTGCAACAGTTGATCTGAAGCTCCGTGAGGGGGTTTAAAGTGTGATGACAGAAACAGTGAGGGAGGGAAAAGCATGTGGGTGTCAAACTAGCAACAACTCTTTTTGCTCTTAGGAGAGAAAGAACTGCTTTTGTTATGGTTTTGTGGTGTTTATCACAGTCAAAACGGTCACTGATACTCTGCAAGCTGCTTTTAGTCCAAGTCTCAGTCTGGTGGCTGACATTCATGATGCCAAATCCAAATTTCAGCATTCAGTCACAAACAAAAATCAGGCAGAAAGGGGAAAAGCCCAGGGTTACCCAATCTAGAATTAGAAGTCCTATTTCCCTTTATCACAGACTGAGTTTAAAGAAACAAAGCTATTTTTTTCTCAATCAGTTTACTATTCTGCTAATATGTGACAATGGACATCATTGAATTGTGGCTTAAGCATTTTATCTTCCCTATATTTTCTAAACTGTAGTCATATATATTCCTGTGATTGAAACACCAGGGGAAATGGAATGGATTTCAAATTTCCTCTCATCTTCCAAACATGAACACTGTCAGCTGCTTTTCACAAGGGCTGATGAGACAACCAGCAATCAGCCTTTCTATTTTCATCTCCTCAGGTCTTAACTCCTAAGCTATGCAGCAGCAGCTCTGCTGTGCTTCCCAGCACAGCACTCAGAGAGTTACTACTCCAGATGCTTTTTCCAAACGGGCAAACCCACAAAAGTAAACATGCTATTGTTTATGAGGACTGCTTGCCTGTGATTATTGTGGGAGGTAGCATCCTTTCACAGGTAAAGAAAATGAAACACATTTGTTAGTCATGGACATAGATTGCCAATTTGATCCCTGCAGCCTTAAAATTTGATCTGAATGACCAAAGCTGTAGAGGGCAATTGATTTAGACTCCTATGACTGGAGAGCTGCAACTCCCTTTGCATTAGCTGAGGTAATGTTTTCTTAAGAAGTTTTCATTCATGATAAGATTTTTTTTTTTCTGCTGGGTTGGACAACTCATAAAACAAAAGAAATTAAAAGCAAAAAACTCTTTTAAAATGATAAATGAATTATTTCTGCAATAATCTTTCTGCCTACAACAGATACTCAACATTATAAAATCAAATAAATCCATCACATTAACATGATTTCCATCTCTTTTTTAATTATTTTTTGGGGCAGTTTCTGTTCCTGTGCTAGTGAATAATTTTATCCGCTTTGAAAACAATGCTACATGTAGCTGTATCTATGTAAATTGGAAACACTAGTTTCAAATTTTCAACCTTCACAGAGGTTCCCTGCTTTTATCCCGTTCAGGCAGAGTAGCAGGGCACTAGGTGACCATAACTGTCACGCAAAAGGATCAGAGTCTACATTCTTGCCTTCTCTCAATTCCACAGAACCAAAGCCCCTGTCAGGATACCTCCCTTGTCATGTCAATGTACATTCCCACAGAGCCCACTGCTGAGTGCTCTCTTACCATTGCTCTCAGGGCTGCCAGCTGGTCTGCTCTTATGTTATATTTCTAATAGATTTAAATATGAGGACAGCAGCACTCAGAGAATTCAACATTTAATAAAGTGCCATGACATTTTTTATATATGTCAGTATCTGTATTTTTAAAGACAATTATTATATGCTGGATTATACATATATGTTAAAAAAAAAAAAAAAGAGGCTGAAGATTTTTACTTGGAGACTGCTTTTTGCAAAACCATCTTTCTGTGTGGTAGTCAGACATTGCTGTTTTAGAGGCTCAGACACTACTTATACAGACACATTTCAAAACTCTACACAACACTAAATAGTGATAAGTAGCATTTAAATAATTTGCTATTTGGTTCTGGTAAATGTCAGTGCTCTGGATTTCCAGAGCTTGTCAGACTTGGGAGCCTGCAAATTTCTCTTTTTATAGAAGTCTTTTCTGACAGCACACCACTGGAAAATCCAGCACCGATTCCCCTGTCTGCATGTAGGAGTTGCATGACTGTGACGATCTCTTGTCTGCTTTTCTGACAGAATGGACAGAAACTCCAAGATTAGCATAAGGCCAACCCAAAAAGTGCCAGTGTGGCAGGTGAAATAATTTCATAGGCAAAAAAAAATCAGTGTTGTCACCTGCTATGATCACAGGTGACACAACCAGGCCTGGAGCTATTCACGAATGGCACTGTAGCTGACTGCTCGTCTGTCCTCTTCTGGGAGTAGACTTTTTAAAAAAATTCTTTATTTCACCAGCCTGATGTACTGGGAAGAAAAAAACATAATTACTTTATTGTGAAGGAGGATGGGCTTATTCTTTGGCAATAAGGAACACTACCAAAGATACTCAGCATGTCTGTAATACATGCCTTAAACAGAAGATGCCATGTAAAGGAAATTGAGGCTGTCCAATATTCACAAGTCAGCAACTAGCAAAGTGCCTTTCCTCCTTAGGCTTATTCATTGTCAGTCAACCCCAGCAGTCACCAGTGTGTCAGCTAAAAGGTGCTGACCATTATTGCTAATGAGCATTATTTCAAACATGAGAAACAAAAGGCCATTTTTGCACTTACTCCTTCAGCTAATTCACCAGTACTACCTACTTGCATTGAAAGGTGGGAGAGCTTTCCTCAGTTGCCAATCATGAATTTTTAAAAAACATAGCTCTATTTTTACATATGTGACAAGTCCGAGCAATATTAGGAGAATACTCCCGTGGCTATAGATAAGCCTGTATTTCACTGCTGGCAAGACCAGGCTCAAAGTCTGTACATTGTTGTGCTAAAACCTGAGGGCTGCTGAGAATTGACTCATCTTAAAACCAGAAGAATCAAGTTCACTTAATCTTCTCAACTGAAAGGAAAATAAAAGGGTGATAACACGGAACGGCTTGCATTGGAAGGGACCTTAAAGGTCATCTAATTTCAAATACCCTGAAAGGGCAAGGACACCTTCCACTAGACCAGATTGCTCAGAGCCTCATCCAGTCTGGCCTGGAACACTTCCAGGGATGGGGCATCCCCAGGTTTTCCAAGAAATCTGTTCCAGTGTCTCACCATCCTCACAGTCAATAATTTCTTCCTAATACCTTGTCCAAATATACCCTTTCAGTTTAAGGATATTTCTCCTTTTCCTGTTACTACATGCCCTTGTAAAAAGTTCCTCTACATTCTCTTGTAGGCCCCCTTTAGGTACTGAAAGGTGCTGTAGGTCCTGAAGTCTTCTCATCTCCAGGTTTAACAACCCCAACTCTCTCAGCCTATCTTCATAGGAGAGGTGCTCTAAACCCTCTAATCTTCTGGATTTGCTCCAACAGGTCCAAGTTCTTCTTATGCTGAGGTAGCCCAAGTTGGACACAGTACTCCAGACGGCATCTCACGAAAGCAGAGTACATGTGGAAAATCATGTCCTTCAATATAGGCCTCAGTGTAATCCCGTAGTTTTGCTCCTGTAGGCTTAGATGGAGGTAGGCAGGAGTCATCACCTTCCCAAGCTCCCTCTCTTTTGCAGCAGGCATCACAAGGTACTGTGGGATTTCTACCTGTTTCCTTTCCCCACAAACTGTGGTGGGCTCAAACGTACCTTGAATTTCAGCCTCTAGATTTTTCCAGTTTGCTAACCTCCTCCATAGGTCAGTCCTGGCTAAAATCAGCTGAAAGCATCAAGGGAATATCAGTTCTGCACATTGGAAGCACGAGGAGAAAACCACTGAAGCTCTTTGTGGGAGGGTAAAGTAAAGGGAAAGAGCAAACTGCTGCCTTGACAATCTCACACACACACAAGAGAAAGTATAAGAGGAGCATTTGGTGCCAGACTGTGAAGTTACTGATTTTAGACTCACAGCTCATACAGTGCCAGTATGCCACTGTGGGTTGTAAACCTCCCACTGGACTATAGATTGGAGAGCATGTCAGACCTGGTGAGGACTTGGGCTGGATATCTCTAGGGAGGACCAGTGTGACTGAGGAAGAACTCCTATGATTTGTCAGTTAACCTTGTTCACTTTGATACAGCTCTACATGCCCATCATGACTTCAACTCTGAGAGAAATTGAAAGATGAAGTATAAAAATTATTCTGAAGGCCACTTCATGCAAGTGATTTGTCACATTTCTTGGTAAAATTTCTGTTCTTCTCAGGTTTTGTTTCATGACATCACATACACAATTTTTCACTTCCCATCCATGACTATTGAAGGCTCACAGTCAGTTCTTATATGTCACAGAAACAAAAAATATTGGTAAGAGCTTGTAATTTTTATTTACTGAATCAGTGATTTTTTTTTTAATAAATGACAATCTGTAAAGAACCTAAGGTTGATAAATGAGAGTTCATTATATTTCAAATTATTATGATTCACTTCTGTGTGAATGTTCAAAGTTTTTGAGCTGTTCATTTAAAAAATGTAGATTATAACCTTGTGGACCATGATGGATTGTATTTTGCAAATACATATTTACAAATGTTTTAATTATCATATGCTGTGCATATATTTGCATGCAATTTACATAATGTAATTTAACTGCTTATCATGCAGGCAATATCTTGGGGAGTCTTTACTGTGAAGACTCTTGATACATTTGGCATGTGCAGAGTTTTTTGTCAATGCAGTTCCTTTTTTATGCAGGAGAGGTTTACCATTCTCAAGAGTGCACAATGGTGAATATCTTGGAAAATCAGCAACCATACATACATGCTCTAAGGCAAGAGCTGATTTTTCAAAATCATTTCACATGCTTTCACCCCAGACTGACAAGTGGATTGAATCCTTGCTCTGCATATTTGAAATTCATAACAGAAGGCATCACGAAAGTGCAATACCTTGGGATATGTGAAATGAAAGCACGTGTGTAAGGAAGAGAATCCAGTTTTAGACACACAGAAGTAGGAAACTTTAGTCTTAATACTGTGCCTTATCTAAGGTGCCCCTTGGTTTTAAAACATGTGCAGACAAATGCAAGATTTTTAACATCTTATTAATACACCCAAATCTGGAAATGGGTTTAGTTTTTCATCTCTGTACCAGTTCCTGGGGGTTTTGGTTTTGTCCCCTTCCTGCAGCTTCACTTTGAATTATGTGCAAGAAGACTCCACTAAAGAATGAATACGGATAGTAAGAGGTCATTCTTGCTGTGAAGAGCCTAATCCCTTTTCAGGAAGAAAGACTTCCATCCTATCCTAAAGTTAGAGGCTCTTTTCTGTGGAACCATGCAAAAAAGCATGAAGGGGAATAGAATACTTCCTCCCTCTGCTTCAGCCAACTACAACCTACTCAAGTCTTGGGGCCATATCTGGAGGACTGGAAAGAGGGATAACATATGGAGGGGAAACAGGCTCAAAGTATTTGGGAAAGTACATGCATACGTATAGGTAAACGCACATCCCTCTTTGCTCCATACCACTCCAGCAGATCTTGCTGGATGCTTGACTATGAATCTGTTGCACTTCCTAAAAGATTAATTTATAGATAGATGGCTTCCCCATCCACAAGCAGAAAAAGGGGAAGTGTACTTCCTTCCTTCCCCCCTTGCTTTGTTTGTTGAGGTCCTGCTGAGGAACAGGAAAATAGAAGAACATCTCAGAATCCCATTTCCAATGTTTTAGGCCTTTCTTCATCATAAATCAAATTTCAAGTATGAAGATCTAAAAAGGACAACCCATGTCTTCCATTAAGTTGCCATTACTGGTTTGCATATCAACTATTTTCATACCTGCACAAGGTTTCTGCAATGCTATTTGCACACTCATACCTTCAGAACTGAACCTTTATGCATATATTTATGTAGGAACTGCTTGTTGCTTTGATAGTCCTTCAACGAAGCCATGTCTGCAGGGGAACTGGCAGCTGCAGATAAGAGCCCACTCCCCATGACATACCAAAGCATACTAATATGTGCTTTGAAAAATCAGATTGAATAAAATGAAGAAGAAAAGGTGAAATATTATTAAACCCATGATAAAATCACAAAACTCAGGAAGATACTAACCTAAGTTAACAGATATTAGACGAATATTTCCCTAAATAACTGTTTCTACCAAAACTATTTAAAATTTGTCCATCTCTGCCATTCTCTCTTTTTCACTTTCTGTGGATAATCAGACATTCAGATTACTATGAATGTTTATGAATAATATAATTTCCACCCAAGTATTTACAAATTGTTATATTGTAAAAAGATATTGATATGGGAAATATCAAATTCATACTATGCTAGCGAGTCTCCTAAGCACCTAAACCTTTACAATGAGAAAATCAAGTGATACTTTAAGGCTTTCATAGAATACATATAATCATTAGACTTCAGTAACCTATTAGCACAGCATATTGCTGTGGCAATAATGTGTGAACAGCTCATGAACTGCTAGCAAACCAAGAAACCAGTGAATAATTTGAATAATGAATTCACCTGAAAATTAAACAATATTTAATGAACAGTTATTGAGCATTAAACAATGCCTTCAATTTTTTTTTTTTTAATAATCCACTTTGTTCAGGCAATTCTATTATACTTGACCTAAAGCAATGGTTACAGAGCATTAAAAAATATATCAATGTATTATTGATCTACTCTTCTGCAATTATTGATGTCTTAAAGTCATAAATGTTTATTCATGTAGCTAGACACATATGAAATAAGAAATTTAAGCATAATCATCTTGTCTAAACCGATCTTCGTCCAACACCACCTCACTAACCTCTATGCCAGTAACTAGCAGAGCTACAGTAGGACAGTAGTTACCTTTTAGGCATATAGGTGTCTGGCATTCGGTCCATATTAAAACCAAATATGTCCAGAATATAACTGGAAATTATCAGATATCTTGCCCAGGAGAACCACTGAAATGTATCATCTTGTTTAAATGTACTTCTTAAAGACTAGATCATTAAGGTTGTTCTTTTCCTTCCAGGCATCATGCTGGCATCACTGACAAAGCTAGGATAGCAGATACTCACTGATGTAAGGAAAAGGTCCACACAAGCCCCTGCCAGCATGTAGAAGTTTGACACTATAATATTGCATCCCACAGTAACCCAACATGGGCATGGAATAGCAATAGAGAGATGCATACTTAAATACTGAGTCTGCATGCAACAATACCTGCCTATCTTTCTGAATATCTAGGGATTAGAAAAAACATCTATTGAATCTTTTTGTCTATTAAAAATTAATCCATATTGTAGATTTATCCAAGGGTTTGAAAGAAAAACATAAGTGAAGATTTTCTAAAAGTCATAGGTTTCATTGTAAGTTATGCTAATCAGAGAGGTATATTGAAGATCTTATGAAAAAAATTATAAAATTCACTAATTGGTTACAAACACTAATAAAAATTGTGAATGGATGTACATGTAGAAAGAGTAAAGTGAATTGCCAAAATCTAGCTCACACTAGTTTTATTCTTATAAGTACTTGAAACATACTTAAAATTGCAGAAGTTTCATATACTTTTTTATATGGTCAAGCCAATCTAAACCCAAGTAAATATATGTTGAACAAACTACTGACATTTCTTTAGACTAAATAAGAATACGCAAATACATCAAAGTCACAACTAAGAAGGCCTCCATTCTTCAAAGTGGACCCTTTATGTATGCAGTCATGGAATAATTTAGGTTGGAAGGGATCCCTGGAGATCTTATAGCTCAGGAAGCTATATGATCCATGCAATTTCCCTTGAAGTAATTTGGCTCGTTCCTGTCAGGCTCAGGTCATTATAGAAAGTGCGAGTCATGTAACTAGGGAAACAACAAATCTTCTAGTATAAATTAAGTCTTACACTTTTATTTAGGAAGGCAAATCTTCTTTTATATTGCATTAATCTATTGACCCCAGAAAAAATCAAAGTGTTCCTAGGATCAAATTCTATTAATTAGTGATGATGGTACAACCTAGTAATGGAAAACTGAAGCAAGCTTTTTAAAAATAGAACCTGATTTTGTCTAACTTTTGCACAAAGGCACAATTGTGCAAGAGTGTGTAAGCTGCCTTTCCCTCCTACATGACACAGTTATAGAGAACTGTATTTCCTTCTCTTTTCATGAATCCAGAGAAGAAGAATGTGTATGGACCAACAGAAAATACATACTCGTTAATTGCCTCATGCAGTACTGGGATATACAAATAAAAACTGAAATGCACTGTGCAGAAACTTCCCTTGAGTGAAAATATTGCATTTATGGGCAAAGAAAGGTGGAATAATAAAAGCCAAATAGCATCAAGTAAAGCCCGATATCAGGGGGCCAGCTGCTCCTTTAGGGCTGGGGAATTGGGACCTGAGAGGGAACCCAGAGCAGGTCAAGACGGGACCTTGCCAGCTGGGACTAGATCTGACTGTGCCCATGCCAGGAGAGCCAGGGACACCCAGGTGTTGTGGCCAGGTACAGCCAAGGGTTGAGGAAACAGGGCTGATGGTCCACTGAAGAGCTGACTGATGCCACAGGAGAAGTATCTCTTCTGTTTTCAGGTTTTTGAATGATTTTTTACATCTCTTCAATAGAGACAGGAAACACTGTTTTCTTAGAGTTTCTATCCCACAAATAGAATTGCTATAGTCACCATGAACATGCAACACATGTGGAGGCAGATGAGAGTGACCCTCATGACAACAAACTGGACCAATTGCCATTTCTTGGTGATAAGAAAGGAAAGAAAATTCAAAAGCGTGAAGAAGGCCACAAGTCCTCAGTGTTATTATTTCCTTTTACTCTTGGACTGAATTATATGGGAAAGGTTAAGAATCCATCTCAAAGAAACTACTCAAAGAAATCTACTCCACCTCTATCAACAAACTCTGAAAGAAATTTTTTAAACCCCATGTTCATACATAAGAGCCAGGAAAACCAGTTATTTCTGAGGAAGAATATAAGAAAACCTTTCTTATATTCATACATTGAAATATCAACAAAACATACAGAATTCAAGGTAAGGCACATGCACACACATGTTTTTTAACACAAAACAAAAGAAACCCAAATAGAGCAACAACAAAACACCCAAAGAGAACAAAGGAAAAAAAAAAAGGAAAGCAGCCTTTTCAATAAAAATACTGTTGTGGAACAAATGTAAGAACAGCAATCGGAAAATTTGAATGTTTGGATACAAGGACTGTTGCTCAAAAAAAGTTAGAAAACATGAAGGAAGAAAAACTGATGGAGGGGACAGAGACAGATAAAGAGCTCTATAGATTTTCTGTATTATGTCCTGTGAGCTGTAAGTAAAGGAAGATTGCACAGTTGGTACTACCTCAGGAGAAACCTGGGATGTAATTAAAAGCCAAACAGGCAGAAAACTTTCAGCTGTTTGCTGCTGTCTTAGAAAGGACAAACGTTTGAGTTTTCCAAGGTGCCTTTTACCTTCCACTGATGGCTACCTGTGTGTAGTCCTCTGCTTCCTCTGTTTCTGGTGCATTAAAATTCCTTATTTCCCATCCCACTGAGAACTAAAGCATGGGGAGGCTTAATACGCTCAGGCAAACACAGTGGACACAGGCGACTCCTCTAGAAGCCTGAGCCTTGGGGGACCAGCAGTTCTACATGGAGCAAATGTCTTATTCCTCATGAATTCCATGGGATTAATTCTGAATCCTCTAGCTGTGGTCTGGTAACCCTTACTTATCTGAGGGATACCAAAGGGAAAAAATGGAATTGCTGTCAGGATTAGTAAGCATTGGTCAGTTAGAGAAATGAAGGAATATGAGGATAGTATCAATGTCGCTGTCATCATGGTCCTTTTCAGAAAGTCCATGGTGGGAAGGGCATGCAACAGTTGAGAGAGAATGCAGGTGTGAAGGTGTTTTGACAGTCTTTAAGAAGAGTTTATAAATACAGATATATAAAGCCACTGGCAATACAATAATTTTCTGAGTAACATTGTAACTAACAGAGAAGGGAGAGAAGGAAGGAAAAGGAGTAAATTTCCACAGAACAGACAATGCTATTTGAAATATAAATAGTTCATAATCTACTCAATAAATATTAATCCTATTTCCGGTTGTAAGAAAGGAAAGATATTTAGCCTAATGCCCCATTTGACAACATTTTTTGAAATAATCCTAATGGAAAAAACAAGAAAAAACATTTTTGATACAGTATCTTTATGAAATACCAGATTATGTATTCACTTAAAATGGAGTAAAAATACAGGTCTTCACCAAATTAGCCGGTTTTTTAAATCAAAAATTTTTTTACTAATTATTTAGAAAGAGTTATATATTTTAAAAATTTGTGCAGTAAACTTCGCTTTACAGTTGTTACTGAGGCAAGAAGGAGGAGGTGGGAGAGCTGTGCAGATATGAAACCTATGTAACATATATGTAGCAACAACAGATATAAGTCAAAAGGGAATTCACATGCGTGGGAATGAACTCTATTTGCCAATCAGTTTTCACCTTGTGACACCTGCCCTCTAAGTCTTCTGGGTTGTGATACAGGGTCACACACTCTGTCCTGGACAGTGACTGCTACTATGGCCAAACAATCCCTTGTCATTCCACCCTTTTTCCCATCTGCTTGCCTGTTATACCCCCAGTTATTCTTCCTTTCTACACTGCATGAGCTTCACCCTTTCACACTGTCTAGCTAATGGGGCTTCATTTCGTGAAAGCCTCCAGGTATCACCATGATTTAAGTGACAGAGAAACATAAAACTTCTTAGTCACTATTTTTTCCATGGGAGACAGTATCTCTGCAGGCACAGCCAGTGATTGCACACCAAAAGCTATAGTTTAATCCCTATTGAAATACAGTAGAAGGATGCTGCATCACTTAAAAAGAATTAGCCATGACAGACTGTCATTCTTTCAATAGAAACTACATCGTTTTGGCAGACGAAGAACAGAATTATCCATGGAAGACTGACCCAGTACAAAGAATGAAATCACTACAATGTTATTTATTTCCTTTGTTGCGTTAGCATCATGTTTACCTGTGCTATGAAGATTATGAACACCAAAGAAATATAAATACATGTTTGTGTTCTAAAGTACAATTTTTAAAAATCTGTTTAACAAAATTAGAACTTGATCCAGTATTGGTCAAGGAGAAGCTTGAATTGTTTAAAATATAAGTGGTAGAATGTCATAACACTTTTACTGTGAACTCAGTTATGACTTGGAAACTATATTTTTGCACAGAGAATAGAAGGGAAACAGAAACAATATTTTGATGATAGAAGTAAAATATCACTCCCAAAAAAGACAGCCTTCTGTCACATTCAAGTCCTATATATATATAGGTACATATATATATTTCATATGCATGCCATATAATTTTTCAGCCAAGAAAACAGGAAGGTAAGAAAGGGGCTTTTGGTGGGGAAGAAAAAAATAAAGTAGTCCAATTAGCAGACAATGAAAGTAATAGTTACTAGCTCAGTTTTTACTACCTTGGTAGGGAAGTCTCTATCTCAGGACTCAAAATCCATGGATATCAATGAATTTCAGCTAAGGATTTTGTTGTCTAATATCCAAAGAGAGCAGAGGAGTGCCTTTTTAATATGCCTGTCTATAACATCCAGAAATAGCAAGTATTATTTTTCAGGGCAGGTTTGACATAGAAGTGTGTGATGGGAATTGGTTTAATAAGAAAACCTTTTAAAATGGTATATTCAGGAAATTCTTAGAGAAGTGCACACCAGTATTCATTTGATAGCCTTCTCTGTAAAAAATCCTTTTTTCTCTTAAAAGAAAATAAGTCATGAAGCTGAATAGGAACAGATTTGATTTCCTCTTTTCTTTTTTTTTTCATCAGATCCCAAGGTCTAATTAACCAGTCTGGGAAAATTTTGTTGTATTGAAACAAAAGCTCATTTAAAGCCAGTGAGCCCATTCAACAATAATGGAAATAGATACTGTTGCTCCATTCTCCTCTCTGACACCACCTTTACCACATACCTTCTCATGACTCTAAATCAACTAACATTACCATATTAGTCATTAGCTGCTCTGCAAAGAACTTTCTATTTTCTTATTTATAAAAAGTGAAAACAAAATAGGGAAAAAATACTTCTTTACACTGCCTTAGAAATTGAGGTGAGAAAAACTGTCTATTGTACAACAGTAATTTCTTCTGCATCCCAGCTAATGCATAATACTCAAAAACATAATGCTTCATCCTCAAAAGGGTTGCAGTGTGGAAGCATTTATTGTTGTCTGTTCACATCTTATTCAAGTAGATAGTCCTTGTGACTTTTACTTTATCATTAAATGAAACATCTGATATAAAAGTGTAGGATGTGTGCAAATTAAGATATATTGCAATACACAATATTTTTAGAGAAGTTTGAGAGTCTTCATGAATTACGTATTTCATTCTTTGAAGCTTTTTTTGAAATTGTAAGAGTTAAACAATTTTTTACTATTGAATGAATATGAATCTTCTTGTGTTGATGCATGCTTTCCAGAACTAGAATTTAACAGAAATACAAAATTCATAAATCACAAAAATGGCTGCTCTACTCCCCCCCACTAAGGACAGAGAAGCATGCTTAAGCTAACTGCAGACTCAACACTAGGGGCTAGGAGAAACCAGTGTTCCATTCCCCAGTTTGCTGAAGTTAATTTTCCATAAAATCTATTCACAAGAAGCAGAAAATTCTAATGCAAGATATACCTGCTGGAGAGTACTGCATGATATATATTATGACAATACAAAGCCACGCAAATTCTTAATTTAGCGTCTTTATAGTACAAAGCCCCTTGAATTCTTAGACTGATCCTACAGATTCATGACAGTTTTGCAGCCCAGAAGGACAGGACACCAGTTATTCCTTGGTGTGTTACTAAAGCCTTAATTATTCAGCTTTTTAATGGCAACTCCTTTGGGGCATGCACCTTAAACAGCAACTTCTGTCCTAGCATTACAGAAAGAAAACAGTTTCCACCATCCCAAGAATGTCTCGGACAAAGAGCCAAAAAAAAAAAAAAAAGAGTAAAAAGCATAATTATTTATTTTCCCAAGCTGAAAAGAAAACAAAATATTCTATTTTTCTTGATTTGAAAAGAAGTCTTTGGAACCAAGAGTGCATCTGAGATCCAATATATAAAATAAGATGGAGAAAAGTAAAAGCAGATGGAAATACTGTTAGTGATTGGTTTTACACTTCAAAACACTGGGACCTGCTCACTGCTGCATGATGGAATGTTTATGCTGAAAAATTGTTTCTAATTTCGAACTTCACATTTACATAGAAATAGACTCAGAATTCTCATCCCTCCACTTTATATGGACTTGTCAGAATTTTATTGTCCCCTTAACAATTTCCCTCTGAATATTTTTAGATTGTAATTTCTTTACATGCAAAACATACATTTGAATCTTTCTTTTTGCTGCCTGTTTACATCCTTGACATTATTTCTCTCTGTTCATTTCTACATTTTATTTCTTTCACTTATATCAGTGGCTATATTTGCAATGTCCTTCAATACTTTTTATATGCCTGTGTGTCTTATCTTCATTTGTCTTGAGGAAGATTTAGACAGCAGCAAGTTTAGTCATTTTATCTCATTATTTTCTATCTTTATTCATGAGTTTACTTCCTTCCTGCTATTTATTTTTTTTGTCATAGTAATTGTACAAGCCTTTTCAATTTTTCTTAAACCAACTATCTCCTTCTATGTATGTTGTAATTTCTTTTCTTCATACATTATTCTGGAATGGCTTACTGTCATATCCTTCCACTTGGCAGAAAACAGAAATGCTCCAATAGCCAGGCTGAACAAATCATATTCCTCATTATGCACAGCACCTTATTGATATGCATTTCTTATATACATATTGCTCTTGTAATTTATATTGCAAGTTCCTAGGAGAAAAAAGAGACCTCTCTTTGGGATTTCAGTACTTAATTTGAAATAATGCAAATCGGAAGCAACGCTTCTAATACATATTTGATTTAATCTTCAGGCATATGTATATTGCTCAGCACTTGAGGAGTATGCACCTTCACTTAATAAAAACATTGAATATTGGTTGCCTATTTACTGTAGCAATTTCTTCCTAACAGACCCTATGTTCCCCTGCTGTACAGAGATCTCACTGCTCAGCTCTGCTCTGTCTCTGTTAGTTTGCCCAGTACTTATCATGGACTTGGCAGGAAAAGTCACCAAGCCTCTCTGAGTGCCAGCACACACACTGTCCTGCCTCCCCTGTGTTCAAATGGATTTGCTCTTGCATGGGAGATGGAAAGAGGAACTAAAGGACATAACTTCTGGCAGCGCATCTCCAAAACACATGCCCCAGCCAAAGCTGCAGACCTTAGCCCTACTCAGTTCTCATCTCTGTCAACTCAAAACGTACTTTAACCTCTCACCATACATGCAAAAAGATCTGAGTTCATGGGGAAAGAGCTAGGGGAAGATGAAAAAGATTTGAACTTTGAGCTCTGAGCACTTTGTCATAGGTAGTTCAAAAAGCGCTGCATATGGGAACTGGGAGATCACTACCTTTAATGTCTGGATTTTGTGAATCCAGCTCTTTGCTAGCCTTGAAAAATTATTCTGAATATTTCTACTTCAGAACTTTAGATGCAGAGATGAAAAAAACTCATCAGGATAGTGCTGTGCTCAGAATAAAGCTGAAACCCTTTCACTCACAATCCGTTTCTCTTTCCTGAGAGAGACAGAAAGCAAGCTGTGGGGTTTTGTGGGGTTGTCACCTGCCTGGCTGCTTTATAGCACTAAGTCAGTGAAATGCAGAGGTTAAGAGAAACAGAGAGAAAGTCAGTTCGTAGTGGCAAGGGATACAGTCTTGGGCATAGTGATTACCCAAAGGAAATCCTTTCCTGTTTACCTTAACTATAGCTAAGAGTTTGTGTCCTTGTGCATAGCTGGCTGTGGACAGGACGGTCACTTTATAAATTACAAAATACCTGAGTACAACTGGTGCTTCTGGCTTCTGTTGTGAGGAGTGCAAGGCATGTCAAGGCAGGCAGCAGCCATGTGTGGTAGCCACTGAAATGTTGTTAGGACATGCACAAGGCACTGGTTACATTGATGTCCTATAGCTGAGCAGTGGTATCCTCCAGCTCTGATAAGGTTGGCTGCTACACACATATGTCTGTAGCAGGAGGTTAAATAAGTGGAAGTCCAGCATATTATAGGCCTGATCTACAGTATTTTGTCAGTGTATCTTTTGGAACATATGCTGGCTACTTGCTATGGCTTTTGTCTGGATTGTTCTTAAATGTGTGGTTCCAAGGCTTCCCGGTTGCATAGTGAGTCCTGTTCCTTTCCAGATTTGCACTTGCTCCCAAGGTCTGGGTAAGTAACCTTGAAGGTGCATGTAGGGACTTCATAATGGGGCAGCATCTTTGGGCCAGTTTGTAACAGTAGACTATGAGGGGCACTCCAAAAAAATTAATTAGAAACTAAAATACATAGTGGAAAATCCAATAGAAAAGAGAGCTTATACTGGGATACTAAAGTAAGAAACTTTAATTGAAATTAAAAATGAAAACCATTTGTATGAAATCAGTAGGAACAAATATTTTGGCCCAAACTCAAAATATGCTGTGGCCAACATGAAATGCAGAGGCTGTATGTCATGAAAGAGCCCCAAAAGGGTAACATAGGAGACCAGTTGTCCTTAATCGCATGTGTACTCTGGTCATAGATCCTGTTCATGTACAAATCTCTAAGCCTGAAACTCCAAGAGGATCTCAACCATTTAGTTAATAAGAGATATTAGAAATGGCTTCTGAATGTGTACCACTAACATTGAAAGAAAATCTGCCTTATTGCTTGTGTTTAGATCTAAGAAAACTAAATAGATTGAAAAAAATAAAAAAGCCATTTAAGAGGAATTCAAGGCAAGCCATTTTCAACGCACTATGCAGGAGGTAGTAGTCTCACAGGCTTCCTTTGGCTTAAGTGTACTCCTGAGAATTTTCACTAAGTGCTACATATTTCTTGAAGGAATCAAGTTTATTGAAATGTACACAGATGATATTCTGACTTTTGAGAAAACAGCAGCAGAACATCGCAAAATACTAAAAAGTGCATTTTGACAGTACTATGAAACAGGACCCAAATTATACAACAAATGTAAAGCTTCAGGCTCCAGTAAATGTTTGAAAGAAGGGCTAAAGAAGGCAGTGAATTTCAAGCTATTCCAGACTTCAAAGATGAAAAGACAAATGAGTGTGCAGAGATGGTAAAATTCGTGCCAAGCTTGACAGTCTTTATTAGTAGCTGTCAAGCACTTAGAAAGAAGAGCACACAGCGGTATTCAAGCTTGGACAAAGACTTCCAAAGCTTACAGGGTTAATAAAGTTCCTATTCTCAAGTATTTTGATAGCAGTACCAAGACCTGGTACTGAGTGCTGAAGGAGGGACTGTTTACTAAATAGGCTGAATACAAGGCACTTTTGAAAATCAGTGTCCCTGTGCATTATCTTAGAGGAAGAGGTTAAGTGAAAGAAGTTTTACATGTTAATTTCTAGAAAATTGGCAATAGCAGGAACTAGTCACATAACATTTGTGCTCACAGCAAAGGTGGAACTGGTTAAATATAACTGTGAAATAAGGTGGGGTTTTATTAATTCTAATTACAATATTTGGAAATACAGCATAAACTGGGAAACACTGATAGAGACACTCTCAAGATGAATCCTCAAAAAGAAAGGTGTATTACTGCACATGGAAATAGTAACAAAAAATCTGTCTCAGAAAACATATTGTTGGACTATTACTTGTGTTACTATAAGGCTACATGGAGAAGTTTGTTTCATTTTTCATGGGAAGAACTAAATCTGCATTTACCAGATATGTCCTAGAAATTATGGTCTACCACCTGATAGGCATAATTGGGTTATGGATTTCAACATGTCAAGTTCCAGTAATCCTTAACTGATGGAAAATGCCATTAAGGTGAACAAAAGGTTATTCACAAGGAACTGTATGCTTACTGCTGATGAAACTGTGAGCACCAAAGGGACTTTGACTTGTGAAACTGTGCTTTGTTTATTTTATACAAACTGGAAACATACCTTTATAGGAAACTCAAAGCCGTTGCAATGCTTTTCTGATTTAAAAAGCAAATAATAATGAGTGGAGAGAAGAGGAGAAACTACTTTTCCCTGAAAGCAAACTGAAAGCAGGATTGGATTGCAGAATGATGGAAAATGGGTCAAAATCTAAGTGCTCTTAAAAGACCAACAAGAGTATGTAGAGCACTATGAAAATAATGTTTTTTCTTATGACTCCTGTAAAAGCAAATTTAGGGTAAGAACAACTTCTGTTTCTGGAAAAAAAAAAAAAGAAAAAGAAAAAAAAAGGGGGAAACATGAGGAATTTATGTACTGGCCCTTTGAGAGTAAAATAACGAAGTGTATGACCTGACACCATTACATTGAAACTGTGAGTTCTGAGCAGAAAGCGTCTTAGAGTTAGAAGAGAGCAAATTTAAATCCTCCTCTTTTTATGCCCTTTTTATAGTGAAATTTAACAGAAAAGAGTAACTCTGATAATGAAGAGGTAACAAAGAGAAGTTCCGTCAATTATCCACTGGCTTTTAGTTGCCAACTGCCATTTGAGCCTGATTTGACCCTGTAGGTTCTTTTCTTCTCTAGTCCAGCACAAAGAGAAAGTGTAAACACTGATGTATGACTTTTCTTGGGGCTGAAGCACATGAGCTGTGTTAAGGCAACATTGAAAATGGGAGAGATGGTTTAAGAACCTGTCTCTTGCTGCTTGCCAGTGATGTCACTGCTTGCCTGCTAAGTAGTGTATTGATTTTTTTGTCCTATTAATGTGGCACATCCAAACACCAGCAGGGAAAATACTTGCCACCATGGGCCAAATATGTAATATAAGCATTTAATTTTGCATACAGCTATAGCTGCAGTGACACTTGGACCTTGGTTATGTTGATGCCTTATCCACTGCAGGTAGAAGAATTGCCACCATATCAGCAATCTCCCCAACATCTGTGTGCAGCAAAGCTTCATTGGGTACATCAACCAAGCTTCACAGATGTGACATGATTGGCAGGGATCAGGTAGCTGTGGAAATGTGAATCTGGTTGGAGTCAAACAACTCTGCAATAATTATGCTTCAGTTCTCATTCAAAAATGCTGGGAGGTGATAGACTCCCATGATCTGTGCAACCATTTTAACTTCATATCCAACATGTAATCTGATTTCTCACCTTGCTGAGACTAGAGTAAATGAGAAGCAGCTGAAACTAATAGAGTTGTAGAACCATGTAGCAGAAAAATTGTATCAGGGTTTATATCTATGTACAAAATTGGATTTTTTTTTTTTAACTTTAGAGTTTCAAAATCTCCTTGACATGAAGGTGAAATAATACACCAGGATGGAATTACCTCCTAACATTCAGCTGCACTCAGCATTAACCTGCTGTCTAGTCTGTTTTTGCTCAGGGCAGTCCAGAGTCAAGAGGTAGCACAATGCAGGAAGTTGGCATTCAAAGATACTGAACAGTCACAGGGTGAGATTATTATGGTTACTGTTAGTCTGCTCTTCGGTCCAATCATGCAATTTAAACTCCTTTCTTTCCCATAAGCATGAAATTTCATTTGTGGAGAATATATGCTTAGGTTACCTAGGGGATACTGTGCTGATGCAGATAGGTGTAGAAGAGCAGAGATACAATGATATTATCTTAAAAAATGTCTATCCCATCCTGAAGAACTACAGCAGTTCTTGAAATAGGAAAGAATAAAAATGAGAATGATAAAACCAGCAAAACCTCAAATTATGGAAGACTGTGTTATCTTAAAAAACCAAGAGAATAATCCAGGTCAGTGTTACTTGTGCCATCATGAAAAATAGCAACCAGACACACAAAAAAGGGGAGAGTGGAAAAAAGGTTTACTGGGCAGTGTCAGAATGATTAAATGTCAAAAAACCACCCAGTCTTCATAAAAGATCAGTGATAAAAATACCGTCCCATACAGGTTGAAAATAGCAGAATACCCTTACAGGAATAAGTGTCCCACTTTTCTGAATGTGACCTGTAGGATGAATTACTAAAATCTTAGCATAGGTAACTGAATATTAAAAAGACAGCATGTAGCTATAAGTGAGTATGTACTGGACTAAAAGCTTCAAATACACAACTGAGGCGACTCACAGGATAAGTCATATTACTTTTTAAAAGCTTTAGATGTGAAAGGACAGCAGTAACAGGTAGAATATCTATAAAGTGCTGCTATATTTAAAGACAGATAACATACACAGCAAATTAAGAGAATGTAACTATTTTCCAGGGTTTTTGTTCCCTTATGAAATAAAATTCAAAGACAGTTTGTGACACTTAAAAAAATCTGGTAAAAGTTGTAGCAGCATATGAATGGAAGCAAATTACAAAAAACCCAAGTCTGGTGGTGGATTAAAACCAAACTCATTTAATTTCCGGAATTCATGGATTGAGCCATTTCATAGCTGTACTTCCAGATCTATCTGAAATGTGCACATTTCTTCTAATCCCAGGTTATTATTTTCTTCTAGAATGAGCCAGCCTAATCAGCTCCATTCTGTCTTTCAGTTGGATCTTCCAAAGCTTGTTTGGACCCAAAAGAGCTAGCCTAATTCACTTTTGCTGCTTTTCAGGGGACAGTGCTGACTTCACTGTCTCAGAGGTGTTCATGATCCCAACAGAAAACATATTTTTTTTTTCCTGGAGGCTGGAAAAGACTAACCAAACTCCTAATTATTGTGTTAAAGAAGCAAAGCCTTGTATTTTTAGTCTGAAGAAGAACACAGATTATAAAAAATCAATGACTAAATCTGGAATAAAGGAATTTAAACCATAGTTACATCATGTTTTCTTAGCAGGAATTCTAGGGGAAGGAAGATAAAACAAATGCTCTGAGAGGAGAAAAAAATACAATGTTTAAGGAACTACTGTGCCCTGCCCAGACCTAGGAAGCATTACATTATGTTATGAGATAGTGCATATGTACTTAAATCTATTCACTGAAATGTGAAATTGAATAGAAGGTATGCTTGAGAAGAAAAGAGTCCTGACAGAAATATTTAAACAGTCTGGAGTAAGTACTCAATGTGTGTGTGTGTGTTACCAGCTATATATGTTTAGCTAAATGAATTTAAAACACATAGAGCAACCCACACAGGTTTTCCTAAGATGCTGGGGCACCATATGATTATTCATTTACTCATCTTTAAATGAAACTAAATTCCCGGAAAGCAAATGTGTGAGATCTTGCTAGAGACAGCTTTAGTGTTCCTTCTAGTCCCTTCCTTCATTTATTCCTGGATACAATCTCACACTGGACCTGTTTTTGAAAAACTGTAGTAATCACTTTGCTGAATGATGCAGGGAATCACTATGAGTTTCAAGACTGCACTAATTCACAGTCAAGGATAAAGCCCTGTCTGACACACCAAGGACCAAGCAGGAAATAGATGATATACATGGAAGTTCACTAAAATCTCTATTAGCTACATGAAAAAAAAAACAAAAAAACACCACCACCAAATTTGTGAGAGATAATAGCAACGGAGTTTGAGGGTTCTGTTATACAGTATTTTCTTTGGATTTAAGCCTACCAAGACAATGCAAATATAATCCAGGTATCAAAGCCTTATTGGAGGAAAAGGAACTTCTCAGAATAAATTCCTAGTTTTGATTGTAAATATATGAAAATGAATGCTCTTTTCTGACGTATTTGGATTATAAACATAATTGCAGAAACATGGAAATAATTAATCAGTTAAACTTACTAACCATGTCCAACTTGAGAAAGACAAATATGTGTAACAATTATTTAAGTTGAACTACTTTACCAACCCCTATTTAAAAATCAATTGCAAATGCATCTTCTGGATTGCTTTTCTAGAAGAAAAAACAACTCTCTATATCTGAGATGTTAACACAACGTAACTGAGAGTTATTTCTGCAAAAACGCAACGGAGAGACAACATCAGGTCTAAGGTGAGAAAAGCCAGTCAGCTATTTGGGGCACAGCTACAAAAGGCCTGTTTCTAATATTTTTAAGCTTTTAAGGTCCATCTGAGGCTCACATGAAACTAAGGTAAAGATTTTTAAATGATGTTAGCCTGTTAAGGCTGAGATTTTTCAGATATTGCCATTTTGTATAAACAGGGTTTTATAAACATCATCACAAACACCAGATAAAGACAAAATTGCCTGGATTTCAGCTTTGGAAAAAAACAGTAGTGTTAACCAACTGACAGTCACTTTTAACCACCACAAATCTCACTTTGCAATTCTTAATATGACAGAGAATAGTCAAACAGAACTGGTAAACCCAAGGTTACCAAATATGATTAGACTAATAACACATGGAAAAGAAATCATATGTAGAGAGAGATACTAGATGGAAAGTCACACATATATTTAAAAATTAGTTATGGTATTTCTGCTTTAATATTAGAAGAGTATGGGACACCCATTGCTTAACACAAAGAAAGCTTGCCATCCGAATCCATCATAATAAAACCATGATGTGACAGAATTAGAGAAATTGTGACATTAATGTTATTTTTAATGCTGCATAGCTGAACCTGATAGCATCATCAAGAAGCAAAGGAGAGGGACATACCAAAACACAGTGTTCTTGGCAAACTGCAAAATAGAACAGGGATCTCAGAACTTGAGATTCATCCAACTTATTTCAAGTACATGAAACACAAAGGATGCAAATAAACCATAATAGCAATGGTCAACAGCCATACCAGAAAGATACTATCTGCAAGCAGTGGAAAACAAGTTTCTCCATCACATTAAGTATTAATGAAAAGGGGAATCCAAAGAAAAACAATATTGTCCTTTCCAGATGATAACAGCATAGTTCCAATTTACAGAAAAAAAAAAAAAAATCCAGCATCTTTTATGCTTTGATGCCCTTTTTTCTTTGATGGTCATTTCAATAAGGGTTTATGAAAAATAGACTTCCCTGTTCAGTATGTGTGCCTGGGGATTTCATGCAATGTGGTGTGTGTACAGATATGCAGTAGCCAATACGTATGAAGTGAGTGAAATATAAAAGTATAAGAACATTTGCTGAATTTATCAAGCTGTAATCATGGCAAAGTTCTTGTGATTATACATTTCAAACAGCACCTCCTAAAAGTTCACCAGATCACAAGTGCATCAGTATGAGGAATTATGCTTTACTTAACCCATTGCTTTTTATTCAGACTCTCATTTCTGACACTTCTCTCCTAAAAGCCAAGTTCATTTTCTCTCTGCACCAGTCACTGATTATCTTCCCAGTCAACAAGGTCTCATTTTGAGAAGCCTTAGACGAAAAATATGGCAAATTGTACAGATAAATGTATCAAATAAAACATCATGTCTACACTTAACATAAGGCAACCCGACAAAATTGGTCAGCACTGAAGAATACAGTTGGAATTATCTCACACTTTTAAAACCCACTGGTTACAGCTCCCAATGAATATTATTGCCTAGCTAGCACATCCCCAACTTTTACTAAAACTTGGGCTGATATTGCTGTTTATTAATAAACCGCCTGTGGTTTCATGGGGTAAGATTTTGTTTACAGTAATTTGTAACTTGGAAAAATACATGTATAGATGGAAATTCTCTTGGACTACAGTTTACCTCAGGCTCTCTTTTTTATTGATACTTTTTCTAAATGTCATCGAGAACAATTTTGTAATTACTACTATTATGGCTGCAGCAAAAGATAGTTTTGCCTTTGCAAAACTTCTCTAGTGACCTTCTTTTGAGAAGTTCTTGGAAATTCCATCTTGAAATTCATGAGGGCATACAGAAGTTTTATTAGACTGTCATCTGAAAACCCACTTTTAGTCAATGCTCATCAAATCTCTGAAGTGTTCAGGGGCCAGGGAAGGGCTCTTGCCCAATCTCCTGCTCAAAAGAGGGTCAGCTCTGAGGCCAGACCACATTAAGCTCTGTGGTCAAAAGTGCTGGAATCAGTGTTAGAGCAGGGAGATCAAACAGATCAAACATGAGACCTCTAGACCAGATTGAAAGGCTCCTTGGTCCCAACAGTCACCTCCAAAAGTGTCACTGTTATTTACCTAGATGATACTGCTGCTTCCAGGGTTCCCTGGCATAGGTACCTAAAAACAACACTCCCTTTTCCAAAGAAAATAATTTCTAAAAGAACAGCAAAATCAAGGCATCAATTAGATAAGGAGACACACGTTCTTGAACACATCATCATCCCTTTCAGGATGCACTACCCAAACCTCAAATTCTGCTCTAAAGACAGAATTCTAACTTTTCCAATTGTTAGGCACAGGTAACAAGACACATTTTTCAGTTGTGTCTAAATCTTAAAATACATCATACTCCCCCCTCCAGTTCTTAGATTTTGCAGGCTACCAAAAAGATCAAAATTCTTACGGGAGGTCAACCTAAAATGATGCTCAGATTTAAATATGCTGTTTCAATGTTAGGCTAGCATTTTCATTCTTTTCCCTTTCTAAATTGGCTCATTTTTAAATGCAAATTTTTCTCAGACACAAAAGACAGAAGCTTAATTTACAGGAATCTTGAAATAAAATAATTCAGTATTTCATAGAGAAAATATTTTGTTAGAGAAGTGAAAAAATAATTATATGTCTTCAAAGCAAAGATTATATAATAGTGTTCACTTTCACAAACTTTTATACATTTTTGTTACTTTCAAAATGCCAACTACAGCATAAAAGATTAAAATTACCAAATTTTCACCACTATTTATGCATTTTTCTCATTTGCATAGCTTCAGAACATGAAAAATTTCTTAACAATGAATTTAGCTTCATAACACCCTTGCAAAATGGGGAAGGGTGTTAGCAATTTCTTCTTCATAGAAGCTGAATGTAAGCATAAGAGAAATTCACTAAGTACAGACTAATTTGGATGTCCAACAAGGACACCTAGGATCCAGTCTTTCAGACTACCTAGAGTTACGGTATTTGATCTGGTCTGTATGTGTTCTACATGGATTTTTATGATAACTGAATGCATTCAGCAGTTTTGCAAATCATACTTGAAAGACTTCAAAGCCTGATGACCTGCCGAAACCTAATTCTAAATGACTCTGTCAGCATCACACAGAAACGTGATGCAAGTGTTGTGCTGTGGCAGAGATGGAGATTTTTTTTTTAAATGTTATCATAAATGGTAGTATTGAACTGTTTTAAGAATGGATGCTCTCTCCTTAGAATCATAGTATCATAGAATGTGCTGAGTTGGCAGGGACCCATCAAGATCATCGAGTCCAAATCCTGGCCTTGTACAGGACACACCAAGAATCACACCATGTGACTGAGAATGTTGTCCAAATGCTTCTTGAAATCTGTCAGGCTTGGTGCTGGGGAGCCTGTTCCACTGCCCAACCAACCTCTGGGTGAAAAATCTTTTCCTGGCATCTAAACTAAACCTCCCCTGACTCAGTTTCATGCCATTTCCTTCAGTTCTGTCACTACACAAGAGTGAAGAGTTTGCTAACTGCCTCTCCACTTCCCCTCATGTGGAGGTTGTAACTGCAATGAGGTCACCCCTCAGTCTCCTCTCCAGTCATCTGGAACCTCTCTGATTCCCAAGACTGCTCAGAAATCATCAAGAGAGGTTCTGTGATGAAATCAGCCAGCTCCTTGTAGCTTCTCAGATGAATCTCATCAGGCCCCATAGACCTGTAGGGATCCAGCCAGAGCAGCAGATACTGCACAGATTCAGGGTCAACTGGGAGTTGATCATTCTTGCAGTTGTTGTCCTCCAACTTGTTCCTCCTTGTCCTGTTGTCCTCTGGTTTGTTTACTACATGTGTGATATTTCAGTATTCCCTGAGGTAGAGTTATTCCAAATAGCAGTTGCCTTCTGACACAGCCTTGCCTGTACCCAGAGAAGGTCTGCAGCATGTACTGAATAAGTCAGTGCCTTATGGAGAAACAACCTTACAGTCAAGTAATTAAGTAGTGTTTTGTTGCATTGTTAATTCCAAGTGATTGACTTCATACCTTTAGGAATAAAGTCATGAAGTAGTTCTCCGTGTGTGCAGCTGTGTATGTGCACATGCACATTATGGATGGCCTCTTCCTCCAATTATTTCCAACCTCTTTAAGAGCGTATTTCCCAACAACCCCTTGCAAGGGAATATAATAAGCTGTATGTTATCTCCTCTTGTAAAACCATATCAGGCAAGAAATAAATCAAGGATTTGAACACAGCTTTGATGATTCATGCATCTTTCTATTCCTGCACAGCTACATTCCAGATCCTTTTCATGCTATCATTATTTTAACACTGATAAGTAAGGATCCTCATAACAAGAAATCAGGCCAAGTATATGCAGGCCAGCATAAATAAGTATATGACATTGAATATGTAGATTTTGTCCCATATTCTCTGGGGAATCCATTCAATCTGTACATATAATCATTCGGTGAACAACATCAGTTTTGACAGTTCAGGAAATTAAAATGGAAAGCCCATGTACAATTAAAATGTGTATATGATATCTGTCCTTTGCTCAAGTTTTTGCATGAAGGAAATGCCTCCAGAAGGGCTGACAGGCACTGAAATGCTTGGCGAAAGGTTTAGGTGGTAACTAATCCCTAACTTGACAGATAGCATCTGCCCACTGACAAGCAAGGATGTTGGGTTTGGGTTTGCTTTATTTTGGCATTAATTGGGCAGTCAGTCATAATGTCGTGATGGCATTATTAACTAAGAATTCCTATGTATAAGTACATTAATTTGGTCTTATGCAACATGTTGTCATATGTTGCCTCATAAGGGTTCTTTCCAGCCTTGAATACACAGCCTGCCTACAGTCATATGTTCCCTACAGGAAGACGGGTCCTTCCTAAATGCAGGTTCTCTTATCCCTCTTCAGTGCTTCACCTTATTGAAGGGCATCTACTATTCTCAGTTCTATGCAGCTTTTTTATTTCTTTGCTCATACCAATAGATATCTTCAAAGCTTTCAGCCACAGTGTAGAAAGAAAGTTCAGCGCTGACTGCCACAGATGACAAGAAAGAATAAGCTTATAAGATAGAAGTGAAATGAAATGGGAAAACAGTGCTGTGCAATAATAAATTGCAGATTTGAAGCTCAGGAGATTTAGTTTCATGTTCTGAGGCAGACATCAAAATTCTCAAGGAAGCCTTATCTTTTCTTCCTGAAAATCTACCCAGTTTTGTAAAATATTGGCTCTTGTTACCCATGTGGGAAATATATTGGAAAGAAAGTATTGCTTAAGGTATAACAATTAGGAAAAGAATAGTTTTGAGTTTTGTTTTCTTCATTTTACTTCTTTTTCATTGAATTTCATTGAATTTTGATTCTCATTTGAAAATAAGCAAATATTTTCTTCAAAGTGCAGTAAGGGAGAAAAAAAGAGAAACACTATTTCAATCCTTTATGTACGTTACAGTGGAGTTTTATCACCTTAGAGTCCATAATGGAATTGGGGCCTATCTCATTCAGGTCAAATCTGACTACTACAGGTGCTAATGAGTAGATTCTTCTTTTTAATAGAACATGCATTTTGGAATAGTCCATGAGATTGTTGCTGCAAGCCTTAATATAGTTGTAGATTTTAATATAGTTTTATAGTCTTTTTGCATTTGAAAAATAGCTTGTGACCACCGTACCAAATTCTTAGATTTAAGTTAACCTGTGTCATATTTTAAAGCTTGCTTCTGTGCTAAGGGAGAGATATTGAGTTGTATCCAGATAGCGACAAGAATATATTATAGTCAAAATATGATATTGTTTAGTCATAGCATAAAGAAGAGTTAAAGGTACTGGAAAAACTCAAAATAGAAGACGTAAAGTGAAGACGATGAGGGTAAATGAGGAAAGGGTGGTCTTAAGACCTCCAACTCAATTTTAGAAGAGGCATGTCAGGGGGGTGGTTTGGGATAGTTTGTAGGATGGGCAAATTAAAGACTAGATATGTTTCCTAGATAGGATAATTAGGTAAGGTCATAAATTTGCAGAATTCTGTATGCCACATGTGCGCGTCATTGTACTCTGATTGCTAAAAGCTTTTAGCTGAACTGTTAGCAAAGGAACTTTTTTTGTCTTCACCTTGCCTTGGAAGCCTTTTCCTTGATTTTAGGCAACGAAATTGGGAAGCTTGTTTTCAGATTTTTCTGTACAGCATCTGCTGATGCCTTACCACCATTTTCTGCTGCTTTGTTTGTCCTTAATGAGTAATTTTTTTTCTACGAATGAGTAAAATATTTTCCTTAGTAAGTGACTGCAAAATAGATATCATATCTAAGCTGATACATTTGCATGATAACTTGGCAAACTCATGGCAAGTAATTAATAATTAACAATGTCCAGAAATATTATTCTGTTTCACTGTATTGACTGCTACAGGCTGTTTGCATGACTTTGCTGTTATACTTCCACTTCCTCAGCACAAATTTAAAGCTGCTAGTCTTGACTCACAGTAATATTGTGAAAAGAAAATCAAATTCCAGCTGCTTTCATCAATAGGGAGATATTGAAGGAAGGGATCCAACAGGAAATTATAACTGATAAATAAACACCTTGGACATAAATAAACACCCTGGATATACTTCATATGGCTATGATAAAGAAACTGATTCTTAGATGAGATGCATAAGTGAAATCATTAAAAAACCAGTATTTAACTCTTTTTTCTATTTGTTTTCAGAAAGATTAAAAAAAATCCAAGAACTTTCTGCATTTAAATGGTGTCCATGTCAGCTTCCAGGCATGATAATCAGCTTCAGAATTTCTTTAACTTTTTCCTAGGCAAAAACATTGACACTGTGCAACAGTACACTCAAGACCTAACACTGACAATATACGTATATTTTGTAACTTCAGGAAATATTTGAAGTGGGTAAAAGTCAGGCAAGGATACAATTATCGGGCCAAAATGCTTACATTCCACTTAAAAAAAAGCTGCAGACTGTTTTTCCTTACACTCATCTTTTCTTTTTCATATGGTAATGGCCACCAGCCCACACTTGCAAACAAGAGTAACAAAATCCAGTAATTTGAGTAGGCTATTGCTAGAAAATAGGATTCATCCCATATTTATCACTCAGTTTATAGGGATGTATTTTTAAAATAACACATGGAAAGTAAAGAGAATAATGCTACAGTTAAAATCAGCAGGAGTCAGGGAGCTAATACCTTGGACACTACTTTAAAAATATTGGAGTGAGCATCAATTGACTGGGCAGTAGTGGTATCTGGCAAAGGATCTGGATTTCAAGGTTATTGAGACAGCATGAATTCTCACAACACTAAATTAGAATGGGCAAAATCAGAGATAAACCAGTGCAATAACCATCCCACAAAATTAGCTCCCTGCATGATCCCCAGTATGTGAACTCTTTCTTCTATGAACTGCCCTTGCCACTCAGCAATCAAATGACTAAAACATGTAGCACTGTTACAGTCTCTGCAGTGGTCTTTGTGAGCCAGAATCAATTTATCAAATGGGATAAGTGTACAGAACTGTATAGCCGATGAACAGGATTTCTGGATACTACCAGCACAGAGCGGCATTAATTGCTGGTTATTCCTTTCTTCATACAGGGTAAGAATAAATTGAAATCCCAGGAAGAGTTACAGAGTGATTTCCAAGGACAACTTACTATTGTGAACTACTGTTACATGAAAAACTGGAGATTACTTCTTTTTTGTGCAGGAGAGAAGCCTGAAGCATCTTGCTCTGCTTGAATTTGGACAGGTTGCAAACTGATATGGTCCTACAGTTGCAGGGAGATGGCTCCTCCCTTGGAATACTCTCATTGCACATGCTGGTAAACACTATAATGCAGGAAGAATAAACAGTAGTAAGGAATAATGAAGCTCTAGAGCACATGCAGTATACATCTAGTACAAGGTTTGAAAGTGTTCTATACCAAGAAATAAATAATTTGTGTGAAGTCCTGCAATATAAGGAGAATAATTATGTCCTATCTACCTGCACTACAAAGAACTTTGTCTTTCCATTAGCTGTTTTAAGATATTCATCATAAAAATGCTGGAATCTATGAAATATGTGGCTTGAATAGTCATTTTCTAGACAACTCTCATCAAGAGAAAATTAAATATCTATTTTGGACAGATGTTCTTCTTTACTTTATACAAGTAATGATTTTTTTAAATTGATTACCAATAATCCATAGTAGAGGAAACCTTAACTGCACAGTAGCATCTAAGCACAAGCAAGTGCTAAAGAGCATGAAGATATTGGACCAGATTCAAAGTTCACATAAGTTTTTCTATTCATTTGAGAGACACCTGGATAAGTCTGAGAAGCAATCTAGAACTAATTAAAAGAAAGTGACATTCAGATTCCATAGTTACTGGTAAAGTGCATCGAATGAAGTAAAAGAAAACAAAAGCAAGGAAAGTTGGAAATTAAGGTAAAAATACCATAATCTCCCAATAACTGTCATTTAAAAAGTATTTATGTTACATGTTTCCTCTTTTAACAACTGTTGAATGCAAAAATAAAAGCTGAGTACTAAACCAAAAAAAGAGATGTGCTGAATGAAAATATGTCACAGTTGCAACTGGAATTGCAGCTTATAACAACAAAATTAAGAGTTTGAAAATATTAGAATACATATATATTTCTAATGAGGCCTGTCGCAGAATTTTCTCCAAGTACAGTTATTTATTATTACAGAAAATTTTAAACACATTTCTGACCATGAATACTAAGACATCTTTGCATTTAATTTGAGGATGAATACTTTTTACTTCTGATATTGGTCTAATGCTGTAAATAACCTCCACAAAGACAGGTTTTATAGTCCTGCAGAGACTTGCTGATTTCAGTGGTTTCTCTACAGACCTATTCAATAGATCACTATTACATTACAAGTTCAGCTCTGTGCTCAGCAGAATATTAAGAGCTCATTTAAATCCATACTTACTCATCAGAGCACTCAACTTTAGGCATGTACTCAAGCCCCTCCAGAATCAATATAACTTTAATGTTTTACCATGGATAGGTATTTCAACTGGGACAATGGCTGGGTATGTCAGCACCTCATTTCTCTTCTGTAGCTAGGAATATGGAATACTTATTGTGACTCATAGTACTATTAAACTCTTGGATGTGGTTAAAAAATTGTCAGATTAAATTTGACCTAATACTTTTTACCTTCAAAAAAGTTTGTTGGAAACAAGTCTAATACAGCATTCCCATGATCTTTTTCACACGACTCGAGTATGATAAATTTTGTTATTGCATTACCATGTTGGTCAAATTTGCTAGAAACAAATGGAAAGATAACCTATTTTCACTGTCCTCTTCAAAATAAACACCAGCTCTCAAAACTTCTTCAGACAAGTGTAAATGAAAATAATGAAAAATTGATATAAGACAGGATGTTTTAAGTTGATTCAATAGTAATTTACACTTTTAAACTAGAGTAATTGTTCTGAATACCTGAGCCTGGAAAAAGAGTACCATTGGGACTGTTAACCTGAAAGTGTTTCCTATGACTCAAAAAACATTGAGTTAGAAAAAAAGGTGAAATATCTCATTTTAATTTTTCCTGAGCTCTCTTGACAAGGTTGCTAGATAAAAATTTGCCCACAGAATGTATTTACAATTTGCACCTCCAAATCCAGTGGTTGAAAGAAGGCAGCTTATTTCTATTTGTAAGAGAAGATATAAAACATACCTCAAAATTTTCAAAACAACCCACAAACACTATAAAATGAAAGAGCCTTTCAGTTTGATATGATTCTGTTATAAATTGAATAAAACTGTGGGGCAAAGTAAAATAATTGTCCTTTGCACATAATAAACATCAAAAGCAGTTATCTTGTGTAATCAGATAGTCAAAGTCTCCACAAAAACCAGTTGTATCAGTCACAGCACAAAACAAAGGCCAGTTTTCTCTTTTTTTCACTCTAAAAACTTTGCAGCGAAAGAGCTACCACTCTTAAAATCCGTATCAGCATTTCGATGTCTCCTTTTAGTTGTATAACACTTCATTTAGAACTGCTGGTGTTTTGCTTATGTTTTGAGAATATGTCAGTTGCAGTAGGAGAACTACAAGTTGCCCGATGCTGTTACACCTTCACATAATGTCTGGAACATCTGAATTAGGTAGGAAAAACAAACGAACAAACAAAAACCCTAAACCAAAACCATTTTGAAATACTTAAGCCCCGTAACTAGTTAAAGCAGGTTAAATGTTTCTGGTGTCACCCGCCCGTGGTGTAACAACTGGTGCAACAGTCCCGTCTGAAAGAAACACGAGGGGTCCGTACTATGAGCACTTATCAGCAGCAAGAAGGAAACACCACCAGTCTCTCATCACATGTTGCTACGTGAATATTTGTCATTGCTGTTTCACCTTCCACAGAACAGCAGGGTAAATTTGGGCAAAATATTTACAAAATAACCATGAAATGAATTCTTCTAATGTTGACAAAAAGCTTTCTGGTTGGCTTTTTTTTTAGGTTAGTATATTGCATTTATAAAATGTCCTTTGTGCAGTGTTTGCAAACCAAGGAACAGTGTGCATACTGCAAAGGGTACAGTCCCTATGATTAGTTTCTTACTCCTGCAAGCTTGAATATAGTTAATTATCAGCTTTGCAGTCTGCAGGTAGAGTTGAAAAGTCATTAAGAAATCTGATACTCTAGCCAATATTGTGCTCACAGCAGAAGCAAAACCTTAGTTTACCTTAAATAACATCAATAGCTAAAAAGCAGTTCGTAGTTCAGGCTCTGATCTCCAGAACTAGGTGTTTATTAGCACCACTGAGGGTAACAAGAATACTCCAGTGCTTATGGCAGCCTTACCAGAAATGTAGAAAATCTAACTAGGATAAAATCAGTCTCAGAGGTTGAAAAAAATTAGATAATACCAATTGATTTAATGCTCAAAATGACAGACTAAGCTTCATATCTACTAATTATTTTTAACATAGAATGGATAGCATTGAAAGCTTTAAAAAAACTCCAGCCTTAAAGTTATTTTGAAGTTTTCCGCATCATTAATGCTATAGGCACAGAAGAAATAAATGTTTTAAAAAACTAATAATAATTTATTTGTCTTAGCTATGTGACTTCATTTCCCAGAAAACCTTCCTTTTTTTATATTTTGCAAGTGTTATAACACACAGGAAGAAACTAAACAATTGATAGAGGAAATTGTAAAAGGCTGTCCTTAATTCCAAACCTTCTCATTAGCAAGACTGTATAGTTGTGAAAGGTGCCACTCAACAGTTTTTAATCACTGAGTTGTCCTCTTGACCACTGAGTTGTGTTATATTAGGTTCATCAAGCAGGATGTCCAGGGAGATTTTGGAGTCTCCATCCTTGTAGATACTCAAAAGCTGTCTGTAAGATCCTAAGCAACCAACTCCAGATGGTCCTGCTTAAGCAAAGGAGTTGGACCAGATGACCTCCAGAGATCACTTCCAACCTCAGCCACTCTGAGATGCTGTGCTAATTTATTGTCTTTCCTACTCCTTTCTTTAACTATGAATATTCCATTAAACTTTTCTGAAAAGTTGTTAGACAAAACCATAGTCATGCAATACAAATTCAGTCTTTAGCTACTGTTTTATGTCTTCCTTCTTCCTCTAAGCAGAAGACAACCTAAGTCTATAGATACCATGAAGAATGTGGGACACTTAAATTGCTTTTGTGCTGCTGAAACCAGGGTGCAAGTGAGCACAGTGCTTTCTGGGTGCTCAAAGGGAACTTGCTGACAGATTGTCTCATGAACTCAAGTATTTTATCAGGTCTATGACTGGATCCATCACCATTGTTATTTTTCATGGGTAGGAGAAGTCATTTGGAGAAGGCATCCATGACATCGATAACAGGCTTGGGACCTTTGTGCAAAATGCACTTCGGCTTGAAGTGACTGCAAAAACAACAAGCTTCATGGCCCTTGACAGAAACAAAAGGAGACACCAATACAGCAGTGTGCTTTTCCTTATATTTTACAGACAGAAACCTGTCTCAAAAGAAAGAGCACAGTGAGCTATGTCCATCTGGTCCCTCTGGCCTAAGGTATTGTTAGCCTTAAAATATGCCAAATGGAGACCATGAGCCTCTTAGCTTCAATGCTGAGCCACATGGCAAAAGTGATCCGACAGAGCACTAAAATCTGTGCAGTTCTGTGTGCCTTTCTCTTATGGAGAACAGAGCAAAGAGAACGGATAATAAAATGAAATTAAGAAATTGGCACTATGCAGCCAAAGAAAACAAGGCTCTTTTAGTCCCCTACTGTCTTTGTATTTAATTGTCTTTTTCCTGGTAGTATGAAGACTCAAGGCATTCAAAATCACTGTCTTTGAAGAGCTCACTTTCCAGTCAGCCCAGAAAAGCTAACAACTTGCCAGGAGCTGTAATAAACTCCTCCCAACTGAAACGTACTTCCAGAATGACATAGACAGTTTTAGTTGTACAAAGAGCATTATACAGTGGTTCAAAAGAGAAAACAAAGAAGGAAAATTGTAATGACAAAATCCAAAGACATGATGGAAGTGCACAAAATGTTGTGGTTCATGTAGAGGGTTCAAAGGAGAGTCTGTGGACTCTGTACGGGCTTATTCCACTCTGCATGGAACAGCAGAGAAGTGGTAAATCAGAGCATAAATCTGTGACACGTAAAGCTCCACCTGAACTCCCAGATCCTGGAACGTCTTCAGATTCCAGGGCTCAGGTGAATGCCCTGCTTGTGTCTCACTCTGTAGTGGGGAAAATCCCTAGAACTGACCTTAACAGGTCCTTCTGATCTGTCTCTTGGAAAAGCAAAATACCACATATTAACATTTGTTTCTCATTTTCTGATGTCTCCCCGAAGCGCAGAGTTAAATCATCACAACTACGAGATTGAACATAGAAGAATTTTGTGTGTACACACACCTCTATCTTGACAAGTTCTGTGTTGGAGTACATGAGTTCATTGTCAATTCCACAGTCTGACACTTTGCTCACATTATTTACATATCTATTTGTATTTCCATCTAAAACTCCTCTAAAAAATTTCACATGCCAGAAAACATGTGAAACTGTGAGAGAAGCAGTTCCCTACCACAGGTGGCTCCCAGCCATCTCCCTTGTAGCACCTTTAAATGTGCAAGGTGCTTAGATTGGCTGTTGGAAAAAAAATGTGTGCACTTATACCTTCCAGAAGGAGTCGTGATTCACAGCATTTCTTGGGGATTGGGGTGAAATTTTCTTCAGTTTGACTGGAAAATTATCAACACTTTTCTGCTTCCACTCTCAAACTTGCAGTAAACAAGTGCATTTAGGAAGAAAAAATAATTTTCCTTCACTGACCTGAATGTGTTGTTCTACAACACAAACAGGTTGCTGCAGTCTGAATATCACTTTTAGAGAGACACTTTGTGGTACCGAAAATGTGTTGAGAACTAGAATGGTGGGTCTTCTGTATATCTGTTATTTCAATTTTATTTTATTTTGGGGACTGGAAAGGGTGAGTTCGTTGCTGTTCAGAGTTTAGTGCAAATGCAGCAGCCCACCAAAACTGTAAATGTAGGTTGCTTGGCAACTGCTTTTAAAGAGTGCTATTTGCTCTCAAAGAGACAAGCTGTTATTTCTTGCCTTTTAAAACAAAAACATAAAAGAAGAAAAAACAGAAAGAAAAAGAAAAGGAAAAGGAAAAATAAAAGGACACTCCTTATTTACACACCAGCTAATACTGCAAATGGTTCCTTTATATGCATATGGTGGTGATGTGCAACGTCTTCCTTGTCACCACCCTATGATGGTCCAACAGAGAACCTGTAGCAAAGCTGTTTTCTACAAATGCAATCCAGTGAAACTGACATCTCATACCAACTCAGAAAAATAAATTACATGCAAGACAAAGTATCTCACAGAGGGGGAAAGGAGCTGTTAGAGACCAAGGTCAAATTAGTTCAAAATTTTCTTTCTTTAAAAGTTCTTGCCAGCAACCTCCTGGGGAAAAGCTGTAACAACCCTCTGCATATCTCCCACCACCAGCAGCTGTTTGATCCTCAGTTTTGAAGAGACTGTGAAGAGTCAGTGTGCTCAGCACTGCTTAGACACTCAGCCCTCGGAGCTCACAGTGCAGCCACAGAGCAGAATTAGGCCATCCTGAGTCTCACTGCACCTCAGACTCAGCCCATTCAGGCCCAGCAGAGGGTTCTGTGCAAGAGAGAAGATCACTGGGCTCCCTGAGGAGAACACATCCCCCTAATATGGAAATCCTTCAAACCTTTTCATACATCCTTTGTACCCCACTCCTTATTTACACATCTGTTTCAACACAATAAAAATACCAAGTGTAACCAGTGTATAAAGCATCTTTTCTCCATCGCTTCTCCAAGCATTGTTGTGGAGATGGCCCTAACCCTGCCACAGCAGACACAAACAGTATGCAATTAATGCTTTTAAAATATTTCCATCTAAATGATCTTTCATCTCTTTTCACTTTTAGTCATCTTTGGCCTTTTCTATAAAGAGCAATTACTTGAAGGTCAAATAGCTTCCCATTTTAGTGAGCAATAATTGACAAGGATGTGTCCTAATTACACTCAAAATCAAGAAGAAAAAGTTTAAAGTAAAAAAGATCTTTTCAGGAATATCATAAAACAAAGTGATTTTTTTGAGTAAAACGTTATTTTTTTTTTTTTCTGGATCTTACTAAAAGTAAAATGGTGGATGCCATTGCAAAGATGCCTATAGATAATTAGGACACTCACCATAGGAAGACATGTTTGGAATGTCACCCCTCCCAATTCAGGGCAGGAACATAAAGTGCTGTTTAGGATGCTGCCACATACACTAAGTAATTTCATGAACATGATGTCCAGGTATTAGAAAGGTAAACTACTGTCTGTAAATTCCCTTGACATCCTTGAATGATCTCAGATCTAGGGGCAGTTAAACAAAGCTTGGGAAGAAGGATGTACTACTAATGGTGGATACAGAGTGCAGAATTTACAGGCCACAAAGATATTTGGCAGGATTCCCAAGTTAAGGAAGAAACTAACAAAGCCAACTCAGCAATTGTGCTGAAATCAGCTCCAGCTGGGTAAAGGTAATTCTGGCAGAGGGAGATTTCGACCACCAGGTCACAAAGCACCAAAAGAAATCCATTGACTTAAAAGAATAGAAAGACCGAGCATATGAAATAATTAGCATAAGAAGTGAGGGAATCATTTAACCAACAGAAGATAAAATACTAATTAATAACAGAATTATGTAACTTGGAGCCAATGAATGTAAATGCCTTTGTTTGCTAAAAGGTATAAACTCTGAAAAGTTTTGGTAGTTGTGCTGGCTTGCTGAATATGTCACCCAGCAGCCCTTTTTGTTCAGAACTCTAAATAAACCAAATACCTCAGCTGTGTGTGGATCAGCTTCTTGCACACAGGGCAAAAGAACCTGTTTTGGAACAACCATGCTAGTTGTTTTTAATTTTTCTTCTTTTTAACTCACAATGTCTATAATGTTCAACTAAACATTATAAATATTCACTGAGTAAATGAGATGTGCTGCAAACGCTGGTAATCATGACTGGACATCAGGCTCCCTTCCAATAACTATTTTAGATGTTTATATAGGAGAGGGTGAAGGGCTGGGCAAGTACATTGCCTCTAGAACACAGCATGCTGGTTTTTAGACTGCCAAATTTCATCCTAAATGGACACAAAATGCCCAGCAGAACAATGGACAGCTTTGTTTCCCGTCCTTCCTCTAAATCTTAACATGAGTAGAAGCAGTCTGGTTAACCCTAGATGACCGATCTGCTGTTTGGATTATAAATAGCCTTATCAGTTCATTCTATCTAACTCTGTGAATGATGCCTAACTCCCCAAATACTTTATTCAACATGAAATTATCAATCATATTTAGCCCAAACTTGAACATAAATTAATTTTGGGTTGACTGAAACTCATCTTTCCTGTGCATTATCCTTACAATTTGCTGGACCTTATGGGTAGTGGCCCATCTCTAGCATTTGTAGTTTGTATGTAACACCATCAGTATTTGGAAAGATGAAAAATGAACCATAAATCACTGGTGGCAGTAGTTATTACTGACGTAACTACACCATCTCAACCATATAGTAAGGACCCTGATGACTATTTGGTTTGTGAAGACTGAACTGCTTTTTTGGTGACAAAAAACATTGGGTACACTACTGGGTTTGAAAACATCTCATTATTGAGTCATTATTGCATTAATGGTGAAGAATTTGTGAAACCCAAATGATTGTGTCATTGCTTTTGCTCAAATTATGCCCAACAAAATGAGACCTGAAACTGAAGCCCAGAGAAACGAACTAGCTCAAGACAAAATTGTCACAAGTCTGTAGGTTTCATCACTTCCATCTGCCTCTCTTTCCGTCCTTAGCAAGCATACATCTTAAAACTGCTTTAGCTGATTTCTACATGCTTTGGCTTTGTGCAAACAATGAGCATTATGTTGCATCATTATTATCAGCTATTACTTAGCTGTGCAAAAAAGACAAATAGCTTGGAGAAAACAGGCACACTGAAGGAACAATAAAGCAATTCAAATTTATTTGGTATATGCAGTTTGGGTTGCAACTTGGCACGACAGAATGTGTGATTTATAAAACAAGCATACGTATCTCTCATGGAGGAAAATTTATGCAAGGCAGCAGTCCAATTCAGACTACAGAGGCTAACATTTCAAAAGAAAGCATTTAAAGTACAGGTGTGTCCTCAACTGGCCTTCTGCTCAAGAATATAGATACATACGTATGTATTTTTTTCTACTCTGAGCAGTAGTCAAGTTTCTTAATGGCAAGAGTCAACTATATGAATATATCTGCAGAACAAATAGAAAGGAGAACTGCTAGTAGAAATTAATTTGAGTAAATACAGTAGAAAACTTTAAAATTCAAGGCCCCAGCTCAAATATACTAGCAAGATGAGCTATGCGGAGGTTCAACACTCTTCATACTGACAGATGACTAGAGGTTAATAATAATCAGGTTTCTGTCAAGAATACCCTGCAGATGGTGAAAGTTCCCAAGCCAAAACACATTGACTAGCTCAGCTAGTCTACTGAAAGATTAAGTCTCTTGAAACCACTGTATAAATAGAGTTAGTAGATTTAATTTAATTTACCCTACTTTGAGTACTGTGCATCAAATATACTATTTGCTTTCCACCAGAGAATATCTGTATTCCAGTGATGGACCTATCTCTCTTTCAAGTCCAAAGCAGCACCAGTCATTTGAACTGAACGTGGATTTAATTTTTTTTTTTTAATAGTAATTTTCCTGTGTAAGAATGCATCGCTAACTGCAGTGGCTGAAGTGTTTTGAAGTTTCTTTGATGGTCATCAAAACAGGGCTGGATTCCCATACCTTGCATTCTCAAACCACATTTGGAGGTGACATTTTAGGATAAAATTTGTTTCTGCAGAGAAAATCTAAGAGGCATTCACCTTAGGAAATTAATTGTGTGAAATGTCTTTCCTGATGTGCTTCAAACACTAAAAGAAGAAACATTGTCTGATAGCACACTAAAAACTGTTCTTAAATTAATCGACCCAGGGATCTGTCTTCACATTTTGTTTGAAAAAAATATAAGGAATGTCTAACAGCACTACCAAAAATCCCCCCACATAAAATATGTTATTTTACTCCAGAAGGGTGGAATTATTTTTGTTTGTTTGGCTTGTTGTTCAGAAATTACTTTCAAGAACTCACTCTATAGATGAACATTTCATGTAGCTACAAGAGAGAGCAGCAATGGTAGATGCATGGAATCATATAGCTGTGGCCCTATAAAATTCTGTCATTGCTCTGACAGTGAGATCCAGCTGTAGTAGCACTCGAAAAAAAACTTGTCACAGACACTGTTAATGGTGCAGAATCTGTAATAATCTCAGCCAACTTTTAATTTGTTGGGGCGTTTTGCAAGAACTTGATGATTGTACCAGACATTAGGAAAACATAGAGGCAGACACACAATAGATGGGCAACTGAGGAGCTGGCCAGCTGCCAGGTCTCTCCACACAGCAGTAATAAAGTAGCAGCGATGCCTCAATTCAATTTTGTTTTAATCTAAAGCAATATGCAAGGGAATATGCAGAGAAGTAATGAACTGCTTTTGTTTCCGTGCAAGTCATAACTGACTTCAATAAAGCCAGCAATGTTTCTTCAGTGTGGTCCTAGTGTTAGTGAATCAGACATGAGGCACATTAGTCCCCAGACATGTACTTTCCCCATAAAACCATCACTAACATTAGGAAGTATAGTTTATGCAGTGCTTACTTTTTCAGAAAGAAATTTTTATTTCAGGGTGCAATTATTGCCAGAATCAGCTTGAACAGCTTTTCCCCAGAGCTGGAATTAGAGTAAATATGCATGTCTTTAGACTGCTCAGCCTCCTATAGCACATGTGCATTATACTAAGGGCCAGATTCAGATAGTGGTCATTCAAATTCTGCACTGCAGAGGAAAAGATACATGGAATGAAAACCATCAATGTAGTGATTTTGAGTTATAAAGTTAGTTATAGATTTAGTATCTGAATGCTGTCAGCTGAGGTGTAACCATCTCTGTTGGGTTCCTGAGCTAATAGACTAGGAGTCCACAATCTGGTGCTCTCAGAGGGCACCTGCTGCAGGCTTCTCAAGGTAGGCAGAAGGCACTTGGATGGCAGAACCTGATTAAGCAGGGGCATCATGTACCTTTGCACACCAACCTACTGGTAACGCTGCTCACACAGGCAGTGACAGAAACTTGGCTTTGCATCCTTTGTTTAAGCAGTTTGAAAGACACATAACCCTGCTCAGGTGTGTCTCAAGCCATTGGTGAAGCCAATGGGCACTCTCAGTTTGTGTAGCCTCAGCTAGACTGAAGTATAAAAAAGAAGCTAAAGGGAAGAGTGGAGTTTGTTTCTACAGCCTGGAATTAGGCTACAAGTTCAGGGGAAAGACTTACAGCTTTTACTCACTCTTTCCATGACTATGCATTTTACATTATTATTTTAAAAGCAAAGAATGAAACAAGCCAGAAAAGTCTTAGTTAAAACTATTCAACATTGTATTTTCCAATTGCATATTCACTAAAGAGGAGCAAGAAAACCATAAAAATTATGGAGTGCACTATACCATGAGATTTCAGGCACCTTTTTAGAAACAGAAAATATATCTAGAGGTAAGAATTATTTTTTTTCTCAGAACTGATTCAACAAAAAACAATTGTGGAATGGTAGTCACTTGATCTTCCATGACATAGAAGCCTTTTTTTTTTTTTTNTTCTCATTAGGGAGTGATTTTTGTCTGCTTAAAATCTACAATTACCTCTCAAGTGGCATCACCAATCAACTTTTGGGGTTTCCTTAGTTCTAAGGATTGCAGCTAAGTTGTAGCAAAAGCACTACACAATACCATCTTTGACATTAAAATATGACATCAATATGCACTACATGACAGCTTCAAAACATTACCATTTATATAAAATTATTAATTACCTTCAGTTAAATTAGCCTTCTTACAATCAGAGGTACATCTGTTAGCAAACACATGTTGCACTACCTCAGCAATTCCATCTGAGGCTTAGGTAAAGAACTTGTGTTTTGATAATCTTTTGATATTTGTATAACATTCAGACTTTATACTAGAGATTTTTTAGTGAAGCGCCATCCCTGACTGTAAGCAGCCAGCTGAATTTGTTATCTTTCCAGTAACAGCCTATACTGAACACAGATCTGTACTTCAGTACAAAGTAAAAGATTCTAATTAGCATTAGCTGTCAATAATGGAAAAACACATGTGCTGAAAAAAGATTCTTGAATCAACTCTATGCATGAGTTATGTGGTGGGGGTGCAGAGAGAGGCTGACTGAAGCCTGAGCTGATCAGATCCTTTGAAACGGACCAGTTCCCCTGTGTTCATCTTGAAAGTATAAGCCCAAGTAAGCTGTTTCCAGCCTCCCAGGCTACTGTTTCATCAGACCACTGCCTCCACAAGGGATGGGATTTCTAACTGCTGGACCAGACTGGGTAACGTCCCTAGAGGAAATTTTCCACTTGCTATCTCTATTGTGGATTTTTTTTCTTTTCTGCAGTCCTCCTTTCTAAATCAGAAACTTTCACTGATTTTTCTAGCATCTGAACCCTCCCCAGCCTTCCCATAGTAAAGTGGACAACAGTATGCCTGAGTGAAAGCACCTATATTTGGAAAGTATCTTTAAAGAAATTTAAATCAGAATTAAATACTTGGCAAAACACTTGCCTTCCATCAGCCTGAAGCATCTTTCACAGAATGTGGTTACTGCTGGTTTTCTATTCCTGCCTGGAACAGGTTGCTGAAGTGCTCAGAGAAACAGTATTTCTCCTGTTTCAGATCCCCACTGCAAAGTTAATTGCTGGAAATACTGTTAGGTGATACAGCAAAAGGACCATACTGGTTTTTCTTCACTGATTTTTTTTTTTGCCTTTTCAGGATGAGCCATTAGAGAAAATCTTTCCTCTGTTTCTCTTTTCAAGGATTTCTCCTGTTGACAGGAACATTTACATGAGAATACAGAGCAGGCACTGACTGACACTGTGTTGAAGCTCATAAAACTATCAAATTATGCTAGATTACAGCAAATATCATTGACATACAGGAACATAACATGCTCACTAGAGCTTCTGCATTATTAAGTTTGAATATTTACTGAAAACTAATTAAGGGTGGTATAACACTCTGTTCAAAATTAGGGATTTGGTCTTGTTTTGTTTGTGTAGAGAAAGGGAAACTACAATTTATTTAAATCACTATGGCAGGTGACATCTCATCAGCTTTGTCCCACCTCACATTTCTAATGGAGACGGATTTGAGAATATGCTGAAAAATGTATTAAAGTGATGAGGGAGTTATTTCTCTTTCCGTGTTACTATACCCTATAAACAAATACACTTACACATATGAACATTCTGGTGTGAGTGAAACTTAAAATAATGGATCTAATACTAATAAAAAGCTCAATTTTTGAAATATGTTTATTGTCAAGACGTCATATGATTAAATCTCCAAATCCATATTATATACAGGAACGACCTACAACTATCACAGCAACAGACACTTCCTATTTCTGGCCAGGCTAAGAATGGTATATAAAATTCAGGATGCAGTGAAAAAAGACCTGTCCAATATTTTGCACAGATGTAAAAGGAACTGGAACAGTACACATACAGCCTACTGACTACAATATGTTTCAAATGTGGTGACTGATACACTTACAGAGGGTGAAGGCACAAATACCTGTAGTATTTATTCTTTGTGAAAGTGAATGAAGCCCCTCAGCAAAGGACATTTTGAAGTTGTTTCCAGCTAAAAATGAAGAATTGTCTGAGAATGCAGAGATATAAATTTGGGAGCAAGCATCCATGAACTGATACAGAGCACTATAATAACACAGAAGGAATGAGAGGTGCCTGTCTCATTGAATGAGCCCCAGTCAGTTCAGGGAGCAGGCAGGTGTACTGGTAAGGTTATGTAATGCACAAAAGGGTGTGAAAAGTGCCATTTACTGCAAGAGACAGTGTCAAAGGCAGAATGGCATGACATTCTGGTGCTGTGAAAATTGGTAAAAACCAGATAAATGGCAGGTGTCAAATATGGAAATATAAAGAGCATAGTGAGTATGAAGGGATAAAAATCAAATTTAAAGAAATAAAAAGTAAAGGAACAAAAAGGTTATACAGGTTCATTTGAATGACGATTGAGGCCATTATTTAAACAACAAAGGAGAACAAATGATGCAGCACTTAAATACTTCTCTTGCCTCTACCTTTAGTAAAGGATTAGTCAGTGCTGACCACAATTTTTAAGAAATGGAAACAAGCAAAGTTGATGCCAAGGAGAGAAGCTCCTGGACCTGTAAGATAAACTGTGGTTATCTCTTTTACAAGGTGAGATAAAATTTTTCTTTAGTACTAAGAAATGAATAGAGGCAGTCCCTGCACTGTGTTAAGAATTGTCTTGAAGAAAGCATATTGGAAGTCTGAGGGGACTGAATAAAGATGAACACACCTATTTTCAAAAGGAGGGGAGAAAAAGAGAATTTAGTGAATTCTAGGACTGTTACACTGACTTGTAATTCCAAAAGACACTGAAACAAATTATTAAATGATCCAAAGGTGTTTGCTGAGAATTATGTGACATACTGTTTATTGTTATTATTAATATTAGTTTAAACTGGAAAAGAGAAAATGGGTGTGTAATCAATCTATGGCTCTCTCAAATTGAGAAGGATGAACTCACACTGGAAAGCAGAATCAGAATCCAAAGTCATCTTGGAAAAATAAAAATCAGCTTACTAACAACAAGCTGAAAGTAGCCTACCGGGGGATAAATCAAAAATCAGAGTAACAAACTGTGGTGGGGGTGGAAATAATTGCAAAGGGACCTGGTGAATATTAAATGAATAACAAACTGAAAATAAAACAACAACATCAAATGATAGGGTAAAACTTTCTAGGACATACTTATTGACATGTTGTATGCAAGACATCCCAAATAACTGCCGCAGTCTACCTGCTACTTTTGATGCTCTAACCAAAGTACTCATTGAGTCTTGACCATAATGTTAAGAAGTGCCAAAAATTCTAGTATTCCATGCCAGAGAAAGAGGAAAAATATAAATTATTGTCTATGAATGAAGGCTAAAGGTAACAATTTACTTAATCTCTTGAAAACTAAGGATTAGCAATATCCAGTGTGTAAAATCTGCTAGTAAAATCATAGCACAGAATTTTTTGTTCATGTCCAGAGTGTGTGTGGCTAGCCGTCGCGAACGACGATGCTTTTTATGCCTGCGCGAATGGATTTATTACGTGGAGCTCAGCGTGCGCGGAACTGGCCCCACCCCCTTTAGCCCTGGGACACTCTAAGCCTTGGCCGGGGCAAGCCCGGACGAAGTTGGCAGAGCGAGACCCGCAGGACTCGAACCGGCGTCCTTCCGAGAAGGAGCACGGATCCAGGGGCGGCGGCTTTACCCACACGGCCACAGCCGCCGGCTCATGTCCAGAGTAGAAAGCAGAAATTAAGTATTAGAAAAATCCATCTAAAGTGTTGGAAAAAAAAATTGAGCAAATTAACTTGGAAAGTCACGTAATCCCTTTCACTGGAGGTTTCCAAGCACCACCAGATAAAAGTACATCAGAGATCACTTAGTTTAACTTTGAAAGTCTAAAGAAAAGGACTGAGTGAATCCTCATCCACTTCAGCACCATATTTCCACTGTTTCAAGGACAAGATTTCCTTTGTCATTTTGCTTTTCTGTTTGTGGTGTAAGATAGTGTGAGGAAATTCATGAAAAACTATGAATAAATAATCCTGTAATCGTTATGTACGCTTTTTCACAAAGAAAAAAAAAAAAAAAATTCATTTTGATGAATGAGGAATGAAATATCGATGAAAC
>VXBX01009446.1:991389-1011108 GCA_013400415.1 Scytalopus superciliaris
TAATCCTGTAATCGTTATGTACGCTTTTTCAAAAAAAAAAAAAAAAAAAGAAAGAATTCATTTTGATGAATGAGGAATGTAATATCCATGAAACCAAGGCCTGTTCAACATCTTCATTGTGTAAAGGCAATGATAGTGATACAGTTTTAATAGTGCTATCTATTTAATTTAGAAACTTATAATTCAGAAGGTCTTAAAAGTAATAAGTATGGAAATTGTTTCGGTGGCTCTTTAATCTCTTCCTTTAAGACTAATGAGATGTAAGGTAAAGGAACACAAATCTGCAACAGGTTCCACTGGCAATGCCAAAAGGGAAAAATACTCTAAATTTGCATTCTTTTCATTTTAAAAAGAGTGAATGTTCACCACCTAGGTTACTCAACATTTCCTAAAATTTCTCTGCCAGAGACTTACCAGTTCTATTTAGGTTCTTAAATATTAAACATCCTTACGAAAGATTAGCAATGATTTCCAGAATGTTTCAATCAATGAACTTCAACAAGCCTACAAATATATAGTTGTATATATATTCAGAGATCATTGCATTTTAATGTTTTGATACATTTTTAGAGCAACATGTAGTTATTGTTAACTTTTATTTTGCAGTATTTATGTTCAGGTTACTTAATATAACACAAACCAGTCTAAGTGCATGGTACAAATATTCAGGAAATCTTTACAGAACAACTGGATATCACAACATCCTTCACCCTGCAAAATCTTTTTTTCTTCAGGTAAAGAAAGCTTCAAAGCTAAAAATAGTCAAAATTTTTGTAAATGTTAGAGTTCTGAGAGTAACATAACTTATTCAAGTTTTATAATTTTAAAACAAGTAGTTTTAAATATAACAGACTTCCTAATACAGACTTACAGAGAAAGCTGTTCACTGTGTCAATGAAAATTTCCAAGTACAGTAAACTTACTTCATCTGAATTTGTGCTCTGACTCATGAAACCTTTGAACTGAGACTTTTAGTATAACATGCCACTTAAAGGGAGACAAAGGTTCATCATCCTGAGCACAGATATCCACAGTGGGGAAGAACACATATCAGCATCTCTCCTTATATCCCATGGAGACAAACGCATAAAGCATCTGCTAGAAGACAGGCAGTATCTTTAGCTGAAACTATAAGACTAATACAGACAAATTTATGCTTTGGCTGTCAAATACTGAAGACATATTGAGCTTCATCCTCCAGCTTCCAGCACTGCTAACAGCTGGCTCCGATGCCTAGCCAAAGAAATGTTTGGGGGGGGGGAGGGCTGGTTGGGTTTGTTTTTTGGTTTTTTTTAACTTGCTGAATCAATTATGAGGACAAAACTAAAATATCAGTACTAGGAATAATATGCCTCTTACTTATTTTCAGCTTAAGGTAAGTACACTTAAGCAAGTGTAATGGACTTTATTTAGGGAAAACACCCAGTTCCAAATAAAAACTATGTGAAAGGAAATGGAAGACATGAGATGTACTGTAAAGAATGAAACACTACTGACATTTGAGGAATCTGGTCTAGTGGAAGGTGACTGGGAGGAGGCAGCAAGGGGTCTTGAACTACATAACCTTTAAAGTCCTTTCCAGCCCAAACCATCTATGATTCTATTTCTTTTGGTGGTTTGGTCAGGGCCGTGTTAGAAGTAGCAGTTCTTGTGCCTTTGAGAGACTAAAGCAAGGCTATCATTTAGATCCTGAGGACACAAGGTGTTTAGTACTTCAACATTTCTTTGCTGCCCCAGTCTCCATACTACGGCCATTTTCAATTCTCGCCTTTACTTTGCTGCTCTCATTCTTCAGAATTCATTTCATGTCTGCTCACAGAGCTCAAGTCCTGATGCAGCTGCTGCTTAACTTTGCCACATGTGTCTGTTTTCACAAAAGCCCATCTGTGGCTTGACAAGTGCACAGGACAACTCACAGCATCCTCCAGGGTACAGAAAATAAAGCAGCTCCTTTCCTCTCCTATGACTTATATAACAAAACTGTAATTTTACTGATATAACATCTTCTCTGTGTGTCATCCCCATTCTTCTGGTTACTTGCTACATAATGTCTTTTTTCTTCTTTTTTTTAATAAGCTCTTAACACTGAAGATTGTGTCATTATATTTGCACTTTGCCATTCCTGCTTGTATTTTTAACTTCAGACTAATGCAATAATGAAAATGCTGAGATAATCATAAAGAAAAAAATCTAAATCATTATGGTGTTATGCAGAGGGAAGTAGTTATTGCATTCAATATTAAGAGAAAGAAATCAAAGCAGGACTAGAACAAGCAGCTAAGGAGCCAAGGCAGGACTAGAGAAAGACACTGAAAAGTCAAACACTGAAAAGTCCAAAAATGGAAGGAAGGAAAGAGGACGGACACATTACAATGGTCAAAGGACAGCCTGTGTACCACCTTGCATAAGAACTCGTCCAAATTGTCTTCTCTGGGAGAGTCAACAGAAATACAAAAAAACCAAGTGAAGAGCTCACATTTCTTCTCCTACCATTAAAGAAAGCAGATTTTTTTAAATTATAGAGACAGAAAATCTGCCCAAATAGGAGCCACACATTACTTACTGTTACCAAACAGGTTAAGAGTACCAGTGATTAATTAGCAAATTACTTTTTCACAAGTGAAGGGTGCGTCTGCAAGAGTCAAATAGACTTTGTTCATGAACATCAGAATTTTTCTTAATAGATTTATGGAAAGAGCTGAGAAAAAGATAGTAATTTTTCAGATACAGAAGTCTAGGCATACAGCAGCAAACAACTCCCACCAGAAGGACTGAAACTTGTGACTCTGCTTGAAAATGGAAGCCCATAGATAACCAGCCCAGTGGAAACCATATCAAACAGCAAGATATAACTAAAGACAAAATCCATAATTTGGAGGAAGAAGGAAGTATTCCTATCAGAAGTGTTATAGAGTTCTTCTATACAAATTCAGCAGAAAAATATTCAATCAACTTGATAACAAATTAATAAAGTGTAATAAATGTTGTTTGACATTTTGACTGATTGATTGACCTTGGAGAGTAATTCAAGGAAAATGATCATTCTTTCCAAAATCTGGAGATAAACCAAGTCCATTCTTTCAAGCCTACACTGAAGAGAATGTCAAACAGCAACTATTGTACCAAGTGTTGGGCTTGTACATCATTCAGAGAGCTCCACTCTACAGTGCCAGCCAGGTGCAGGTGTGGCAATGACTAAATTAGAGTAATTATTTTCAGCAAAAAATGTAGAAATATCGCTCAGAATTTACATCTAGCACCACAGAAAGTTTTTCAAGTTGACTACTAACACAAAAAATATTTTCAGTAGTTTTCTACTTTATACATGCTTAAAAATAACAGAGTTTGGCAACAAAGACATTTTTCCCCTCTTTCAAATTATTGCATGTAGTTCCTATTTTGACCAGTCAGGTATGAGTCCTTTTCTTTTCTGTAGCAAATTGTTGAAGAAGGTGGTAACATTATTCATACTAGTAATTAGATGAGTCAATGTTTATCTGTATCCAGTATTTGCAATAAGGTGATATGCATTTTAGCTGTTTGTTGGGCAATGACATCATTATTGGCCCCTTGCAGTTGCTATAGAAACAACTGGTTTTTTTCACAGGCCAGGCAACTGAAAAGCTTTAGAGATCTGCTTGTTTCTAGTTTTGATACACAGCTTGTCAGCCACAGTGTAAGCTTCTAATACCTTTTACTACTATAGAACAGAATTATCAAAGACTCAGTTATCTATATCCTAAGAAGAATTAATTTGGTAAGGTCACTACCAAATGATAATTTTTTCCTGGAGTTCAAACCATATTAAACAGATCGTGATGCCAGCTAGGGAAGGACTTACTCTGAAGGGAACTGAGTACTTGTGGGTATCCTCACACTGGCTTAAAATAGAAAGTCCAACTTTTGGTGTTTATATCTCTCCATCACATTTAAATGCTATTGGCTTCATGCATACTTTCCAATTGCTTAAAAACCCTGAGCCAGCAAGTGAGTGGTCAGGTGGATATACTCCTGTTTAAATCTCAAAAGAAAGTGAAAATACCCAAGAGATCCTTGTGGATTTGAGTCTGCCACTACACTCTGAATTTCTGTAACACTCACATTGTACATTCCCTGGAGTTATACTCCCTGAGCATGCCGTATTTTTGAGTGTGTGAAACTTGGTATTTACAGGTCAGGACAGAAAACAAAATAAAGGCACTGCAAGACCTGGCTTGACCTCTTTTAAGGTATGTTCATAAAGGAAATCACACTTCACATTTCACCACTGTCAGTCTCTCAAAAAAGTCTTCCAGAAACACTTCCATTAAACCAAATTGCAACCTATATCCCACACACTGGTGCTACATACCACAGGGTCTCAAAATATGTATACTGGTTGTGATTCAGTTTCACAGTATGGAACCTTAATTTATGTGTGTACAAGGAGGCACGTCTTCTTATATACCTATATGTGAGTTAGATGGTAAAGTTACAATAACAATGATAATTCAATCAAATGCAACAGAGACTTGATGGTGCTTCAGGCAGCATGGGTGTGCTTCAGAGGCCTGTGCTGGTTTCAGGTTGTCTTGGCTTGCTCTCCAGTGACTATAGTGGAATCTCAATCATGACATATACTTGGATGCCCAAACTGAGACAATTCAGTTTAGGTCTCTTAATCGGTAGATAAAAGCCATACCTCTGAAAAATACGGTATAATCATTATATATTAAAATAACATAATAATGTGGGCAGTTGTAAAGGCAGTAGGAGCAAACACAGATGCTACATTTGGGTGCTATTCCTCCCTTACATAGTAACACATTATGTTTTCATCTGGAAAAGCAAAACTTAGCTTTGAGTATATGAAACTCCAGGCTCGTATAGAAAAGTCTGCAAAAGGGCCTTGGCCTTTGTCTCCTACAGAAGAGTGAATTTAGTATCAGAGGTGGCTTTTCCAGGCAAAGTACCTAACTCAACTGTGCTATTAAAGAAATTCTTGTCATGCAATAAACAAGCTACTGGTCAGCCTTCCTGTCCTTACATCCCTCTCTAACAACACTGGAAAACCAAGCACCATGTATTTTAAACTTTTACACCATAAAAATAGTCAAACTCGCTTTTTTCCTAGAACAAATGTTAAACAGATTTACCAAGTGTGTATTTCTTTTCTAAGGAAGAAATACAGCTCCAATGGAGACACTGCCTTTTATCTGTTCCAGAAATGGATCCTGAACCCACAGGAAACATCTAATAATTACAAGCAACAACCAACCTAGCACATCTGCACTATCTTTATTTAGCTCAGTAATATTGAAAGGCTAATTTCCTTTTGTAGTACCAGGTTTAACCACTCCAGTTTGAGACTGAGCAAGCAGCATTACATTTCTTTGGTATCTGAGTTTCTAGAAAGCAACTTAGTATTTTCAAATGAAAAAAAATATATTACAGTAAAATTTGCATGCATGTGTGGTAGTCCTTAGTAAACCATTAAGGTTGAAACTATTCTGCAAAATTAAATAGGAAATTATTTCTCTTCCTTAAGGAGATTATATATGTATTTTTTTTCAAATAAATACAAGTAATAGTATCCTATAGTCTATTGTTGATGTGTTCTTGTGCTCATGAACAATTACATGAATGTTTCCACTGAAGTCATCATGCCAACTGGCTGAGTAAGAGACAGACTACGTAATTTAATTTTTCTTTTTTTTTTTTTTTTTAATATTAATACAAGTAGATCCTGTTGGCTAATAATCTATCAGACTCCTCTATGATGAAAATTAGCGACATAAGCTGTTTTTTTAGACACCAAAAATGATAAATTTTGTCAAAGGAAAAACATCTTTGGAAATATAACTGCCTACCCAAGAAGGATTTAGAGAAAATGCCAACTCACAGGTGCATTTAAGCAATACAATCTCCCAAAATGAGTAGCACTGAATGGCTTAGTGGCACAGTGAAAAATAATTCATTTTCCTTTAAGAATCCTTTTGCAAAGTGTACTTCCTCTCCAGTTTAATTAAAGCCAATCAAATCTCAATGTTTGCTTTTAATTTTTTCACATCATTTATTTAATGCTTAAATCTTTTATTTATACAGGGTTGTGCAGGTAATTTATTTATAGCAGAGGTTATTTAACTGGTCTAGCAGGGAATTGTGCGTGAGGTCACTTGTGTCCATAGACAGCTCAACTGAAGTCTTCCAGATTCCACCCAAATGCAATCAACCTTTGAGCTGTGATCTCAATCATGGAACTTAGCCTTTCCCTTTAGAAAGGGTTAAAAGAGGGTTCCAACACAGAGGGTGGCACCAGTTATATCATGTTCTGCAGATGTATGTTGCCCATTTATCATTTTCAAATTACAGATTTGTTCATTCGCATCACTTACACTAAAAATTTTGTTGTGGGCCAAGGAAAACACTGTATATGCAAACCCAAGATTTTACTGGCAGTTTAATTAGTATTAATAGACTGATTAATTGTAATTGAGTCACAAAGATACTAGAATTTAATTACACACATAATATGGTGCAAAATGTATATAATATATATAACGCATTACAAACACAGATCAAATTATATATATCCAAAATTTCAAGTCTTTGATGTTTTGGCCTTCTTAAGGTCAAAACCCTGTAGAAGAGGATGAGGGGATAGAGGAGAGGAGAGACAGGAATAGCTTTCAGTATCCAGAGAGTCTTTCCAGGAGGACAGCAATGCAGATCGTTTCCTCCTCCTCATGTAGAGCAGTTTTTTCTGTTTGCTAGCAACTTACTTTTTCTTAATTGGTCAACAAGTCCAAAGAGTAAGTCAATTCAGGCCAAAAAAAGTTGCCAAAATTGCATTCTTTCACTGGTCCCTGGAGAGCTGCTCATAGCCCTGCAGCCTACATGTCAATATATACTTGTGTTTTTAAGACCTCTGTCTGTCACCCCATGCCCATACTCCTCTGTGCTGCTGTTTATTCTGGCCTCACAGGTAGTTCATTTCACATGCAAATAACACCTTTTATTATGTACTACTTGCAAAAATAACAATAACCATCGCAGTCACAGAGAGCAAAATAAACCAAAAAGAAGTAGGTAATAGTCACCTGGTCATTAGATAAGCAGTGCTGCAAGCTAAAACTAATCTCCAGAAAGGCCACGATACAGTCTAGCAGAAAACCTGTGGCCTATTACAAGCAATAATGACCTCAAATTTACTAGGCTATGAGGTTACATGTCATCTGAAGAGACAAAAATAAATTTAGCTAGTGGTTTCTAGGACAGAAAAAAGCAGTGACAGATTTCTACAGCAAAGGTGAATCTGCAATCTACCTCTGATCACCATATGTGAGATAAAGCTGGCAGAGTAAAGTGTTTGAAGTTGAGTTATGTATCCATGTAAGACCCAGGAAATAAGGGAAGAGTCACACCTACGTAGTGATGTACACAACAGGATGTATTTGTATGTCCAGTTGACTACATTATACTTCAGAGTAACAAGCTCCACGTGTATATTTTCAAGCACACCCCAGTCTTTCACTAATCCTTTCTGACCTATCTGCTCAGCTGAAAAATCCAACAGACCAAATTCTAAAGGAAACGTCTTTAAAATTATTTTGAAGCCTGGCCTCAGAAATCTCAAAGACAATTTGTTCTCCTAATCTTCTCTTTGGTCTCATATAATCACCGTGAACCCAAACCAATTCCTTTAGCTGCAAGATGATGCTTAAAGGATGTATAAGTCTTCATTCTACAGTGTGACAGGTAAGATTTACTATTTTTCATGCAGAGCTTTTCCTACCTTGATTACTACACACTGACATCATCATGTGATTCCTTCCGTATGCGATTACTTCCCTCCTGCTCTTTCACTACCTTCCATCTACATCCATCTCTATTTTCATTGTTTACATAATTAAAATTTTAAAAGAAGCCCACACTAGGCTGGGTCTGGGATTAAAATATTTATGAAAGTTGCATAGGTGTCATGAAAACTAAAAAAAAGGAGCTGTGATTTGTATATACACCAAGTTGCTAAGCAAAGAAGCATATTTTCCATTACAGACTGCATGACAGATTTAGGAGAGATGCAGTCCTTGCAGAAAGGAAACCCATAGGTCATCAGGTAAGAATAACTTAAAATAAGTTATGTGAAAGCTTTCTGTTTTGAATGCAGGGGAGTCTAGTTAAGGAAAAACAAACAAACAAAAAAACCCCACAACCCCAAAACAATAACACACAAAACCACACAAAAAACAAAACAAACAAACAAAAACAAAAAAAAAAAAAAGGAGAGAGAAAGTGTCCACTGCCAAAGCCTCCAGCTCATTATATCAGACTGTTCCTTATTCTATTCATACCGCATGAAAGAATCAGTATATTTTCCTGTTGTGGTACTGTACTTTATAATTTCACAGGAGTTTGTGTTATGAAAAGTAAATAAGAAGCCAAAATCATTGAAAGGAAAAGTCCTTCACTTCCAAGGCATACATGTCTAGCAGATTTGAGCTTTCGACCAAACTGTTGGTATGGCAACAAAAAACATTCATAGCTCAAAGACAGAATTGATAGTGTAGGATATATTGTATATTCACGTTCAAAAATGCATTTTGGAGTCTACATTATTTGACTAGTTTTAAAAGCCAGATACTCTTTTATACATATTTTTCAAGCCAAACATATCTAATAAAATTCTTCAAAAAAAATTATTGCAAATTATTACCACTACCCCAAAATCAGTAAGGAAAAACATAGTTTTCTGATCACTCCCAAATAATATAAGTTGCTCATGTTTGTGAACAGAATTTATATATTATTTTTGCTTCTTTGCTTGGCAGTTTCTAAAACTTCACTGCAAGGGATTCTGACATTAAAATAACAACATATGAGGTACAACACAAACACTGATACCTTATAAATGTAAATATATAATTTTAAATATCAAACAAGAATAGTATTATTGAAAAACAGCCCTTATCTCAAAATAGTACCTGTTACAGCATAACATGCAAAATCCCTTTGATGTAATAAAACAAAAGGCTCCTATGCATGTTCTGAGAGATACATGAGGGAGTCATCTCCATGTTCCATTCATCTATCTAGCTTCTCATCCTTGTCTTCAAAACGTTGAACTACAAGATGCCAAAAATATCATTGAGGTACCATTTAGGCCTCTCACTCAGAAGAATATTGAGCATTTTACTGCTCATAGGTGTAGCAAGAGCACATACTGACAATGCTTAGGAAGTTGCGTTCATTTTTGCAGCACAAAATTAAAAAGCACTTCTCTCTGATGCGCTCCACATGATCATCTTAGCCAACAGCACCCATCAGTCCTGAGCAGAGGGCATCTGTCACCCTGTTTGGCTAATATTATATGGCCCAATTTTTAATTGTTCAAAAGGCTGGTGCCAGCTGGGTCACTATCTTTTCTTGTTGATGCACAAGAGCAGTTGCAAACATAAAATATAAAACCCAACATGAAAGGATGGACAAACACTTAAATCTTGTGAGGTGTATCTATTGTGTCTTGGTATGCTGGTAAAAGGAATCCCAGAACTGTCAGCTACACTTTTTACAGAAATAACTAAACACCACACCTGCATCTTTTTTTTTTTTTTTCTGGAAGCTAAGTTTGCTTTTTACATTGTCATTATCAATGCCATGAAAGGTAACTATGTTTATCACACCTATTCACTGTCCAGCTCCTGTTTGTTCAATGTGAAAATGTCTCTGCTGATATGTTACTAATGCATACTAGATCAAACAGGAAATGTGAATTTGCTTCATAGGCTACTCTACTATTGGAAACACTCCAAGAAAACTGGCAAAAGATGTAGTTTGTGGTACTTGGCAAGATAACATAGTGTGTGAAGGCAAAGCATCTTCAGAGAAAACAAACAAATGAACAACAGCCATTTCATCACTTTTGGAATTCATTAGCTCAAAGGAATTTAATTCCAATTCCTGTATAAGCTCAGTGTAGCAGAACATGTGGGTGCATGTATATGTTCCAGCAAATTTTCTGGTAGATTTCTCCTTAAGCATCAGTTGACACAACACTCTGTGATTAAGCCAAATGCTTAAATAGACTTCTCTGATGCAAGACCTCTTGCTTTATTAAATCATGTTTTAACCTTATGATGCCATAGTGTGTGTTATTTCTGAGCAGTCAGCAAATCTCGTTCATTGAGGCAAAGGTCATATTTTCTATTTTGAACCAAGTCATCCATCTGTCACCTCACTTTGGCCAAGGCTGTTACTTGACTTCACTTTGTATCAGTCTATATGTCCAGCAATCAATCTGCTTCAGATTTCACAGGCCTTACTCTGGTCTTTAAATATGAACTGTAAAAGAAATCTCCAACTTATTTAAGAGTTAAAAGTGTTTTCAAACAAGATCAGTATCCACTTGTTGGAGTGCAAATACAATGGTGGAAAGCTGAAGGAAATTCCATGTGCAACACTGCCTTATGTGAAAGAACAATATCACTTTTTTTCTTGTAACATCTTTACACCAGAATTCCCTGCATTTTTCAGATCACAGTAATGAATTCTTTTCCTAGTGGATATTCAGTACTAAGTCATTTACACACCCATTTATTTCAGTAAGAAATTAATTCCAGAAGCACCATGACAGAAAACACTGATTGCCCTCTGGTTGGTTTCTGCATTTCTACAGAGCCCCCCAGTGAATAATCATGGACCAGCAACTGGCTGCTTCTTTTCTTCGACCTCACACTCAACACAAGTCCTTTCTGGCCCCATCTGTGCTGACTGACTGCTAGGAAGCAGAAGAGGGAACTTCAGCTCCCACTGAGCTAAAGAACACTGCTTTGGGGCTTCCCCTCTGCACAGATGTCAATTGTAGCAAGCGTGATACAAACTTTAATTCTGAAAAACTTTACTTGTCTGACAAATCTATTTGAAATTAGCTGAGACTTCCTACCTGTTCTAGGCTGCCTTGTAGGCTTACAGGTGGCCTGATTATATAGGGTGTTTTTTTCAGTAGAGGATAGGGTAAGAGAAAGTGTCAGTTTCAGCCAAATTCATTTCATTTCACATTCATTTTTTAGAACTAAAATTTTAATAACTAAGAATTCAGATGTTCATCTCTTCCAGATTTAGCTTTTCCAGTAGAAAGTGTGATTGTCCATAAAGTAAAAGTTATACTACATTATTAAAGAATGCACTCAGAAGTTTTTATTCTTTCCCTCATCTTTTTTTTTTTTCCCCATTGTGAAAGGGGACTGTGTGTTAAGTTTAACATTCTAGCAAGACTGTGAAATAAGAACTTCAGCAAGCTTAGAAGTGCAATCAGTCTTGATGAAATGTCCCAGATTCTTAAGCTTCCCAGGACACAGTCAACTCCTATTAATATTATTAGTAGTAGCAGTATTTAAAGAAAAATGGATGTTAGATTTTTAATTTTTTCATCTCTTAGCATTATCCAGAATTGTAGTCCTTTACAGAATTATTTGACATAGAATTTCTTATTACTGACTGATGGTTCATTTTTTTGCCAATACCAGATACTTACTTCATTTCAGAACCAAGTTGTATATCTACATATTTGCTTCAACTCCACATCTTTTTCCTTCGATGACAGGGAGTTTTAAATTAAAATAACAACAACAAAACACAAAAACATATGACTGAGAAACACTTAAACACTTATGTAAGAGACAGTAACCTCAGTGCTTTCAAATAATTTGTTTTCTTAAAATATCAGTATCCATAAGAACTGGATAGTTTATAGAAAGGTGATGATATGTGAAGACATATCATATGCTATGTGTTCCGGTCCAGACATACAACTGAAAATAAAAACTTCCTGAGTAGATCATCATAGTAATTGAATGTTTATTGATGTCAACCCAGTTTCTAATTTAAAAATTTTATTAATATATTCCAGCTAGATAGCACACACTTGTCCCTTGTGATCTTCCTTATATAAAGGAAGTATCATTTGACTTTCAGCATGATCTAACTTCAGGTCAACTGAAATAGACAATCACAATCAGTATTCCCAGATAACACCTGAATACACAGACATCTAATCTATAAAAGAACAGCAAAGCATTAACACATTAATTCTCACAACCCTCCTACAGATCAACAAAGACAATAAAGCATTACTCTGCCCATTTCACAGACTGAAAAAAGACCAGACATTTGCAGGAGTGGTTTTTGCTCAGGGCCACAAAGTAGAAATAATAGTGATAAGCCAACATTTTCATCCTATCAAGCTTTATCTAAAGGTGACAATTTCTCTAAGCTGAAAACAAGATACACTCCCCAGTCTGCACCAAGAAAAATTAGCCAAAGAGAAGTAGCACTACAATCCTTACACCTCTGAGGAAATATAGGCCAATAATGTAGTCCATGACCTGATACAGGCAAAGTCATTGAAGGTTATTGCTTCAAAACACATCAAGAAAAAGAAAAACAGGTGTTCATGCTGATGGGAATAAGGACAAAATTCAGTACTTTTTTCTGCTCTCTTAATAACAATGATTTTTGGTGACCAATCTTAATGACTCAAAATCTTCCAGAAGTCTGTTTTGCTTGAAATGTCAAGGAGTGATTCAAAAACATTCAGTATTAATGCAATAGCAGCTGATCACTACACAAATGTCACAATTCAGATCGTTTGTCTCAGGACTTAGTCGGATCTCAAATAGTAGAAATTATGTTTGCCACAAACCTTTAACCTTTTAATCAAGTAGAAGCTACAGAATGGATTTATATGCCAAAAAACAGTCTCTAGATACTGTGTATTCTGATGTATTAAAAGGTTCAAAGTAGCATATGTTGTCTATGACCCAGGTAAGTGCTCTATGCTGCTATAAATGAAACACTTGCCAGACTGCAAGTCGTAAAGATACTTTTCTTGTGAATCTAACATGCATTTAGCCAGTCCTGATCATCACCAGAGGCTGTTCCTAAATTTTGGTCTGCAAAGAACGATAAATAGTCATTACTTTGCCATAACCTACCATGATAACTGTCATGGCTTTTAACTCTGTGTCTGTATCCCCAACACAGCACTGAATTCCTTCCCTCTCCACATTCACTGACATGCCAAATAGGTGCTCTGGGCTAAGCAAGCCTTGCATCAGGTGCTGCTTCTACCCAACAGTCTTGTGCAAAAGGGATAGAGAACAACTGATGTAGAATAATTGCAACTGCTAAAGAAACTGATAGTTATCTAAACCTCGGTGCCTGAGACTCCAACAGACTCACTCCACCATTAGAGCATTTTAGTTAGTACATGCTCTCTGAATTTTTCTCTGCTCCTCTTCTTGGCACATTGGAAAAAGAATGTGAAAGTAAGTGTTAAGTCACCTTATAAATTAACACACACGCCTTGGGGAAGTATTATTTGAATATTTTGGGTTTGAGTAATTTCATAACACTTGAAAAACCTAACTCTACCCCCAAAGCTACATTAAATTATCAACCAGCAAGAATCTTGTTTCAAATATTACAGTCATAATGGGTCAAGGAACAGAGTTCTTTTGTTTTGATACAACAGAGGAGTGTGTCAGCTGGTAAACAACAAAGTACTTAGCAAGATTTCCTTACTTGCATTGAATTCTAACAGACAGGAGGTGTCTGATGAGAGACAAATCAATTAAGAGGAAAACTGAAGAAAGGAAATTCAGTAGAGCAGAAGTCCTGAGTTGAAAACTTAGAGCAAAACCTCTGCTTAGGGCTGTTGAACAATTCAGAAATCTCTCCAACACCACTAAAATCCAGACTAGCATGACACTGATTAAATGGAAAAAGAAGGGAGGAGAAATGTTGACTTCCCTTCTCAAGGTAGAAGAAAATTATTCAGAAGTATTTGTGAGCCAGCCATATGTCCCTACCAAATGTATCTTTTGGCTCCAGCAGCACAAAGAAGACTGTGCATTGTGTCCTGCAGAGAAACACAAAACAGGGACAAGCAGACCTTGCTTGCAAGCTGTGGAACCTGGAAAGACTCTCCTTGGCACCTGAGCCGCTAATATTTAAAATGGCACCAGCAGATTCTGTGCAAATGGCAGTCTGGAAAATACAATTGTACACTGAAAATTTTTGCATTAAAAAAAAAAAAAGAAAACAAACCCAAATATTCATTGTTTTACAGATTTTGAATGGCAAAATTTGTAACATTGGGGGACCTTTGGAAACTGTTGCTGTTTACTACAGAGAGCTGATGACACTGATAATATGCTGTCTTTGCTGTAAATTTCATCCTTTGTTCCCCAAAATACAGGGCTGCTATTTACATGTTTGTTGCAGCCAAGGTTCTGCCTCTCCCATAGGTCAGAGCAGAAGATTACTTAATTACATACTTTTATGAAAGAAAAACACTGATTCACATCCATCTTTGTTTCAAGATATACCACTCTTTCATCTAGCTGCGTCAATTGCACTAAGTGTACCTCATCTGGATGCTGGTGTAAATCAAAAGTACTTCATATAATTTTCTAATACAAATAATAAATTCAGGAAATTAGTCTTATTTTAAGTTGAAAAATTCTTAATTTGCAANAAAAAAAAAAAAAAAAAAAAAAGGCACCAAAAAACACCAAAGTGGTTCCATTGGGATACAAACATAGCTGACCTATCCATTTGGTATCATTGTTCAGGAGACCAAAGACAGTTGTCCTTTTTCATTGGGAACATTATGTTGTTGTGTGTTGCACTGTATCTGTTCAGGCTGTAAAAAATGTAGATTTCTGCTGTTTTCCTTCTAGTATGCTACATGAAAACTTTTTTTTTTTAAATAATTTAAAAATTTTATTNAGGTGTTCATGCTGATGGGAATAAGGACAAAATTCAGTACTTTTTTCTGCTCTCTTAATAACAATGATTTTTGGTGACCAATCTTAATGACTCAAAATCTTCCAGAAGTCTGTTTTGCTTGAAATGTCAAGGAGTGATTCAAAAACATTCAGTATTAATGCAATAGCAGCTGATCACTACACAAATGTCACAATTCAGATCGTTTGTCTCAGGACTTAGTCGGATCTCAAATAGTAGAAATTATGTTTGCCACAAACCTTTAACCTTTTAATCAAGTAGAAGCTACAGAATGGATTTATATGCCAAAAAACAGTCTCTAGATACTGTGTATTCTGATGTATTAAAAGGTTCAAAGTAGCATATGTTGTCTATGACCCAGGTAAGTGCTCTATGCTGCTATAAATGAAACACTTGCCAGACTGCAAGTCGTAAAGATACTTTTCTTGTGAATCTAACATGCATTTAGCCAGTCCTGATCATCACCAGAGGCTGTTCCTAAATTTTGGTCTGCAAAGAACGATAAATAGTCATTACTTTGCCATAACCTACCATGATAACTGTCATGGCTTTTAACTCTGTGTCTGTATCCCCAACACAGCACTGAATTCCTTCCCTCTCCACATTCACTGACATGCCAAATAGGTGCTCTGGGCTAAGCAAGCCTTGCATCAGGTGCTGCTTCTACCCAACAGTCTTGTGCAAAAGGGATAGAGAACAACTGATGTAGAATAATTGCAACTGCTAAAGAAACTGATAGTTATCTAAACCTCGGTGCCTGAGACTCCAACAGACTCACTCCACCATTAGAGCATTTTAGTTAGTACATGCTCTCTGAATTTTTCTCTGCTCCTCTTCTTGGCACATTGGAAAAAGAATGTGAAAGTAAGTGTTAAGTCACCTTATAAATTAACACACACGCCTTGGGGAAGTATTATTTGAATATTTTGGGTTTGAGTAATTTCATAACACTTGAAAAACCTAACTCTACCCCCAAAGCTACATTAAATTATCAACCAGCAAGAATCTTGTTTCAAATATTACAGTCATAATGGGTCAAGGAACAGAGTTCTTTTGTTTTGATACAACAGAGGAGTGTGTCAGCTGGTAAACAACAAAGTACTTAGCAAGATTTCCTTACTTGCATTGAATTCTAACAGACAGGAGGTGTCTGATGAGAGACAAATCAATTAAGAGGAAAACTGAAGAAAGGAAATTCAGTAGAGCAGAAGTCCTGAGTTGAAAACTTAGAGCAAAACCTCTGCTTAGGGCTGTTGAACAATTCAGAAATCTCTCCAACACCACTAAAATCCAGACTAGCATGACACTGATTAAATGGAAAAAGAAGGGAGGAGAAATGCTGACTTCCCTTCTCAAGGTAGAAGAAAATTATTCAGAAGTATTTGTGAGCCAGCCATATGTCCCTACCAAATGTATCTTTTGGCTCCAGCAGCACAAAGAAGACTGTGCATTGTGTCCTGCAGAGAAACACAAAACAGGGACAAGCAGACCTTGCTTGCAAGCTGTGGAACCTGGAAAGACTCTCCTTGGCACCTGAGCCGCTAATATTTAAAATGGCACCAGCAGATTCTGTGCAAATGGCAGTCTGGAAAATACAATTGTACACTGAAAATTTTTGCATTAAAAAAAAAAAAAGAAAACAAACCCAAATATTCATTGTTTTACAGATTTTGAATGGCAAAATTTGTAACATTGGGGGACCTTTGGAAACTGTTGCTGTTTACTACAGAGAGCTGATGACACTGATAATATGCTGTCTTTGCTGTAAATTTCATCCTTTGTTCCCCAAAATACAGGGCTGCTATTTACATGTTTGTTGCAGCCAAGGTTCTGCCTCTCCCATAGGTCAGAGCAGAAGATTACTTAATTACATACTTTTATGAAAGAAAAACACTGATTCACATCCATCTTTGTTTCAAGATATACCACTCTTTCATCTAGCTGCGTCAATTGCACTAAGTGTACCTCATCTGGATGCTGGTGTAAATCAAAAGTACTTCATATAATTTTCTAATACAAATAATAAATTCAGGAAATTAGTCTTATTTTAAGTTGAAAAATTCTTAATTTGCAATGATTCATACTAAGTTGATTGTCAGTGTGAAACCAAATTGCTTTTTTATTATCACAAATAAGAGATGATAAAAACCTAATCATAAATCTAGGTCCTGTTTTCTCTCTACAAAAGCCCCAAGATTCCCTTTGACAGTCATTCTCTTTGAGAAACTTCAAAACCTAAATTTTCTTCAAGCCAGTATAAAATGCCTAACACAAAGTACAAAAAATTAAATTGAAGCAAAGTTTAACACACTACCTTAGCGACAAGTTCCATCTCTACAGGCTGGCATGCTTCAGAGAACTCTGGCTTTTAACATTGAAACATAGGCTTTTAACGTAAGAGGAATCAGCTGTTCTGTACCATTCGACAGAAACCACAAACTGAAAAGGAACCCAGAGGTTGCCCAAGGTACCAGGGATAAACCAAGGTCTCAAGGGATTCCCCCTCTTTATGTTCTGTGAGGACAGAAAAGCCTCCAACACTTTAGCCCTAGCTATGAATCATAGTTTCCTGACTCACTGCCTGGGGGTCAGTACTCCCCAGCCCAACAGTACCAAGAAAGAAGCTCACTGGGGACAACTCAAGCCCTTTCTTTCCCCAAAAGAGGGAAAGCACTAAGATTCTTCAACTTCTAAGTTGAAGAGTCCCCTCTTCATCTTGTTTACAGGGATTGTCAAGTACTACTTCATCTCGAAGAGACCCTTGTACCTTTGGAAAAAAAACTAAACCTATTCCTGTCTCACAAGTAAATGGGAAGTTATCCAGAACAAAAATGCCTCAAAACCATAAATCTACATTCCTTATACATACAAGTAAAGAGCTTGTGCACTACTTCTAACAAAGAATGTATGTAAATTACATAAGCACATCTTTTCCACCTTTAAACAAATTTTGTGAAGGGACATGAGAAGGCAGACAATAGAAAGTATATGACTAGAGAAATCACATGGAAGCACACACTAAATGGCCACTTTCTCACTTCTGAAGTTTTGGTTAGGTATTCTATTAATGCAAATTTATCTGCTGGCTAACAAGTATTTTGACATACAGACTTGCCTTTGTCCTCACAAAATATCATCAGCTTCTTTGCCCCCAAGATACAATCTGGATATTATAAGGGAAACTGAAGTTTCAGTGAAAGATTAGTTTTCAAAGCATGAGACCAAAAAGAAGAACATAAACAAAACATTAAATATAGCATAGAATGAGTAAATAAATAACAGTGAGATACATTAGACTCTTACAACAGGTAAAATACATATGTAAGCTGTATGAAATATGTAATTACACAGACAACATAACAGAAAAAAAAGACTAAAAACATATTTTGTCTTGAAAAAAAAAATCATAAATAGACGACCTATTTGTTACAAAGAACTGTCACCTCAATTACCTGAATTTAGAAAAAAATTACAAAAAAAAAAATCTTGCTGCACCAAGGCACAAATGCAGGTCCAAAGCAAATTTTCAGAGACCTCAACACTTTACCACTGATATAAAACTGTGTCACTCTCTTCCATGACTACATCCAACATGTCCTTCTATTCTAAACAATTCTTATAAATACACCTACTGGCTTTTTGAACAAGGTAATTTTCTGACCTTTTCAACTGGCCGGTCTCAATTTATTTCTGAATCTTTTTCCCCTTCTATGCTGTGAAGTCATCTTAATTAGTATGATTAGAGCCAAGATAAAGATATGTTGACTCTAACTTCACTCATTCTTTGCTACGCTACTAACTGCTATTCTGTGCTATTTATTAAGCTGTAGTATCATTTTATTTCTAACATTTTATACTAGTAAAAACCTATTTAGTAGTCCAGAATACAAGATAAATTTGTAAGTGTATACTGCTAGAATAATAACTTAAAAACAGAGCCAAATTTAAGTTTGCTACCTTTTTTAAGCAAATTTGTGCAGACCAAGAGCATCATCCCTGCACTTGCTCATACAGCCTGAATTTGAGAACAGAAGTGAGAAGCTTATATGGAAGGAACCAACACATTTCCTGGGAGATTAAAGTGACGCAGGATAAAAAAATAAAGCTTACAACAAAAGGTGACCTCCAGCTTTTTTTTTGTTTTTCGTTTGTTTGGGGGGGGGTTGTTGTTTGTTTGTTTTGTTTTTTACCATGGACCCCTCTGTTAATCAGAGGATGTCAGGATAGGATCATTTTCTGCCCTGAAAAGCAGAAGTGCTTCACAGAAAGCCTGTTTCTTTCTGCATAAATGCTTTCAAACCTGCTTGTCCAGTGATGGAATTGCTGGATATCGCTTGCATGACTTGGGATATGTGTTACCCCTGTAGCCTGTGAAGTAGGGGAGCAGGGAGACAGTGGGATGCACAGGGAGACAGATGACTTCAGAGGTCAACTCAGCCACCTGTAGAGAGCCCAAGAGGACTGTTGTCTTTCCTCTGGTGCTGCAGGAAGAGCCTAGCCTTTAAAAGGAAGACTGCAAACCTAAACAACCTCCTCTCTCTGGTTCTCTCCTCCTTTTGCTGATACACAATTGCATATGTAATAGAGCTTCTCTGTTGCAATACATCTTCACAGCTATTTGCTAGGAAACTCTTTAGGGAGTGTTCATTCTATCTTCTCATGCATATGTTTTTATGATTATTGATAAGAGAAGCCAGCAGTTAAGGTGCATAACTTATACTCTACCTCCTAAGGCCAGTCTCTGAAGTTTTGTATTTCACACAGAACTGCTTCATGCTATTACAGAAAGCTGTTTGGCATTTTGGCCCAAGATGTTGTCTAGATAGCTTTGATATCTTCTGGCTCTAGATCACCATGTTCTCTAAGTATAAAGGGAAAGTTGACCTTGAGGAAGGATTTTGAGGTCAAGTCATTCTACCAGGTCAACCCCCC
>VXBX01009446.1:1012871-1031641 GCA_013400415.1 Scytalopus superciliaris
AAAAAAACCAGTGGGGTGGGGGGGACAATACAACTGCAGATGCATACCTTTCCAGCTCCTTGGTCCTGAGGTTTGTTTTCCCTTGTTTACTGCAGCAGAAATTGACTTCCTATGTTATAAACCCAAGATAAGCACATACATACCACCTAGAGCACTGCACAGCTCTTTCTCCCTCTGTATTGACTTCCTATCATTTAGCTCCCCATATAACTCCACAATAGTCAACAAACCCTGACTCCTTCAAGACAGATGCAAATCACCGCCTGCCTCAGCAGGAGGATTTCAGTTACACAGCAAAGCTCCTTCTGCTGCTCAGTCTGAAAATTTGGGGCAGTTTCATTTAAATGGGTCCCAGAGCTTCATATTAAGTTACATACAACATATAATAATGCAGCCAGTAAAGAACTGATGTCTTATTTTTATGTTGGATTCAATTTATTCTTATGATGTCTCCACTATTTCAGCTTTCACTCTGCAGCAGAGTCAGGCATTAACAATGTATGAAGTTTGTTTTAGAGGCTGCCAGGAGCAGAGAGCTGGAGAATTTGCAAAGGTAAGGAGCAGGTACATGAAGCTCTGCTTGCCTGGGGACTCAAAGTGATTTGAGGCTAACAAGAAAAGTAAATTTTAATCTGGTAAAACACCTGGCAATGAAAAGCCAACTCTTAGATTGTAAAGCCCAGTTCTGCAGTGGGAACTGCACTCTCAAAGTCATAGATTACAAGGAACTGAGTATTACAATGGGCTCACAAATACAATTTTCTCTAACCCAAGGATTTTGTCTTAAGGAAAACTTCAGTTTTCAAAAGAGGAAGAGCTAGATTCTGTACTAGAACTCTCGTTGCATAAGACAGCAAGAGGAGAAGCATGACTTGAAGTAGGTCTCCATCACTCTGCAAAAATCTGCTTCTGGAGCTCTGACAGTCAAACTGAAGCTTTTATTGGTGTGCTCATACAGCCTAAAAGAACCTCAGCACTTTGACAGACACTTTCTTCTCCAGGCTCTCAGCCAGCTTCTTTCCATGGTCATCAGGACATGTGGCACAGCTGCTCAGGCTGATCCTGAACACCTCCACTTAAGAAGTGAGGTTATGGCCCCCATGCAACATCAAAGTAGGATTTTAGTTAGGACATAGAATTTATCCCCCATTTCTGTTTGGTATCTTTACTGTACACTCCTTCTCAAGATATTTTTGTCCAGTTTTAAAATACTTTTACTATTTGCATGTACTGCAGTAGCGATCAGTAAACCCAGCTATGAGCCAAGGTCACCCTTCTGTGCATGGCACTTCACAGACCTAAAATATTGTCCCTTCCCCAAAGCATTTGTAGCCTACAGAACCTTAAAACCAGCACACTTAGTTAAAAAGCAACATGAGGACAAACATGATGTTATGTCTAACATAAATGATGAAAATTAATCCAGGTATACTCCAATTCCCTTTTCAATTAGGAAGACTTGATTCAATTAAAAGCCAGCAAATGTAAAATACAAAGACGACATCATCTTATATTCAGACTAATGTAGGGAACTCTGAGATGCCACTTAGTTTTTTTCCTCAAAGTAAATAGCTTAGGAAGCTTTAAACAAGAACAAGACATTAACAAACACACACAACAACTGTCATTTCCATACCAAGGACAAAAATTACAAGGAATGTCAATCATTCAGCTTGAAACAAATCAGCCAGAGAGAAAATACTCATAGGGGATATGTTTCTTCAGAGAGGATGAAAAAAATGGAAGATCTTAATTTGATGCACAAGCACTAGATGTTCATCATTGACAAACACAACCCTAGAACACATGGATATTTTTCTTTTTTGCAGATAAGCACTATGTATCAGAAAGCTACTTTCATTTCACACTTGTTTTAACAGCACTGTTGTCCAGAGGGTTATTCATGGTTCAGAACACCATAAAAACAGAGTTCAGTCCTAGGTGTTTAACTGAAAGGGTTTGGTTCAACAGAAGCACACTTGTATTGAATCCTGATGGGCTAGCAGTCCACTGCTCTCTCCAGTTTGGAGTCATGATTCTGCTTGTATCTTCATGTATCTTAACACATCACAATCCAGCTCAGAAAAAATAGTCATTGCTTGAAATCAAAATTCTACCACTCTCCATCTCTGTCTTATGTAGATTCTTATAATTCACCCTCTCCCACTTTTGCATTTTATTTTCCTTGTTCCTACAATGTTTTTCTCTTTCACATTTTAGCATCGCCTCTTTTCCTTGCTTAGCCTTTAATATTTCCTCTTTCTTGATTCTGCCTACATCTCTCTACAACTGCAACTCTCACCCTGCTGGAGTAGCAGGTTCTGCAATTACTTGAAATGTCTTTCCATCTAAGAAGTTTTCCCATAAGCATAATGGCAAACAAAAGGAACTACTCATACTTCGACACAGAGCTCTTGAAAGACATCATTGTACTCTATCATCCTCTCTTTCTATTCTCAAGCTTACCAGAGAGACAGTGGTGAGTTTCTTGTGAACACTTTAAACTCCCTGTTCTCATTTTGGATTCATTTAACATACATTGTAATCACCCTGCTGAGACAAATTAATTTGAGATGCATGCAGATTAACACATCTAGTTTTGTAATCTACTTGTTTCACTGAAATCAGCCTGGGCATTGGCCTTAGCAGTGGTACTTTCAGCAGACTTCAGGGTCTGGTTTGTTGGCTGAGGTTATGTTACCTCTGAGTGAGAAATCACATTTGCTCAGTTTGCAAGTCTGAAAACAATCAACTGTCAGCCTTCAAAGTCAGAATGCTGCCCTAATTTTCCTCTTTATACCATTGCCTATCCTCAGAACTTATTTTAAAATTCTAATGACAACATGTGAGACCAGATTCAAGTCAATATCCTTTACAGTATTTCAGATCTGTGAAGGCAGTAGTGGTTAATATGACAAATATTTCATATTGTATTTTTTTATGGAAATAATGAGTCAAAGTCCCATCAAGAACAGCTGACAACAACAAAAGGACCAGTCTCACAGAGATGCATACTTTTGTGGGGGTGGTCCTTTTTTCCTTTTGACTGCTATTGGACACCCACAAACAAAAAGAGAATACATTATTCCCAAATTGTTTGGTTTATTTAATTATGGCTTCGGGCATAACAAGCTGATCTGCCTAACATAAAAGGGACAAGCAGATGAGGCAAAGAGTTGTGAAATTAATAGGTTCCTCAAGTAGCTCTGTAATATGGGATTTTCAAGAGCAGCTTTTCTTATCTCCATTTTTGATTAAGAAAACACTAAAACTCTTCATGATTTTACAGAGAGGAAATTATGCCAACAGCGCAGATGATTTACTACAAAAAATAGCAGGTGCTGAAGAGTTCACTATGTTATAATTGGCAAGATGAGACTCAGGCAAATGGGGCAGAAAGACCAAGAAAGGATAGATGAAGATGTGAGGAACAAAATGCAGCATGCAAGGAACAGAGGAACGCAAATAATATATAACAATAAGAAGGCAGCTAAAATTGTATTTTCACAGATGCACTAGACAAAGAGCAGAGAAAATTCGTAGATTGCACATTAGAATAGCAACTCACAATGGTTCAACCTGCTGTGAGAAATCAGCAGAAACCAGATATGGAGTCACATTCATGTTGTCATTTTTGCACACAGAAGTGCTTTAATCTGACCTTTAGGCTTTCCTAATCCCCATGTTAACATGCAAGGCCTAGTATTGAGCCTCTTTTAAATAATGCCTTCTTTGGATTGAAACCAGAGAATTGAGTTTTATTCTGTAAAGCAGAAAAAATAGAATATTCCATTTTTACTAAACAACAGTAGTATATTTTTCTTTCTAGCTCTGACTTGTATTGCATCCCTCCAGTCTTTTCCTCAAGGAAAGCCAAGAGAAAAAAAAGAAGTGAACTTATTCTCCACAAAATGAATAAATGCAGCCAAATCACCAGCATGGAAAATAACTCTATAAGCCCTAGGTACCAAATCTTACCCACAAATAGCTCATAGTGAATAATGCATGTGGTTTAAAGTCAGTTAAAATAAGTGCCAGGTCAGTTATCAGGCAGCAGTGAATTTGCAAGGCTTTAAAACGAAAGTTTCTTTTATTCTCTCTTTCTGAGATACAAATGACTGAGCTAAGATGCAGATAGTAATGACTGAAGGGAAATGTAGTCAAAAGTTAGCCAGTTCCACAGTCTTTCAGTCCTACACCAGCACAGACTGGTGGTGCTGAACAGGCAATAGTGAAACATGAAAGAACCTGCTTTGACTTTGTGAAATGAGTTCTCGACATCTGTGGGTCCCAAAGCACTCCTACACCTCAGAAATCAAGAGGATTTGTCCTGGATGAAAATTTCAGGAGAAAACAACAGACTAGGGACCTACCAACAGGGTCAAATTGGGTTGATTCTGGTTTAATTTCAGCTTTTGAGACATGATGTATTTGGCTGCCAGATTACAATATTTTGGTGACCTAAAATTTCCACATTGCATGTTCATACAGATGCTTCAGGGCTAGCCTTCCTTCAGATGAATTCAGTTCCTCAGACTGCCCAAAGCTGTGCGCAGTTTCCAGCCTTGGAAGGGTACCAGGGGTTAAGGGCATTCATGTAAGGAAAGGAAAAAAAAAACTAATGGAAAACAGATAGTATATGGAAATATATGATCTTTGCCTGCTCTTTATTTTACCTTCCCTGATCAATGAGTCAAAGGCTTTAAAAAAGCCAGCAAATTGCTGCACTGAAAATGTAGCTAGGTGATTATTTGCAGGAGCTATAAAGCTTTTCAGTTACTGCTTTCCAGGATGCAGTAGAAAGGTGTTTAAATTGTAGCCTAAATGGTTTTTATCTTGGTGTGCTTTTCCCTATGAAAATAAGTGCTGTTTGTATGAGCACAGCTCAGGCAATTCTCATTACCTTCAGTCAATAACTTACTCCTAATATCAACATTTTTCTAGTGATCCAAAGACTGGAACTGTTACTAGAAGTGATAGCATATATTCCTATACTGGTAGGGGGAAAATTATTTTTATACCAAGACTTGACAGAAAATATGAAAATAATTATTCTTAGATAATACAGAACAAAATAGTCTAGGGAAGAATCATCTTCAAATTCTCTTTTTCTTGGGAAAAGGAGTGATTAATTTGCTGCTTAGAATTAAGAAATTAAACCTGACACAAAATTACAGAACTTTATATTTCAAAAGAGGGTTTTGCTCATGTTTTCACTAGAACTTCTTACAGTTCTAAGCACTAAAAAGCACCAGAAATAAAGTCTAGAAATTACTGAAGTCACAGTATTAGAGTCTTACTTCAACTGTTGTCAGTAAAAATAAAAACTGCTTTGATTCCTAACCAGGTATAAAGAATCCCACCTCACAGAGACATGCCTGAAATAGTCTGGCCCTACATAAATTATGCAAAGACCCTTGAAGTAGCATTATTCAATGTGATTCATTCACATAAATGTACAGCATATTCTTCCAGGTGAGCAGCAGCCATCCAGCTCCTGGTTTCTACAGAGGTATGATAAACCAAGTACCACCTAAGAAATTACCCATCAGCAACACATAGCACTGTGTAATTACTCAACCATTCTAACATCCCCATTAGTTCATAGACAACAAACAGATATTGAACTCTTACACTTTTCAGTGTTCGAAGACTTTAGAGAATTTAAAGCTGAATTATTTCTATCAAAGTTGTTCCTTCCTTTCATTCTGTTGAACGTTACTGGCTTAGCTTAGATAAGTCTCCCTGCAGAATCCATGCCAACACAATTTGAAAACACTGAACCAAGTCTTAGTTTTCCTTTGCTAAGTAAGAAGCATAAATGGCCTTAGAATCACCAAAGTTTTTACCAGAAATCTAGAAACATGAGGGTTTTGATCCCAGAAGTTTTACCATCATGAAGTTCAAGTGTCACATTTGTTTCCTCTATTCCTTGCTATTCCAGGGACTTAAGCAAGTGAGACAGTATTCATTTTCTTTGGTGATCAACTGCACTACACATTCACAGATAAGAAAATCCCAGTCCGTTTTCTTCTCTCAATACAATCATTTATGAAAAAGGTATATTAATGGCTACTATTAAAAAGTATACATTGCCTTAAAACATTGTTTTCACATGCCCTATTTGTTAAACCAGCAGCCTTTCATATCACTTAAAAATTGAAATTATTAAAACATCTTAATTTACAAATCTATATTTTAGTAATCAGTGCTGCTTCCACTTTATTCTTATGTATGTACTTTGACTTCGGTAAAACGTTCTATTTATTTTCTGTAATACAAAAATCTGGTCTTCCAAACAACAGTCTGGATATTGTTTTTCTTTCAAACTCCTGCATATAAATCAAAGTGACTTACGACCATTGTTCAAGAACAAAAGACACCCAATGCTGCATCTTATCTAAATATTATATTCCATTAATTATTTTTTTAACCACAGCCTGCAAGCACTCAAGTACAGTTTAAACATATCATTTCATATCTGCATGGCCTACAACCTTAAATCCTTATAAACTTGATCCTTTCAGGAAGCCTTTGGCTATACAGGCATATGAAAAAAGAAAACTGTAAAAATCATATGGAAAAACCAACTGAGAAAGATTGTGACAGAGTTTGGGCTTTTTCCTCTGTCTTCAAGCAAGTAGAGACCTAATATTTTGTGTCTGCCGGTATGGGAGCTTTCTTGGACAATCTGGGGCAGGAATTTACATGGACTGCTGGAACAGTCTCATACTTATTGCTGATGTGATCAGTTTCCTGTAAAGTGGATTCATTTTAGCAAACACCATACTAAAAATTATTCCTAGAGTGTTATAGTCTTCTGTAAAGAACTAGGAATAACAGAGACCACAGCTGCAATTTATTATTCTGTACCTATTTTTATTGCATATAGCAGAAATTATCCCATTTTCAGTTACAAAAAGCAAAAAGAAATTTAATAAAATTGAATAACATTTGCAAAAGCACCAGTATCCCACTACTCTTGAAAATGTCATTTTCATTAAAGACATTGAGTGTATACCCAGAAATAGATAAGGGTTAATACACATTTTTTAAATTAATTCTGTATGCCCATATGAGAGATTTGATTATATACTAAACCTAGTTTGACTCATGTCACATAGAAGCACGAAGTGAAAAGAAAAAAACCAACATTTTAAAAATTGCCCACTGGAATACATAAATCCTGTTTTACCATAGAAAAAAAAAAATAGATACCTTCTTGTACTTTGTCTCTGTAAGTGAACATTACTTCTGTTATTAAGATCAGCATAAAAATGCCCTCTAAAATCCCAGGTAAGTAAGACTTAATCTTGTATCTAATTCATCATCACTGTCAACAGCAGCCAAGTATTATTGGTGAGCTCTAAATGCAAACTACAGAGAAACTTTAGTGAAATGCAGTTCTGCTCAAACATATGCTTATTTTACTGACACTTGATATGCAATCGCACTTTAACATGGATTGATGTTATTGTAGGCTAGAGGATAACCAAAACATGCCTGTTCAGAGTCTTCTTGCATCATGTAATGCTGTTTTCACCCACACTGATTATAAATTCTCATCATAGTAAACAAGTGTTAGACTGCAACTACAAATTGAACCTTGAATGAATAAGATAAAATTTTTTAGAGACATGTTCTGAGATTCCAGACTTTAAAAATAGCAGTAGATCCTATTACCAGCCTTGATAATGTTCGAGAAATTGCCTGCTGTTGTCATGTAGGACTACCTTAATTGACAATACTTTGCTTAAATGCCAACTTCAGCTCGACTTTCAAAGGAATTGAACACTGATAATGAACAATTTCACAGAATCTACCTCAATTTTAATCTAGCAATTTGAAACCAGACAACTAAACCTCTGACTACATATGAACACCTATGTAAACAGTCTCTTTCACTAACTTGGAGTGTCAACAAGAATATTACTCATGAGTAATAGTCATTCTAAGCATCTTGGGCTATGGCAGTACCAGAAAGATAAAACAGTTCTTTTCCTGCTGTAAAATGCATGAAAAGTAAACTTTTTATTCTTAAATTATTACCTTTTTTTGTTTTGGTTTGGGGTGGGGTTTTTTTGTTTTTTTTCAGCCTGCCATTTGTGTTGTCACCTTTGCTTTGGATTTTTGAGCCACAGAGTTTTACCACTCAGACTGCCCTCTCAGAAAAACAGCACATGGTATATACTAGCGGCTTGGGTTCTATCATATACATTTGGCAGTGTTGGATTACTATTAGTTTTCTTAACACCACATTTCCATTCACAGCAGGTTGGTATAAAACATTATCATAAGCAACACTGTGTCATATCTACTATTTTTGTCAATTTTACAAGGCCCTATCCTAGATAATCTAGGCTAGCACAAGGCAGGGGTTTTTTGCCCGTTGACAACATACTGTTGGTTCTTACTGATTTCAATCTCCAATGTACTTAAAAAGAGCTGGGTTTGGGTTTTTTTTTATTAAAACGAACTTAAACACAATGTCCCTGCAAAGCATTTCAGATCCACTGGGAGAACATAGATATTTCTCACTGATTTTTCCTAACTATGGGGCAGGCCCAGTGGCAAATAAAGACATTGTACATTGGAGAATAGGGTACATCTTCCTTTCAGCTAGTCTAACTTTGAAGAATGGTAATAGCCTTTGATGGTCATCTTGCTTATGAAGAATATCCCAGTCTAACAGTAGAATATTCTCAGTCATTTTGTAGGTAACACATGAGCCACTGGAACCAGGGACTCATCTGGGGTGGAGAGACAGTCTTCTTAGCCACATATCAAAGGTGGTATTGGTAATACTCTATTTGATTTGTGATGTCAGAATGGAACAAAAGCAAAAGAAATACATTACATCATGCTTTTGGCAGTGCAACCCACGTCATCTGTGGTGGGTAGCCTTGGTCAGCAGTCAGATGCTTACCCAGTCACTTGTCAACTACCTCACTCAACAGGGCAAAGGTAGAAAAGAGGGTGAAAGACCTCACATGTTCAAATAAAGATAGGGGGATTGCTTAACAGATACCATCACAGGCAGAAGAGACTCAACTTGGAGCAAATTAAGATAATTACCAATTAAAATAGAATTTAATTGTGAGAAACTTCTGTCACATTCTCCTCCTCTTTCCATGCTGAAGTACCAGCTTTCTGATCAGACCGTTCCTCGTCCCTTACAGATGTTGTGAACCTGTCAACTTCTGCTACCCGTTTTTCTTCTTGATGACTGGGGCAACTACTGTAAATAGGGTTTGTGTCTCTGCCTTAACCATGATATCCTCAAATGAGAAGGCCCTCTTTCCTCTGCCATGATTGAGCTCAATGAAGGCTCAATAGTCTCAGTGCTGGGGTCTGATGGTCCGATTCAGGTAGGCAAGGCACTCTTCCACCAAGTGTTGTACCAATTCACTAGAATTACATGTCTGTTCAGGTGTAAAATCCCAGGTTTTGGAAGGTGATAACTTCCCTAGGCACCTGCCAAAATCCTCCCACACACCCTGTTGCCCAGCAATTGACTACATCAGGTTATGTTTCTCTGTCAACTTGCCAACAGGTTGTTTACTCTTACACTTGGATGCAATCAAGTTCCACTTATCCAGCAATGTCAGATAATAGGACCAAATACTTCATGCTGTTAATGCTCTGTCAATATTTTACAAAGTGTGAAGTTAAATGCCAAAACCACCATTATTAATATTGGCTTTTGAAGGGACAGCAGTCAGGAAAAATTTCATCACACTATGCATCCTGAAAGCTGTTATACTTGGCTAAATAGTTTTGTTAGATATATAAAAAGGACTGACTTATTCTCTGTAATGCACAGGGTTGGCAGCAGAGAATCCAACCATATCTTCACTGCCAAGCATTCAAACTTTCAAGAAATGTCACCCTACCAACACTTACAATTCATAGTTCTACAACAGCCCATGTAGCAATATTAATGGAGACCATAAAACACCAGAAAGCCTACAGAAGTAAAGCTGTGCATAGTCCATTACAGTGTTACACTGAAAAGTAGCATGTGCACTAATATATCTCTTTCTTCCTGAAGTTCCTCATACTTTTACACACACCACTGTGTGTAGGAGTTTAAGCTATCAAGTTGTGAAAGTATTTTCATTTCTGACTGTCTAAAACTGCCTCTGCTCCAATTATCTCTGAGTATCTCTTAAACCCAGTTATTTTGGCTGTGTTTTTCATTTGTTTTTCATTATCCACACAGATGCTGAAAAGTCAGTTAGATGCCTTGTCTTCATGCATCATCCCAGGGGTTATATAGGAAATTCATCCATCTTGCAAGATTCGCACAAGATCTAATTGATGCTTATTAACTAATATAAAACCCAGCAGCCTGCAAAAACATGATGTTGAGCATCTTCCTACATAATCTGTTCACATCAAAACTAATTTTTGCTAAAAGAGCTATGACCTGAACTTTCTTACAAGTACAGTTAATTTTCTTAACATAATTTCTGCCTTTGCCTACTTCAATATTGTTCTAAGAATTGTTTTTATATAAAAAGCCACGATGAATTTTTTCTTTCCCTTTCATTATCACTAACTTTTAAGATTTAAAGTTATCATATAGATATATAGATATCATAGTTTAATTAATTTTCTCATTGAATTATTCACTGCATTTGACCAGTATATCAATTTCAGAACATCTGCCATTTTGCATTGAGCCAGATTGTAAACTACTCTATTGTCCTGTCTTAATTCCAGCTTCCCTCCAAATTCACAAAGATGAATTCTCCTTCTCACTAACACAACAGTTTTTAACTTTCAGTAGCCAAAGACAATGAACTTCAGATTAAACTGAAGTCAAATTTAGTTCCCAACTCTTTCTGATACCTTGAATTTAGTTAAGCTAAGCTGTTCCTCTCTGCTTTGATCAATAGCAATGTTGAGGATGTAGCAGGAAGAGAGCTATTTAGCCAGGTGTTCCTTTGTAAATGCTTCCTCTTTATAGTGAGTCAGAGCAGAGTATGGGTTTGATAAAATGTGGCTGATAATAAACCTGTGGGTAAATTAAAGGCTTTGTTTAGCTCACTATTGCAAAAAATCTTGATTTCACATTCACTCCCACTTCCCTCAATTAAAAGAATGTTCTTAAAAGGCTTCTGATTTTTTGCTTAGCTGGGTACTTGAATAAAAAAGACTAAACAGCACATCAGAGTAATGTTAATGTGTGCCTTAGTTCCTGTTTGTATATAGATGACCAAATTCATAGCACTGCAGTTTCACTGAAACTTACTTATTCACAAGTTTGATTTACCATTTTTAAAAATCACTTAATTAGGACAATTCAAAGAAAATGTCTTTTCTTTTAGTTCTGCAGGCACAAAAAACACGTGCAAGCCCTACTATTTCGACCAGCTAAGGGGCACAATCCCAATTGTGCAAAGCAATAACCAGCCTATTTAACAATTGGCACAACCCACCCAGACCTGAAAAGGAGTCTCCCATACTCAATTACCACCATGAAAGAAGAGTATGTGAGTCTGCCTAAAAAATACAAAAAGAAATTCTGTTATTAACATTTAATAGTTGAGCATTCTTGAAAAAAGCTCAGAGCAGCATTGTTGGGCAGTTTCTAAGAAAAAAATAACTGAACTACAGAGAGTAGCATCATGTTTGGCTTGTAGTCAAAAATTTCAAGCTGAAATATTCCACATATCCAAGGAGTAAGATCAAGTAAGTGATCTAATAGGAAACTAAGATATGTACTACTAAAGTACCTAGGTTTGGTGCTTAATGTTGGAGGCTAAATTGCTTTGGTTCTCTGTAGGGACAGTATCAAGAGGGAGCACCAAAATCAGGTGAATGATTTAATACCATTATAGTGACAATAAATGAAGAAAGCACATTACCTAAGTTGCAACCTTACTAAAAGACCAGGCATGTTGTCACTGGTACTGATTTTATTATAGCCATTTTCCTCTATTTACTGAAAAACCACAGTTGAAAGAGGTCAACACTGAAGCATTCCATTATTCATTTCAATTGATGCAAACTGAATGACACTTGTCAATCACACATGCACAATCTAAAACATAATACCACTTTCAATAGTACCTTTTTTTTTAGTATTTTAATGATGATGCTTCTCCAAAGGTGTTATATCTTATCTTCACAGCCTTCTACATATACACCCTCAGGTCCAAATAGATTGCAAATTATAAGAGTGACTGGTTGCTTTCAGACTATTTCTTAGGACTGATTAGCTGACTTATAGAAACCATAACTGTGGGTTTTGAAGAGCAATACAGACAGGGGGAGACCAATATTATAACACAGAGTAAAGGGAAAGGATTCCAGTCCTGACAATGTCAAACAGACTTTAGGGAAAGGAAAGGACAAAATTAAGTCTGTGAGATCAGATGACAATAGAAGCTAAATAGGTATGGACACAACTGTCAAAGGCCTTGAAGGAATTAATTTAAACATTCCTTAAAGGAATCTTAAAATAATAAAGAAGAAAGAATCAAACAGTGAATGGAAATATTAAAACAGACATTATTAGTCTCGGAAGACAGAAAATACCAGTCCTCATCATTTGAGCAAGATTCATCAAGACAGAAAAACCGACACAAAGAAATTGTAAAAATCAAGGTGGAAGCCAAAGGGACCTCAAAATAAAAACTATCACAAAAATGGAAGCATGGATAGACTACATGTGATACAACTAAAATGACCATATTTCAGTGAACGTCTACAAATATAAACTGTAGAAGAAAAGAGCAACCATTCTTGTTTTAATAAAAGCAGCCTTTATCTGTCCAACACATCTGCACAGTTACTCTGGTGATATAAAAACACACATACATCCTCATTTAGCCATCAGCAAGTTTGATGTTCTAAAAACCAAACAAGTCTGCATAATATCAATACCTCAGCTTTCAACAGAAAAGATCAGAAGGAAATGTACAACTGAGAATGTCAGGTTGTAATGACAAGATAAGAAAAAGAGTTCAAGTAATCAAAACCTTTCAATAATGTGGACTTGCAAATTATCAGGAGATGTTTAAACACATGAAATTTTGTCATATGTCACACTTCCAGATCACATTCAGAAACTTCACTCCCTGCTTTGGTTCTAAAGTCTGTCCACAAATCATTCCCCTAGAGCATGCAAACGCACAAAACTACTAATGTCATACATCCATATGAAAGAGCTAGTAATTAACTTTTACTTCAGCAAGAGTTATCACTACTGATGAATCTGGCACACATAGTCACATCCCCTTTCCTGAGATCTGCTCTACCATCTTGCCACTTCTTTTCATTCATTAGACAAATACATGAGGAAATTACAGGTAGCCTAACCTGCACAGTTCTGAAATCAAACATCTGCCTGCAGGACGAGAGGGAGAGGAGAGGCAGAGAAATCCCACTCAGAGTCTTACCTTCCTATTAGCAGGAACTCCCCAAGCACTCCCAGGCGCCTCATGGCAATGAGGATCCCCCTCACTGTCATTCCCTCGCAGAAGCAAACCACCACTCGAGCCTTGGGGAGCCTTTCCCGCAGCTTGCGGAGCAAGCGATCAAAGCTCTTCTCCCCAGCGTTGCTGTAGATCTTGTCAGAGTGAGCAATGCAGAGACCCTCTTGGGCAGCCAGCTCCTTGAAGGCTTCCATTCCACTTTCCCCATAATTTCCTGTTTAAAAAAAGAAAAAAAAAATTATATCATGTATTTAACCAATTAAGGGGGGCTGTGATGGGAAAGGGATAGTTTTCCCTCCAAAAAATCAACTGCCATTAGCAGAAGGAAGAACAAAGGAGACTCAAAGTGAACATATTCAGAGGTCAGTGGAACAGGATATCCATGTATCAGTAGGTCTTAACTGACCCGGAGACTGCAAGTTTCCTTTCTTACATTGATTTAACTATGGGTATTAAAGGAAAGCAAGGCATGGATAGGTAGAAAAGGGGTAGAAAGACAGATCAACCAGTGAGAATAAAGTTTTATTAACATTTCTATGGAAAAAAATGACAGTTGTGCCAGTCCAGAAAAACAGTCATAGTAATGAAGGAAAAGGATTCAATTCCAAACCATTCTGTACCATATGCAGTTTATGCTCATAAAAGTGAATGAAAGATGGATGCAAATGTAAACACACTGATCTAGTAACATTTTGACAGCCTCTTATACTAATTTGACTGACCAGAGTTCATGACAGGTAATATTTAGACTCGATATCTCTCAGAATAGGAGACTTTATCTGAAACAACTTCAGAAATAACCCTTCCTAATACAGAAATATTTGAACTGTGTGGTCCAAACAATACAAAAACTGATTCTCAAATTCACTTCTATTTATATACTTAGGAAGCTAAATCAACAGCTTTACAAAACTCAAACTGCCTTCAGCTATGGAGAAAGTGAAACCTCAAGTTTTCTTTGAATGTTTTATGCCTGCCATGAGCAAAGGATTTAAGATAAACATCCCTCAGGCAAAAGGAACACATGGGTTACAAAAATCATATCTATTAACAGTAACAAGAAGCAGTCCAAAAAGAGAAACATTAATTTGATGCTATCCACATCCATAATGTTTCCGTAATTTATTGAGAGAGTACCATCAGATATGTTGATCACTTCTAGACCCAGACCTCTTCAAACAAGGAGTGACTGAAGAGGTCCCTCTTCCCCATTTGTGGCAACAGTTTGAAACAGCAAATTGCAAAGATGAAGAGTCCTGAATCAGCCTAAATTCCTTCACACACATGCAAAATAAGTAAACCCAAAACTCCTCAAAAAGTCTAACCATCAGAAAGAACATTCAGCAAGAGACAGTTCAGGCATAAGTGCATTTTTCCAGAAACATGGGTCATTTACCACCAATCAGACACACTGTGACAGTCATAGTCATACTATGGTGCAGATTGCATGTCAAACAAAACTGAAGTTCCCTAGCCCTTTGTACTGAGCTGCCCTAGTTTCTCACAGATTTGAAGCACTGCAGAAGGGCCTCTTTTCTAGCCTGTGACTCAACACCAGATTCAGCAATCAGGTCAGTCTGCCTTTTCTTTTTTTTTTTTTCCCTCCTGTGAGCCAGACATACTCCAGAGCAGGAGCAATGCCAGGGGTTCTGCATGACTGCAGGGAGGAGAGAAGAGAGGAAGAGCTGTGCCTGGTGGGAACACATCACCAAGCAGCCCGCCCTGCTGGCTCAGCACTGCAGCTCCATCCCACAACCCTGTATTTTGGTAAACAACGTGGACCTTCTATAGGGCTTGTCATATGCTGAGAAGGGCACAGATGAAGGCATTTCCAGGTATTTAAAGGCCATAACCTGCAGTCACGAAGGGATTTACCTCACAGCAGTATGGTTTGAGCTGTACTGCTTTGATGACTTGCCTCAGGTCCCAGAATGAGGCAGGACAACCTCATCACTGACTTGCTGTTAGCAAGCACCTTATGCTTCAAAAAGAAATTAGGATATATTTCCCAGTTTCATGTGAAAATTTGTTCAACACAGACTCATTTGAAACCAATAGGATTATTCTTAAACTCTTACCTAAGGCGAGACAGGGGACTAAACTGAATTTTATTAGATGTTTAGGCAATGCATATTAGAAAATAAATGCAGTAATTTTCCTAACTAAACATTAACATAGGATGGGATTTTGTCATACATCAGTACAGCACTAACTCTGCTGTAGTTCAAGTTAACAATTTCAAGAAATGAAAAATCAAATCTGCTTGGAATGATTTTTCTCAGCTTTAATTTTGATGAAATAACAATTATCTCACAGTCACACCTGTACTAACAGTACAATAGCCCACCAAAATACACTAGGAGAAAGACTTGTCTCTAAATCCAGTAAGTGTGATAGAGAGTCTAGAAGAAAAGCCAAATAATATCCAGAACAACACAAACACAAGATGAAATAAGCAAAACACAAGGCAGAAAATGAAAGCTTTCTAGTCCTTATATGTAAGTAGCATAACAGCTTTTCAATAGCAGCACAAAGAAATCTGCTGTTAGACTGGAGCTTGCTTAGTTCACAAGAACATAATGTAAAGTAGATATCCGTAACAGCCAGAGATGAGACTTGCTGACCCAGGAGGTCCTCTTAGAGTCTGTTTGCCATTCCCCCAGAGCAAGACAACATGCTGCACATCTTTCTCTCCCAGTGGAAGGGATCAAGGAGAAAAGGAACATGTGACAGGTGTTACATACATTGTTCAATGCACTCAGCTACCAGGGTATGCACAATGTAAGGGCATATATAGAATAGAAAACACCAATTAGTTCTGCGCAACAGCCAAGAATACAGCCATCTGTACCAGCTTAGTGGGTACACCCATTTCAATCCACACACAGAAAGAGCTGAGAGGGGAAAACATAATGAAAGAAACCCGTGTGTAATTCCAGTTAGTGAAGAGTTACAACAGGGCCCCAGGCTGAGGACCTTTTTTCCTCTGAAAGAGCCACCGAATACAAGTTTCAAGCTTGTCTACAACTGCCTTCTCCTATCTGGATCAGCTATGAAAAGCAAAATAACTTATTATTTTGAGGCTACAAACAACTGATTTTCTTTCTGATCCCTACCCAAAACTGAGCCAGTAATGCACTTCGAGCCCCACAATACCTAGCAAATTCTTAACATTTGATTTTAAACTCTGTTCAACTTACACCAAGTTGAAATAAAACAGGTATTTTCCTTATATTCTTCAAGCAGAATCTACACAGAAGCATAAAGGTAAATTCAAAACCTATAATGCCTGCAGTTTCACTAAGAGGATTTTCACAACAATTTTCTCTCAATGTCAAAGAAACATTTGTTTCACCACTGCAAAAGTCCCAGATAATACCATTTCTGAGAGTGATCCACATATCTAAAGATGCTGCTGAGAGATACATGTAGTGGCAATTATTCTCACTCACTGTATTCCACACATTAAAGATCTTAAAAAAAAAAAACAAACCAACATTAAGATCCTGCAGTAAAAATCAAAAATGCTATCTTGATCAACAGAAGACATATAAAAAAAGGAAGTAAAAAAAAAGTTCAACTGTATAAATTGCTCCTCTGAGTCAGTATGTATTACATTTGTACCACAGCTATAACACTATTTGCTTGTATTAGCACTTGAATAGTGTGGGGAGCAGAACCCATAAGCTTCATCTAACAGTCTTATATTCTTTTTTATTATTATTATAGTAGTTTGGCAAATTTACCCCCATTCTCTGTGTCAAGAGAACCATTTATTTTTCTTGTATGAAATGGAGCAGAAACAGCTCTGCAATAAGGTGCTTATGAGGATCCTGGAGATCATCTTCTTAAGGGATGCACAGAATGGATAGAATGGCTGTGTGGGTCTTCCCAAGCCACATAATAGAGTGTTTTCGGTGGGCTTAGAAACAAAACAATGTGACCCAGATAAACCCATGCCTGATTTAATTCAAGGTTAGAGATTACTTATGCAATAACATAAGGAAATGTAAACCCTTCATATTTTTGCTGAAGAGAACGTTTCCTTGAAATGTTAAAGAAGACCACAATGCTGAAGAGGAAAGCTGAGACTGTTCTTTCTCACTATGCTTTCAGTGTCAATAGAAAATACCATCTACTTTATGTTAGACCTTTTCAGACAAATGCCTACAAAACCAACATAATCCACAGCAGAGAGCCTCCCAGAAGAATGTTCCAATGCACCTAAATGACAAAAATCAGGGAGCAAGAGTTACTTCACATACCTGAGTCATGAGCAACCTCATGGTGAGGTCACCTATTCCTCACCATTAGGGGCTTATTTACTGCATTTGTTCCTCTAAACCACAGTAACCACGACCTAGATCAAAGGTGAACACACCAAAAAAAACCCCCACACGCTCTGCAAGCACAAAGCAAAGGCAATGCACTGATGACACAACCACATAATCAAACTTCACCACAGGGTACTATAGAGGCAAGTCATAGTGCAAGACGATCCCTCTTCAAAATAACAAGTAAGAAACTATACTCTGTACTCTTTCCTCTCTCAACATTATGACCTGTTTATTCACCTCGCTCAAGCTTGTAGGTTGCTGGAGGCATAAAGTTTGTTTCAGTGTTCAGTATTGATTCACTATGAGACATCTCTTTTCTTCAACTAACTAACTGCTTTTTGGAAGAGAGAAAAAGTAGATTAGCACAAGAGTTCTACATGACATGAGATGAGAACAAGAGGACTGCATGACAAAACAGCAAGGAATAACTACTCAAAAGCTTCACTAGTGCAAAGGCAGGTTATTTGAGAAGAGCAGAGCAAGCAAACAATCTGATTATCAAGCTTTTTCCTGACATACTGCAATAAGGAATTTGTAAAAACTAGTGATGATATTAAATATGACACCAACTGTACAGTTGTCAAATACAAGTTGAGAAGACTGCAAAGTTTGGGACCAGTGAACAGAAAAGGCAAAAAAACAGTTTTCTCTCTTATACTATGCTTCCTTATGCCACAGGAGCATCTTTGAATGGTGCCAGCTACAAAAAAAAAAAAAAAAAACAAGAGTTTTCTAACATTAATGTATTTCTTATCAGTTTAACCATATTAAATAGTCATGCATATATTCTTAGTCCCTTGCAAACTAAAAGAGTTCAACCATCAGACTTAAGCTAGTATGTTAGTAACAAGATGGGAGCACATAAATAATCAGGTAACATATCTCAGAAAACCACTTTCTAAGCTGTAATAATTCAACCACATACATCTATTGGTCCACACCTTTGATAGGGAGAGTTAATAACAAAAGCTGTAAAAAAAAAAAAAAA
>VXBX01009446.1:1031667-1062141 GCA_013400415.1 Scytalopus superciliaris
AAAAAAACAAAAAAAAAACAATCCATATCTATTCCCTGAATGTAACAGACTGACAAAAAATGAAAAGTTGTAGAAATGCATTTGCCACTGTGTGTTATTTTGGTTGATCCCAAGCATAAATACTACATGCACAGAAAGCAGCCCCACTGGCACACACCTTCCAGGGCCATTGAACTGACCAGCCCCTCCTCTGCAGACTTCTTTGTCGCTGTGAAAAGGGCAAAGATGCAACACTTCTATGTTTCCCCAGAATACCTTTTTCAAGGCCATCACACTGATGTCAGGAGAGGATCCATTTTACCCATTATCAGTTGTGCCAAATAGGATTTGTGTTTCATTTTCTTTTGGTGAACTGTCTTTACTTATTGTTGACTTTGCTACATAAAGCCCTTTACTGCCCAATTTCTTCTCAGACTTCAGACAGCTTTCTCAAAATAATTTTCCTCCTTCACTGAGTATAGCTCACCTCAGGTTTTTTTAAAGAACAACTTCAAAGCAGGCAAGTTAGGCTATGAGAGCACTTCACAAATGCTAAAGGACCAGCCACTATACAATAAGAAGAATTCTGTATAGATGTGGGCTCCAATTCTGTTACCAGTCAAAACAAAACAGCAGAGTAAATATCAAAGGAAAAAAACTTCACTAGGTCTATAATCCCAAACTAACTTCAAAGCTTAAAAGGAAAATCTCTACCACTTATTTCACTCTAAGTGGTTTGCAGAAAAAGAAATAAACCATAAACTGCTTTACAAAGAATACTGAAATGAGTATCTCCATTTTTCTGAGTGTAATGACTTTAAAGAAGAGAAAAACAAGTCCTGCAAACATTGGCATCTAAGGACAGTATAATACAGATTGAATATCACAGATATTCACTACAGGTTTTCCTCTCCTGAGGACCACCTGGATTGTTCTCTGCTCCCTATTACTTAGATTGAGTCCAGCTACCCATCTCTTCAGTTTTAAAGTTACTTTTAGCTTGCTACAACCCATAGGTATCAAAAATCTCCTTACTACCATCAGCTTGCCTCCCAGACCAACTCATGGCTCTGTAGAAGTCAGTATTTCTTTTACATTTCCCTACCTATTTTATTTTGACATTGCTGGAGAGACTTTCTGTTGAATAGTGTCCTCATTGTCCTTTAGTTATGGAGAAGGAAACTCATTATTAGAAATTGAAAGAGCACTGTAAATACTCTGTCTTCCTTTAAGCTACCCTAGCAAAGTTATCTGGAGTTGCCAGAGATTTCCAAGCAACTGCACTATAGCTTTACAAAAACCAGAAAGACATGTTAAATGAATGAATTGAGTCATCTTTGGTACACTACAGATCTCAGCCATCTGTGTTTACAGCTTATTATCTTCAGGCCCTTCTAGAAGGGCAGAAAGTGAGCTGTTGAGGCCAGACTAGTCTTTTTTATTTTCTGATGTCAAGTAAAACTGAGTGTAAAAGAGAAAGTATAAACAGAAGGTGGAAAGGAAAATTAGGTAATTGTTACAGGCATTAAACAATACACTATTCCTAACATAAACCAGCCTCCTAGAGAAATGTGATTATATTTCAAATAAGAAAATTCACATGATTTTATCAAACACTAGATTACTTTTTATCATTAATTACAAAGTATGCACAATTTACCAACAGCACACCATAGTAGCACGTTACCTTGACAGAGAAGACCAAGGTAAAATGTCCGCAGCAGTGAGTAAACTGATAGTATTTAAGCCTTCATCCTGAAAAACACAGCTGCATCTTCTTGAACAACTAATTGATATTCTTGTCAAAAACACAGGCACAGGTGAAGTTAATCTGAAGTAATGAGACTATCAGTGCTGAATGACACTTCCTTAATAAGTGAAATGCCAAAATGTGATCTTGTATCTTTTTTTGCCCTAAATGTATTCAAAGCATACCCCCAATGGTTATTTATTATGTCTCTAACAAGCTGTAGAGTTTTATATTCTAGGGAAACTATTTCAACTCCAAACCCAGCTGATACATAATAGCTGCAACAAATTTATGTGCTGAATTTAGTCTTTCTGTTCATGACTTATCAGTAAGGAGCTTCCAGTTTTCTTCAGAAAGTTTCAAATAATCTAATGACACCTAACACTAGCTGTTGGTTGGTATTGATTAAACAAAGTGTCATATTTTTTTTATGTTTCTTGATGAGTCTGGAGAAAGGAAACATGAGAATAAATTTCCAACTCATATGATTTTTTTTTAAGCTTGCTGTGAATATTACAGTTAGTAAAATCATTTACAAAAATATTTACAGAAAGAATTCCCAGAAGGGACATCAAAGTAAGAGAATATTCAAGGGTTTTTTAATATGAGTGGACATTGCAAGAAGAAGGAATGAAGTATATGCTCTTGCTTTGACAGTTATGCAATTAGGTTAGCTCACATTCAAGCACAAGATTTAAAACCTTGAGTGATCAAAACTCATGCATACAAGTACCCTCCTATGACTGAGAGTTTGAACATAAAGAACTAATGGAGTTATCTGTTTTCTGAACCTGCTGGCAGAGATCTATCAGTTTCTGACCTTCCCTACAATTTTGAGACTTAAAGGTGGCTATTTTATTTTTGTGAATCAAGATACTCACATTAACTCACAAATTATATGCTTTCATGGGCTGGCACTTAGAGAGTCCAAACACATAAATGCTCCTAAAAGAGTCAGCAAGACTATGAACACTTCCCAATGACCTGCATTATCAATGGTTTTAGGAGGTATCTGAAAAGTATGTTAGAAAGCAGATTACTTTTTGAAGTGTATTTTGTACTCATTTTCTCACTAATGAAATGTTGGTGCTCGAACCTATTCCCACTGAAGGGAGATTTCAGTGGCTACGCTATCAGACGTTTGTTAACTTTTAAGAGAGACAAATGAACTATTAAATTTTATTCTTTACAGGCTGTTAACACATAATTAAAACAAAAACCAAAAAAGTTACTGACCTGAATTGTAAACCTAAATGTCCATTACACTTAGGGGAATTTTGGCTTATATACAATTTTCAGACATTAATAACTTCTATTTACGTGAGCCACAGCTCTAGATGTGAATTATATCACATTTGGAATAACATCTAAGCAATTAATCTTGCCCTTCTCTCTAAAAACTATACCTAATCACAGCTTATCTATCACCAGAGAAACTGTACATCTAATTGGAATAAACTCCTGGGGTTTGTTGAAATCAGAAGATCAACTTTTTGATGTGTGCCTTACCAAATCCCTGGATACTGTAGTCTTATTATTCAGAAGAATATTATATTATCTTAGAAATAATTGTGTTTTAATTTAAATGTCCTTAAGAAAAACAATCACTGCCTTGCCTTATATGTCAGTTAAAGATTTTGTTGAAAATAAATACAACTTCCTAGTATTGTTTGAACTGCCCACCCTCACTCACAGTGTGCTTTTCATTTTAACTATTTTGACCAACCATTTGTAATCAATTATATCCTCACACCTGGAAGAAACTCAGACTAAGATATTAAACAATTCTGCCTCTTGGATTGAAAGCCAGAAAGGTTTAGATGTTGAATCTGAAGGCTAGAGATAAGAAATAAACCAACATCTTTAATATTTTAAGAAAAAAGCCTATGGAAAGAGAATTGGAATGCATAAGCAAAAATAAAATGTATCTAAACAGAAGTGTTCCATTTTTACAGACTCAACATTTTCAAAAACATTGAATTTAATGCTATCAATATTTTTTTCAATAATATCCCCCTCTAAAAAACATTTAATCAAAATATTTCCAATCAACTTTAAGTTGAAGACCCAGTTCTGTAAACAATGTCACAGATGGTGACTTGAATACTCACAGTGATGCCTTAAAAGACTTAGAGCAAAAAAGTTAGATACATACCACAAGTGTTTGTAGAATTCAAGAATGGCAGAAATAAAGTCAAAACAAAAGAAAATCAAATCCTAATTTTGAACAGTTGTCTCAATAATAAAGTTGAGGAGAGATATTTATGCCAGCATTTCTAATTGACTTCATAACATCAATGGATAACACAATATGAATGTTTGAATTATGCAATGTTAAAAGGCATATCTGCTACTGAATGGTGAAACATTTGAAATACCTTTCCCCAAAAGTTACTGTAATATCTGCAGATGAAAAGGTGACTTAATGCTGAGAATCCAGGCAGAACTTTTACAGGAAATTAATCTAAAAGTTGGATTACCACAAGCAAAGAACATATTAGTAGTTTACTTTACATAGCTCCCTCAGAGGTAATATAAAAGAGTGAACTGCAGAATGGCAGGCTTGTGAGACAGAAAAAAGTGGCTAATGCAAGTACAAGAAAGTGATAAGCCTGAACTCCTGAGAGATACTGAGATACTGCTTGGAAGCTCAGAAGGGCAGCATGTCTGCGTGTGTGCAGCTTAGCCAGGCTGAACCCCAGGGGTGACACCTTGGAAACAGCCTGAGTCCTCCCACATCTGCACCTATGCCCACGGCCAGAAATACTCCCAGGTCACCTACCAAGCTCCTGGACCAAATGGGGGAGGCATTAGTAGTGTTGGCGGGGGCCCTTGCAATGCTCTTGATGCGGCTCTTAACACATTGGGCAACCTTGGGAAGGTGTAGACAGTGCTGCTACACAGACCTGTAAAATGGCTCATTGAAAGGAAAATAGAAGGACCCTTTGCTGCATTTAAAAAAAGAAGCAGACAATTCATGGAAAAAGACAAAAATATTGGGGTTTTTCTCAGACGTTGCAGACACTGCAGTTTTGCTTCCTCCACACCCACAACCCTGTGGCTTACAGATAGCTGCTGAGGAATAGCTTCTGGGGACTCACAAGCTGTAGGGTCATCCAGAAGGTTCCAGCAGCCTTCTGTCCATAGCTCAAAACAATCTGAACCCAAACGTACCATTCTCTCATGACTTCACCTGCTCTTGTCCTCAAACAGAAGTTCCTAGAAAGATGTGCTGGGTGAAGTGAATGGCTCTTTCTCAAAGGCCCACGAAGTAACCACAGCCCTCTGCCTGCACCCAGGAAGCTGGATACAGTCCTGCTAGCTCCCACTACCTTGTCTTTTCCTTAATTGCACCTGCAAGGGATAAGAGAAATGGGGCACCAGCAAAGCGGGCAAGTGAAGAGGGCATTTGTGACATACCCTGGACAGAGGGCAGAGCTGGCAGAACAGGGATGCTGGCCCCACAAGGGGCTGCTGGCACTCTGGCAGCTGTGCTGCCTGAACTTCTGAGGGCACTGAAGGCATGGCAGGCACCTCTGCCAGGCTCTGTCCCAGTTACTGAGAGGGGAACTCAGAATGAGAAGGATAGGGAGAGCACAGGGAGGTGATTGACCTCAGATGGCAGGACATCAGGTGTAAAATGGAGGGAGAGAGGCTGAGGTTGTGCATATATCGAGTACATCCAAACCCATCAGTTAGTGAGGGCAAGACAGCCCTGCTTGCACAGTTTGCTGTGTACAAGCTCTCCAGGAATGTTGTAATTAATTGCTGCCAAAGCAGGCTGTGAGGTGGCACAGCACGAGCAAACTTGGGTGGCCTACTGGCCTCAGCTTTGGCATTTTTTGGCAGTGAAGAAACAAAGCTTTTGGCCTTGACAGTGCCGCAAGGGCAGACCAGCATGACTGGCTCTGTTCTCACAGCTCAGAGCCAGGAAAAATCCATCTGTATCTGTGCAGATGTGATCTTCTCAGCAAAAACATTATGAGGGACTCTTCAGGCAGTCCATGTGGTTTCCTCAGCACTGTGAAACAGCAAAGACCACTGTATGCCAGGAGTTTTGATGAAGGTTTTCATCAAGGGTTTAGAGGAATGATGGAACTTTTGAGGGCGTTTGACATTTCTGCCTTGACTGAATCAATAAAAGACAACATGGATGCCTCTTTATCTTGTGACAAGTATGGTTGGTCTGATCTGTACACTAAAATACTTAATTTATTTCTCTCCAGCAACAAATCTATTTTTGACAAGGAGGAATATAGCAGTTCAACAGATGTACTTCTACCACTGGGAGTGTTAGAAAATCAGTTCCTGAAGCTCTTACTGTGCACCACAGAGGTATGATCCAAAAGCACAAGACACTACCGAGCCTGTTTTGTCGTTTGTGTTGGTTTCAGCTGGGGTAGAGTTAATTTTATTCACAGTGGTATTATGGAGCTATATTTTGGATTTGTGCTGAACACAGGGTTCGTAATATAATGAAGTTTTTGTTATTGTTGAGCAGCACTCACACAGCGCAAAGGCCTTTTCTGCTTTTGTATTGCCACACTGGCAAGGAAGTTGGAGGTGCATGGGAGGTTGGGAGGGGACACAGCTGGGACAGGTGACCCAAACTGACCAAAGGGATATCCCAGACCATACGACATCATGCTCAGTATATAAAGTAGGGGGAAGACAGAGGAAGGGGGGTACATTTGGAGTGATGGCATTTTTCTTCCCAAGTGAGTGTTATGTGTGATAGGGCCCTGCTCTCCTAGAGGTGGCTGAACACCTGCCTGCCCGTGGGAAGCAGTGAATGAATTCCTTGTTTGCTTTGCTTGTGACTTTTGTTTTCCACTTTAAACTGTCTGTCTCAACCCACCAGTTCTCCAGCTTTTACCCTTAAAATTCTCTCCCTGATGCTGCTGGTGTGGGAGTGAGAGAGTGGCTGTGTGGGGCTTGGTTGCTGGCTGGGATTAAACCACAACAGCGTTGTGTAACCCCACATCACTAATGTGCCTCTGGTATGAAATAATGTAATGTTCTCTGACAAGATGTAAGCAATGTTGAGTGAGAAGATACTGAATCTTTCAGACGCATAGAATGTTTTCAGGCCAAATATCATCTGCTTCTTATATCTAATCCAAATACAAATACAAACGAGAGAATTGATGTTGATACAAAAACATATCTGAGATCAGAAAATAAACAATTTTTCAGTTTCTAATTATATTGGACACTTTAATTTCTTTCTTTGTTCCATTCTTATTCTTTTTTCTTTCTTTCTTTTTTTTTGCGTATAGACAAAAAAGTTTTTTTCTGTTCTATTTAATTACCATTAAGCTTCAGAAACACAAATTAGTATTAAACACAGGTGTTAGGTTGGTCAAGTGTCAAAAGAAACAAAAAGCCAGAGAGGATGTTTATAGCATCAAGATCATTAAAAGTTCATAAAAGTGTTAAATAGCTGGAGAGGAGAAAAGGATCTTAGAGGAAAAAAATCAGCAGGGCAAAAGTTACTGCAAATTCTGTATACCACTGAGGTTTCACATAAACTCTTTCTCTCTCTACCAGTGCATTTCTCACACTTCAAACAAGCCCTGGTAGTCCTTCATATGAGTTCCACATAATCTCCTATCCTCCATAGTAAGCAAGATATTTTTTAGATTTGCTGATTGTTACTACAAAATCAAGATTTCAGCAAAATTACTTAGAAAATCTTGGCGCTTCCCATGCTGCTGTAGAAAGAAAATAACTAGGAGATATACAAGGCACATACCACTTCAGATACTTCCCTTTTATTAATGTAAATGTTATCTTTCTTTGCACTATCTTTCATGTAACTGAGTAGTTTGCTTGTATGGTTTGCATGTGCTTGTCTTTTCAGAAACTGATTATGATAAAGTGATCTTAACGGACACCTCTGTCTTAGCCTGTTTTGAAGAGCTGTCTCCTATTAGACTCTATGATTAAATTGGATGAAGAGAATGATGTTTCTGTATGTAATTGTATACAAAAACAAAACCCAGCTGCTTGGAACAGGGAAATTTGGGGCACCTGTGAGTCTGCACTACATGAGAGCAGGGATGCTCAGGGACTGGGCAGATCCCACTTACATGTTAGGAGAATCAGACAGTGCAGAAAGTATTTAGCTGTTTCATTATCACCAGGATTTCTCTGTTTCACTATCGATGTATCCAATAAATAGTGAATGGTGTGTTTATTTAAAATATGGTCTGAATGCAAATTTTTCTCTACCTCCTTTCAAACTGTTAGAGCCTCAGACGGTAATATTGAAATTAGCCACTGTTCATTTCCTCTGGTGCAATCAGGATCCAGCTCAAGACTTCCTGATTGCACAGATAAAATATCAGTGGGGAAGGGAGGGAGAAAAGACTGCTAGTGAAAAATAAAACCATACACAAACTGGTGTCACAGATTTCAGCCTATTTCCTTTATGGAGTCAGTTTAAACCCCTCTAGGACACTTACCCAGAGGAATAAGGAGGTAAGAAACTCCCCCATGTATGCAATATGCACAACTTCAATGAGCAATGCAAAGCAACTCATTCCAAGCTGTTGCTCTCCCATATGGACAGAGAGTGAAAGATGCCCACCAAAGACAGTCTGGACTGTCTCTATTTGTTAATGCGATGGCCTCTCTGCCACTGTCACTGCAGCCCCTTACCGGAGGCAGAGTGGTGTGAATGTGGTTTTGATGCATCTGGGATGCAGAAAGGCTGCTCTTGAAATATCAGCCTGATGACAGGATTTACTGGCACAACTGTGAGCAAGCTCATTCTTGAAAAATCATTGGCAACAAAGACTCTGAAAATTAGGAACAGAATTTGTAGAAACTTAGAGTGCATTTGTTAGATTTTTCTGTAGTCCTCCCTCCTACATAACAACAATTAGGTGTTGTATTCAATGTGTATGAGATTTTGTGTCTAAGATTAGCTTTATCCTTAAAAACGTACCCCACATTGCTATGATATTTTCAAAGGAAATACAATCTTATCCTATACATCTGTCCAGGTTTTAATATAAACAGAAAAGCATATGGTTATGCATATTAAGACACTATGAGAAGGAGAGGCTTTAGGCAGATCTCAATTTTCAGTGTTTGTAACTTGACTATTTATAAGCTGTTGGAAAGCTGTTGGAAATGACAGAGTGAGGGCAAAAATCTACTCCATTTTGAGGACGTAGATTTCATTAATTGAATCTGAGTTTACATGCATAAACAAAAGCAAAAACAGAACAGGGACTTAGGGCTTATGTTTTTGACAATTTTAAAAATGTCATTCCAGCTTGATGCAGAAAAAGGCCGAGGGGTGAAAGTTCTGTAAGTTTGGGGATTTTAATAAATATCAGCAATACTTGTCTTCTAACCTTTGCCTTTCTTGGTTGCAACATTCCTCCATATATTCTTGGTGCCTGTTGCCTATACAGATGCAAGGGGACTGTATTACCAGGATAGATACAGCAGTACAGTGTTCAAAAGCGCAAATGTGCAGCTGACAAGGCCTGCTCATAGGCTTGTGGGAACCTAAGAGATAAATTGGTAATTTCTTCTGAAATTAATTTAAAATAAACCTTCAGTGTACAGAATGGGAAAATCTAAGAGCAGTATAAGAAACCCAGAAATTGTCACTGAACTCTGGAGAACCATCAAGTACATCTTATTAAAGACTTAAAGAGCCAAGTCAAGATTACCAAAGAATAAGAAAAGAAAAATGGCCCTGCAAGAAACTTTTGAAGTCTGCTAAAGGTCAGCTGAAGTGAGAGATACATCACTGTATTCTTTTTTCTGACCCTTGTACAGGTCATTCACTTAAAAGTTGGGCTCAATCCTTGTGGGTCTCTTTTAGCTCAAAATATTCTGTGATTCTGTGAAAAGGCTTTATTCTGGCTGATAATTGGTATAATATTTTTGCTTTAGGATTTTTACCTAAATAGTCTGCCTACCCTAATCTTAAGTCAGTGCTTTCTGAGAAATTTCAAGCTCTTATTAATTCAAAACCAAATATGGTGTCACTTTAATAAAAAGTCTGAAATTATCTGGGCTGAATATCTATTGATTTTATTTTCCAAAAGCAGAGGCTCAAGCGAATGATTGCTGAAAAAAGTTGTGGTTTGCAGGCTTCTACAATGCCTCTGAGAATTCTTACAATATAGAATGACATTATTTGCAAACTGTCTTATTGCATCTTCCTTAGCTAACAAAGTGGGCATATCAAACCAATAAGACACGCGAAAAACAAAATGAAGGGATTAGAGAGGAAACAAAACAGGATCTGATAAAAAAATGTAAATCACTAGACTCTGCTAGAGGTACTTCTAATTTCTTATTTAAAGATAATATTTAAAGATAGTACTTTTAATACATCATCTGACACATTACTGCAATTATTATATAAAGGAAAAGCAGGGAAACTTTATTTACTGAATTAGCATACAGGAACCTTCTGAAATAATCTATTTCATAGCAGTCTGCAGCCAAATAAATTGTATCTGATGATTCTTTTAGTCCTCTCTGTTCACTAAGATTTGTTCATCCTTCAGTTGTGGGCTAAAAAAGCACTCTCAGAAAGACAAATGAGTAGCCATGTTCTCAATGGCATAGGGACCAAGTTTGGTGGCATACTGTTAATACACCTGCCTGGGGAGAATCACCTCTCTTCATGTAAGCATTCATTGACCTCTTTGCTAGTGCAGTGGCTTTGCAACTTTATGCCCTGTTCTGCTTGCTAAAAGTAGTTGTGGTTTATGCTTTCCCTGTAATCACTTTCACTCAGTGAGCATAACAGAAGCCTCATCATAACATCTAAAGGAAAGCTCAGGAACAGCAGGGCCTTTACCTGGACTAAAATCCTGTTGTGATGAGTTCTGCTTGGCATTTCTCAGATGCAGATTACAGTCTGTCTCAATAACCAGCAAACAATCATGAGTAATAATTATATATGAAATATCTCTGCAATATCTTGTTAGAACACTAACTGTCAGCCTTTCTTTCAACCCTACACCCCAAAGAGAGATGTAACTGAAGGTTTATAGAAAAGTAACTTGCAAGAGTTCCCTTGACCCCAGTACTCCATTAAATCTCATCAATAGTTATAATAAAATGTTCGCATTTCCAATGAAAAAATCCAACTTGAGACAGAAAAGGCTGTTAACAAAGCCATGATTTAAAATGTCACCTTCCACATGGCCTGGGAATAGAGGTTAGATGCAACAGTTTTCCTTGGCAACGTTAATCAGATTAATTACTTAATTTTGCTTACAATCTATTTAACTAATGAACGGGTTTGCTGTTTTTATAAGTAGATGTCTGCCTATAACAAAAAGTATCGATGATCAAAGATAAATGAATTCAAGAAAAAAGAAATCCAAATCCGAATTATCTATAGCATTAATATCATAGTGTTACAGAAAAAAGTATGAAACATCACTTCCTGAACTGCATCCACTTTAGTCACATTTTGTTATAGATGTCAGGTCTGTCAGAATATCATCTGTCAAAATGAATTAGTGGAAAATTTATTACTTCACTTTTAACGAAGAATAAGACTGTAGTGGCATTTCAATTTTCCTTCATCCTCTTGTTAGCACTTGATAAATGCTCTCTCACAAGCACTGCTGCTCTCCTGACATGATGCCTGCACTCTAACAAATCTGAAGAAATGCAAAGGCAGAAATCTTTCTAGTTTTCTTGACATGTCTTGAAACCTCAGCAAGCTGGTTTTGTCTTGACAACTTAATTTGCGTGGATTAGTTGGAGTTTTTTCTTCCTTCCTAAATAATGCTTTATTTTGAGCAGATATCTGTATTAAGAGAGATTGACGAACTCAAAACAATGTCAGTGATAACCATCTGAAGCACTTCTGTATATATGGATATACTATAAGAGAGGGATGAACTATTTTGTCTCTTACCAATGGGGTGCTATGAATATTTTTTTTTAATCACAAATGACCATTTTTCTTTCTTTTCTCATAGAATTGAGATGTCATAACACTAGTCTGGGAAAAGACATTTCCACTGAGACAACTGCTGTGCTTACCATCCTTGAGAAACAAAATGTGGTTTTCTTCAATGCAAAACCCAATTGCAGTCACTACTAAAGCCACAACAATGACTCAAGTGGCCCAAATGTTGACTGGACAACTTTTCTGAGCAACGCCATCAGAGATTTGCCACCTTCTGAACACACAGCACCACCATCCATCTGCTACACAGGGAGCTCTGCAGCTGGAGCTGATTCAAAGTTTGTCAAAAGCATAAGCAGATAGGAAGAGGAGTCCTGGCACGCAGGGCTGGATGAAAGCTCTGGAGCAGCAGGTTGGCCACTCCTGACAGATCCTGAGTTGTGGAGGCCTGTGGCCCTGACTGCTACTCTTGAGATCTGTCACTCCCACAGCAGCACTTCCTGCCTCGTGTGTCATCTCTTGCCCTTAATGACACCAACTGACCCTGTCTGCCAGAGCAAGAACAAACAAACTGGACAGCAGAGCTGTGCCTTCCTCTGCCTCTCCCAGTAAGACCTCCAAGCAGCTTTCCTTGCTTAGATCTGAACTGGCCTTTCTGTCCTGGGAAAAATGAAATTATGTCAGTTGGCTGCAGTCAGTGATATGGGAGTCCAAAAGGTAACAGAGAAACTTTAGAAGCTGGGAGCTTAAGAAAAGAAGAGAAAGAAAGAAAAGGGCACTGATAAAGGATAATGTTGATGGATCAATGTTAGAAGGGGTTCCATAGAACAGAAAGAAGAATTTAGTAAGCTTTAATTCTCTGTATTTTGGGAAAAAGACAGATAATGTATACATACCAGAAGATGACAGTGTTGGTGGTGATGATGAATGGTAATTTCCCTTCCCAGCTCAGAAGAAAATCAAGCGGCAGTTCCAAAAGGCAGGCATTTTTAAATGGATGTGTTCAGATAACTTCTGATAGAAGTTGCTGATGAGCTCTCTGAACTGCTAGAAACTATTTTCAATAGCTGTTGGAAGTCGAAAAGTGCCAGAGAACTGCAACAAAGGCAGTGTTGTGAAATACTTGAAAAGGATAAGTGAGTTATCCTGAATAATTACAGGTCTGTAAGCCTGATGTCCATTTTGGACAAAACTCAGGAGCATGACTTCTGTAGAAAAAAAATTAAGGGACCAGGACAATATAAGAGTTGCCAATTATGTGTGTGTGGAAACTAGATCTTTCCAATTCAGTTATCCAAAATATCTTTTATTGTTGGATTTACAAACTTGGTTATCAAAAGTAATAATGCCAATACAATACAGTTAGATTCCCACAGGACATCTACCTTCATTTTGCATGACATTTTGACTACACCTGGAATGTTAAGAATCAGTATTGCATGCATAAAATAAAGTCTGGTTGGTATGTTTCAACATATACTTGTGGTAAAGGAATACTAATTGAATGGATGACTCTTTATTGTGCCCCATAAGAATCTGTTCTTAGATTTTACTAGTTAACATTAATCAGTGACCTGAAAAAAAACAAAAATACAAAAACATTACCAGTAATATTTGCAAATGACAGAAAGATTGGGAGACAAGTTACTAATGCAGGCTGATCCAGGTAAACCAGTAAACTTGACATAGAAAAAGAAATATACAGTTAAACACACACTAAAATTTAAACTCTCAGGAACTAAAAATGCTGCACATATAGAAATCCATCATGGAATGCAATTACTGACTCAGTAATTAAAATAGATAAGTAGTTGTGGCTTAAAAAACAATAGAGTTGGGGTTTAGTTATATAAATGTGTGATATTGTAGTAACAAAGAGATCATACTACCTTAATTCTGTTTCACAGAATTATGTCTACTTCTGCACTAATATCCAGTATTACAAAATATTAGAAAAATGGTGAAGCCTCAAAAAGTAGATATCAAGGTCATGAAAGACAGAAAGATGTGACTAAAAGTGAGCTATACAAGGCCATAGTCTTCTCAGATCAAAAACAAACAAACAAAAAAATCTTCAATCAAACATCCAAAAGCAAAACATTAAGCAGCTTTTAACTGTAGAATTAAATTATGGGACAACATCCCAAGAGAACTATTGGTCTTAAGGAACTTACCAAGCTGGATTTTAAAAATTGTTAAGTGCACACATACAATTGTACAATGTAAGGATTCCTTGAAGATTCTTGGAGAATCATGTGATTTTGAGTTGGACTGTGTCTTGGGAGACTTTTGCTCAAGTACTACTAAAGCAAGACCTCTGTCTCTACTCTGCATTCCTAAAATATGTCTCCTATTTCAAAACAGATGAAGTTCGAGTAACACAGCTTCTACAACACTTGGGAATATCTTAAAATATGGAGAAACTTTCAAACTGAAGTGTATGAAATGTCATTTACCTCCAATAATTCCTGTGCTTTGTCAGCATAGTCAGTCACACAGATACTTGGGCTACTTAAGCACAAAGCATGAAACCTAGGAACTGTCCATTACAGTGCTCTAGGCTGTAAATCTAGATTAAATAATTTTACACTTCTAAGTCCTTGACTGGCTGCAGTTTGAAATGCTAATGCCATTATCTCTAAGGTATTAGTTGTGAAAGCTTCAGTATGATGTTACAAACTCAATGAGGCCTCTGCAGACATAAAAGTTCAAACCAAGCAGATCAGCATTTAGAGCACTCATCAGAGAAGTGGGCATTATAGCTTCAATTTCAACAGGAGAGGATAAGAAAATACATCTTTCACACACAAGGGAGAATTACTTAATCACTGAATACAGTGCTTCTTGAGCTGTACTCTACTGGATCTGGCTGCACTGGAGGGAACTTTCCTCATAGCAGCCTATATGGGGCTGTGCCTTGGATTTGTGGCTAATTTGATTTTGCTCTTGTTCTTCCTGTTTCCTCTCCTGGTCCCATTGGTCCAGAGTGGGGAGGAGTGAACGAGTAGCTGTGTGGGTGTTTGACCACTGGTCAGGGTCACCACTTGGAAGAACAAACATATTAAATGTTCTTTCAAAATACAGCAGTGTAATATTTGACAGCAATTCTTCAAAAAATGGTATTCTCACCATCTCAGAGGAAAAGTTGATCCAGAATTGCTTCAGTTAGTGTGATCAGTGAGATATCACGTTAAGTAAGAACTATTACCATGTTTCTCTCCTTGGCTCTTAGAGAGAGTGTCCCAAGATAAAACATGTTTTAATGTTGAAGTAATTTCTTTTCAGTTGTCCAAAGCACTTTTCCATAATGAATACATGAACGAATTACTATCTCTAAAGTTGAGGTGCAGCCAACCACCATTTCAAGATGAGCTAGGATTAAGTTAAAAATATTTGTTTTGTTTTGTTTCCTTCATTGAACTGTGACACATATTTGGACCCTTCTTGTCTATTGGATCTACTCCTAATTAGCAGTGAAGCAGAACTCCTTGCTACATACAGAACTTAAATGCTTGGAAAAAAAAACAAAGTTGCGGAAATCAAGGGTAGAACATCTGTGCTTGCCGGTGTGCACCATACCTACCCTCTTGTTCATTAAAATGTATGCTTTTGACTATTGGTGCTCCCGATTACAGTATAGAGAACATCCTTTTGCCTTTATTCTAAGTAACAATGGACTTTGTCACCAAAAAGATAATTAGTAGCAGCATAAAGCCAAGTTTCCCTGAGACTGAAATTCAAATGTACATTACCATGAAGAAATTCTTTATAAATATTTACATTTTTAGAATATATCCCTGAAACTTTTCTACATAAAAATAAGGCAAATGGAAGAAATATTAGTTCTATTAATAAGATGTACAGGCTTTTCCTCAGATTCCCTGTTTTTTAAGCTTTTTTCTTCATATACATGTACATTTTGCTCATATGCATGTACATTTGCATTGAAATGGTGTAATAATTATGATCAAAACTTCTTCCTACAGAAATCAGTGACAAATCTTCAATGGACATCAATGGAATCAGGTTGAAAGTGAATTTTATTCTTAGATCAAAATACCCCAGAATAATAAAAGGCTAATTATGATCTAATTGCAGTGACTACAAAGCCTTTTTCAAATTCTTTGCCTGTCTGAAAGCTGAGCTTGCAGGTCAGCTCAGGCATTTAATTTTTTTCAATCTAAAGAAAATGCAGTTCCTGGTAACTGAGGGCAGGATCATCAATTCTGTATAGTTCAGAGATGCTTACACCTAGCTGTTCAAATTACTGAGATATAGTGGATTATGCTAAACACATGAAAAGAACAGTGCCAAAGAAGAGTCATTCGACAATATGTGTATGCTTTTCCAGAAAGCAATACCTTCTGAAAACAATTAATACTCAACTGAGCTTTTTAGAGCCTGTTCTAAGTATAAATGCAGATTCTGAGATACAGGCCTGGGGAAGGAGTTGTAGGAAAGACTAGGAGAGTATGAACAGGAAGTATAGGCTGTGATTATTATGGTATGGGATGATGAGATCTGGAGTCAGACACTGAGCCAGTTAGAAGAAACCTATAGGATGTTTCTCTTTGGAAAGTGCTGGTTCAGTGAAAACAAATGATTCTACAATAATGTTTTCATTTCAACAAACAGAAGTACAAATTTCTCCCCAAAACATGGCAGCTCAGTTCTGTTTCATGGCAGTTCCCAGACACCTTCTGCATGCTGCTGGCTACAGAATTAAACCTTCCTACTAAGAAATGAAACACACATAGTGCTTAGCCTAAATATCTTTCATATATATATATATATATATGTATGTATGTATTTAATTTCTGTTTGACAAACTGTTGTGTATTCTGAGTTTCAAGTTAGCATTTGTTAGTGGCTAGAAAATTTAAGATAGTATTCTTGAAAGTTAAAGTTTGTACTGGTATGAGGAGGCTGGCAACACCAAAAAGCCAGTAGCCTTTTACATGAGAAGTATTTGTGTGATGGAGACACAGAAATAGTTCCTTTCTTTTTATGTTTTGCATGTTATGCTCCTGCATGCATTATGATAAAAGAACTGTCTGAGCTCTTTTAAAGCTTATTAAAGCACATACAAATCAACACTCTAAAAGTATTCATTATAGAAGAGAGAGGAAAAAATCCAGGTGGCATTTACCATAGTGTAATCCAGTAGAGCAAATGAGTAATTAAAGCAAAACAAATAAAATGCTTAAAACTAAATCCCAGTTCTTAGATAGGTAAATAGAATGAAGTTTCAACACTCAGTTAGCTGCCTGCTTACCTTGATCTTTTATTCATAAAATTAGAAAATAATTAGAAAATAGAAAGCCAAGCTAATCAAGTATTTCAACATTCCACTTTAATTTAAGATAGTGACCACTAATTTTTACCTGTCACTTCAAAGCAGCACATCCAAACTTCTGCCCTTTTTCTCCAGAGGGCTGCAGCCTGTCTTTATTTAAGCCACTCATCAGTTTTCATAATCCATTTATATCTACAATTCTAAGGCCCTTTGGTTTCCCCATAGCCTAACCCACTACACTGACTTTTACCAGGTTTACAAATGTTTGCTTTATCTTTGAAAGCTGTCTTTAATGTGAGATAAGCACATCATGCCTTATAAGGCACAAGGCATTGCTGTGTTGTAAACTACCCCTGAAACTGTATTGCCCAAGTGTGTGGCTAGTTTTTGCCCCCAGTAATTCAAGCACTTAGAGTTAAACTAGTATCCACATGCCTTTTGGGGTCAAGTAAGAGTATTCTCCACCTTACAGCATTATCCCACAGAGTCAGGTATATGGCTAAATTTCAGTCAATAGCTCCTATTGACTTCATCAAAGCCAAATCATAGCTCTGAATAGAGATGTAGTACCAGAATTTTGAAGAGAATTTTATTATTCATGTGTCCTCGGGATATGAACTATAAAAGGCGGTGATGTGACTTTGCGTATTTGTAGTACCAGCACATTTCTGCTTCACACTTCAGAGACAACAACACAGCTATGACAAAAGTAGAATCTATTAAATTCACATATATTCAGACTCAGTAGAAAATTCACAAGTAGGTGTGACAAGACAATGAGTTTTCAAACATGGCTGCACTTTAAATTGCCCTGTAAAAAGCCATTAAGGTGTTCATTGTATGAAAGGAGAACATTGTAACATGCTGATTGGGTTCTGAAACAGACCAAAAATACTGTTGTCCATATTTTCTCTGTTAAAATTAAAACAGATATTCAATAATTTCTAGAAAATTTCCTGGGTAAAAATGTTAATTAACCTAGCTATCAACTTCTTTCTCTCACTGTGTTTTTTAATTTATTTAGTTTGCATGGCTGTCACATGAATTAAATCGTTTTAGATACAAAGTCGTATTCTACTTAATGAGACCACTGGAAAATGTCATGACATCCTTTTAGAAAACTTGATGCTTTCTTCAGTCACAGGGGGCAACATTTATCTCACAAGTAAGAGGGTAAGTGCAGTGTAAAATCCTCATGAAACTGAAAATATCCCCCAAGCAAACAAAACCAATAGGAAATAAAAGGCTCTAATCTAAGGATAAAATGCATTACAGGCACCAACTACTGGTGAGAGGACAAACACTGAGTTAAAGTACTGCATGTAAACTGAAACGGTGGGCTGAATTTGACTGAGAGGATTATTCTGTCCCACATTTCTCTTCCTCTACCACTAGTATTCACAGCACAGAATGCTTTGGATGTTCCTGTGCAGCTGAACAAGCACTATAATATTAAGCTCCTCTTTAAACATTTTTATTGACTCCTTACATAAGCAAAACTATCGATAAATGAACAAGATTTAATGACAGCTCTTATTATCTGGCACCTATGTAATTCCATATACTCCAGATCCCAGTGTGCTGTGTCCAGTGAGATGCATTTTAAACGAAAGTGTTCTGGAACATCTGCAGATAATTTTGATTGGATAACATCAAAAGTCTGAAAACATATTACTTTTCTTAGTCATTTGTGCCAGTGGTTAATCATTGATTCAAGTGAAAATGTTTGTCTCTTTTCTAATTGGAATTTGTTGGCTTACCAGCAATCAGTGCTTGTTGTGCATTTAACTATATAGTTGCCAGTGTCTTTGTTTTCTTGGGGGAAATGGGACATTTTTGGTAAATCAAGCTGTATCTCTTTTTGAAAAACCAGACACATTAAGCTGGGTTAGATTCCTGCTAATAGGCACTTTTTTTTCAGCCCTCAAATCATTTAGAGTTTTATCCCTTTCTCTTTTCAATATTTTAATATTGATTTTTAAACGTTGACAATAGAACTGAACAAAGGATAGTAAAATTAATAACAACAACTCTTAGATTGAGGTGAAGTTTTTACTCTCTCAAGGCTGACAGTAGTTTTTTGTATTTGGGGTTGAGATTTTTTCATGTAGTTCATCTATAACCATAAAGTGTATTTAGGACTTCTTTCAGGGACACAATTCTCACAACACACTTAACACACAATATGTAAGTTGCATGTGTGCTTTATTCCTGTATTTATGGTTGACATTTAACTGTATTGGCATGTATTTTCTTAGACTGTGCCTAGCTTACCAAGAGATCTGAATCTACCCTTTTCTCTGAATTTCACAAATTTTCATGTCCTGTCAGCAATTGTACTTTGTATATTATTTTGTGTACCATTAATAAAGACAGTGAGGCATTAGACGCTTTGTCAAGCTCTGTGCACGATCTTATTTGATGATCAGTGTGCTTAGTTTGAATTTATGGGACATCTGTTTTTCTGACATTAGACAGTGCTTTTTAAAGAAAAATATCCTGTAATACTGATTCAGTGCCTTTACAGAAATCTAAGATATTTTTATCTGCACTGTTATCTGTAGCTACCATGTTTGCATTTTCATCAGGGAACCAAATCAGGCTTGTCTGAGAAGACCTATAGCATCACACTGATTGGTTTTAATTTAATTACAATTTTTGTCAACTGAAGTCTGAATCACCATCCTATTAGTTTTCTGGGGATTGCTGTCTTGGTAGCCAGAGGTGTCTGGCACAGTTCATTTGTCTTTTGCATTTGAATTTTTGGCATAACTCAACACTGTCCATTTTTGCCTGTTCTATAATAAATTGAAATCAATATTCATTACCTCACTCAACTTCACAACATCAGCTTTGCACATTACTGCCCCATGCAACTTTTCCTATATCCTTATCCTGCCAGCATTGGCAGACATGGTTAGGGTCATCTCTTTCTGAGGTCAGTGACAAATCCATAAGGAATTTCTGGAAAATCTCCCTCTTAATGTTGTAATTTCACTTGCAGGTTGACACTGTGCAGAAAGGAGAAGTATTTCTGGCTCTGGGTGACTGGAACCGCCACCGTGTTATTTGGTATGCGCAGACTGAGCTGCCAGATATTGGTGTCCTGGTCAAACTTGACAGTGAACAAAGAATGTTCCACCTGAAAGAGGAAGGCTAAGCCTATTTACAAGAGCATGCAGTGACACCTGAGGATCACAGTTGTAGTGCCTTGAGGGTGGAAGGGAACAAGAAAGAACAAAGTGATACCCAGGTTGCCAGGGCTGCTGTCTGGCTCATTCACACTTCTTAAAATCTTGTACACTTTTGTTCCAGTAGAACAACTGCCACAGCTCAGCACTTTGCATCATATAGCTGATAGCTGTAGTTTTTACCATGATTCTGAATGAGATTATCCTTCCAGTGAAATATTGCCTGGCAAATAAGGGCATTCTCCAAAAAGATGTTGTCGGACCACTACTGTAACCCATTCTGAACAGTTCAATAGGAGTGGATTTTTACTTTCCATTCTCTCAAATCATTATACAGTCTTCCAATGCTCAAAATACAGCATTCCTTAACAGTACTATCAATATTCAGCTTCACATATTTGCTGATTTGGCAAGAGATTGAAATTTACGCATGTGGATCTTGCAGTCAGAGAAATACATTCCCATTAGGAGGATCACCAACTTTCAGTACCCAGCATGAATTTCTACATCTCAAATTTCCATTTGCTAAAGCCTCTCCACAACACCATGTGGATAAATAAATATAAATAAGCTTGAAAGATTTTCTCACTTCCTGACAATTAATTATAAATTTATCTTTTGTATTCTACTCTACATAGGAAAAGACATTCAATGTTCAGTGGAGCCTGGCCAGACACTTTAAGAAAGCACTTAGGAACGCTTATTCAGATTTCAAATAGCTGTCACTTAAACAATATTCATGCCTGGTTGTTATTGCTGTTCGCCAGGATGAGTTTTGTTTAAATAAATATTTGGGAAATTACTCCCTTGTACAAATCCAGTTGTATCCACAGATAGATAAGGATGAAAGCTGTTGGTCAAACAACTGACTGCATTTAAGAAAATGAAAGTTTCCTCCTCAAATTATTTGCAAAGAGAAATAAGTGTTAAATTCAATCAGGAGCTGTATGAGGAGAACTAGATTCAGCCTTCTTCTAGTTGGAAGGAAAAAATTATGTATCTGAATACCCTCTAGTACCTACACAAACCCAACAAACACAGTTTGCTTTCACACAATTTCACACTGCTTTCAATTAACTATGAAATACACCTATCTGTGACGTTGGCAGCCCCTGTAGATTTTTAGCTTTCTGAGGAATGTCAGCTCCATGACCTGAAAAGACAGCTTTTGTTGGCCATACTGAGCCCGATTCATGATCCATTGGACTCAACAGAGGACCACCAACTAATTTCAAAAAGCATTGGATCAAGAGTCTTACAGCTGTACTTGCCCACAGCACCAGCATGGGACATGACCTTCTCTGCTTTGTCTACCAGAACTGTCAAATGCCTATCCTTACAACATGACTATCAAATTTCAAAGGGACTTATCAATCATTGATGGCTGTAAGCATAATTCAAATATCCTTTAAGAAATTCATTTGTTTATAAAACATTCAAGAGAGATTGTGAATGAAAATTGTTAAAACAAAGGACTGTGGCACTGTATAACAAACAATATGGACTTTTCAGTAAAGCGAAATATCTGTCACATGTTTTTTTGATAGGCACAAGCCACCTAGGCAGTGGGTCAGCAAAAGACGAAAGGACAGCTTGTCATGCGCAGTACTTTTCATTAAAAAACACCCCACATGTCACAAAACACTATTAACACACTCTGGCCCTGTATGCAGTACTGCAGACTGTAGGTTAGATAATGGAAAATGAAAGCAAATCTTACACACTGTATTGATTTCTTTTTCATGCGTGTTACTCATTTGCTCACTGAACTCACAAAAGAAGAAGGAACTCTAGCTTAGTCTTGAGCCATATACAGTGTTAAGACCGAACTATCCAAAAAGTAGTCTGTAATTGTGACTGTACTTTAGTGATACTTGGATAGAAAAATGCTGTATGTGAAATAAAAAAATCAGTAACAGTAATATTTAATTTAAAGCAAAATAAATTATATAAAAATGAGAAAGCTAATTTCAAGGACATTAAAAGGAGCAGCCAGTAGAGAGAAATGCTAATAAATCACATGGAGAGTACTCAGAAATATATGAGAGGCTGAGAGCCAAAGTTTCAAAAGGATCAAAAAAAGCTGGCATTTTAAAGCAGAAAAGTAAATTTCCTAATGCTATTAAAATTTTTAAAAAGCAAAATAAATAAAAATAAAACAAATACTTTAAAAAGTCTAAGTTGTGTCTTAATGAGGGAAAGAGAACAGAGTATACCTTGACAATTGAAATACAAAACCACAATAAAACAAGATGAAACAATTCTGAGGCATAAAGGCATAGAATCTAATAACCCACCATTCTTCAAATATTCCAGAAATGGGAAACTTGCCTGATATTCAGTGGTAACCAATTATATAAAAAGAGCACTCAGGGAAGATAAAACCACAACAGAAAAGTTAAATTAATTCTCTCAGTCTGCACAGCCTGTGAAGGCGGATAGGATGGTTCTCATACAAAGATCATTCCTTATGTAGGATAGGACTAAGCCATTGTCTCAGAGTGTCCATAGAATGTATTTCATAACAAATCCATAAGGTGGAATTTAACAAATTGCCAATACCAGCTAATTTTCTGTTGTGGCACGCTGTGGCACCAGTTAAAGTGTTCTTAATGCCAAAACAAGCAGTAAAGTGGAAAAAGCAGTTTTATATTTTCACATATCAGATTTCATTCTTAACCGAATTTATAGAGTACAGAGGCATAGCAGGTAATCCAGTGAACAACAGACAAGTTATTTCTGCAGACTTCAGATATTCCTGCACAAAGCTAATTGGTATGAACAATACCAAAACAGTATTAAGGCACAAATAGATAAATATGCAATGTCAAGATATAACAAACATAGCTTTTCTGAGAAAATACATACCTCAGAAGATAATGAGACCTCTTTCTTGGAGCAGGTAACAATATGAATGGTAAAATCTATATAGAGTACTTAGAATTTAAGAAATATTTTGATGCAATTTCTTATTAAAAGTTCTGACAGAAATAGAGGTGATACAGGATACGACAGAAGGTCCTGGATTAATAATTGGCTAACAGATAGGAATCAAAGTGTAGGAAATAAATTTTGTGTTAATAAATTAAAAGTAATGCACATGAGGAAAACCTGGTGTATAATGGCCTTAGAAATAAGGTTTACCATTTAACAAGAAGGTTTTGTGGTAATCTTAAGGTATTTTCTGACAACACCCATGGCAGTAGATAGAAAGGTAATGGACTACTGAAATTTTATCAGCAAAGGTCAGAGAGCAATACTGAAATTGTTATTTCACAAGTGAGTTTAACCATGACATACCCCCACCCTGAAAAATGAATATTGCTGTTTCTCCATATTTCATATTGGAATTAGAAGTACATAATAATGATCAGGATTAATAAATTATGAGTAATTTTGTATGAATTTATAAAGGTATTGCAGTTAGCAAAGAATAGTTTTAAGCAAATTATAGAAAACATTTGTTCATACAATGCACAATAAGTTTATAGAATTGAGGAAGAAGTTATTTACTGTGAGGGTTACTGAGCACAGGAACAGGCTGCTGAGAGACATTACAGAGTCTCCTTCTCTGGAGATTTTCAAAAGCCATCTAGGCAAAATCCTGAGTAACATGTTCTAGTGGACCCTTCTTGAGCAGAGAGGTTGGACAAGATGATCTCCAGTGATTCCCTCTAGCCTTACCAGTTCTGTGATTCTGTGATATTGTAAAGACTGAAGTATGAATAATGCAAAATGAGATTAGAAAAGAGATCCTAAAGGAAAGGTTCATTGGTGGCTGGTAGCCCTAGGACTTGGGAAGTTGCTACAGACTGGAACTGTGAAAGTATGCTCTGTACATGTCCTGCTCCTGCTTCTTTTAATATTCACACCACTCCTGAAGGATCAGTACAGCAGTCTTTTATTTTTCACATAAAACAAGTACTGTGACGAACCCTTATATATGCAATATTCTTTGGCACGATACTTCTTACATGCCACTTATCTACGGTGTGAGGTATTCTTATTGGAACAGGATTTTAACAAATGGATCTCATCCTCTGAGTGTTTCTTCCTTGGCAAAGAACTAAGGCTGACGTAAACTCAGTTGACTTCAGAGGCTTTATGCTACTCTAGGGCTCATGAATAACCACTTGTGGGCACTCCTTTGGACTGGACAGAAACTGGGACCACAGCCCAACAGACAGTAACAGCTACAATGGCTTCAAAGATCACAAGACTCCTGTCACACTCTGAACAGCCAACTTTGTGCTGGCAAATTGCTCTTTGAGGTGTACATTAATAGCAATAATAGTAATAACAGCAGTATTAGTGTTTGAAAAAAGATGCAGTCTGAAAAACTAGCCAGCAAACCTGAGCTGGTTACCCCCTGAATGCAATTTATCCCTTGCACCTCTCTCCAGCCATCTCTGATGACAAGCCTTAGCATTCCTTAGATACCCACATTTGAAGGGACAGTTTGTTTAGATGCAATGTGATTGTAGCTCATGACCAGTAAGTTTCTAACCTTCCAGTTCAGACTGCCAGCACAGGTGTTAATTATGGCCATCTGTGACAGCGGCTTATGCTGCGAACACACCTGCCACCCAGAAGACACACTGAAATCCCTGCTTCATTTCACACGGGTCAGCGAGTTAGGAATTACTTTGGTCAGTGTTTTTCTGCATGTGGCAGGTGCAATCCTTCTGATCTCCCACTACAGATACGAGCTCACTGATCCATCAGACCCCTGAAGTATCTTTCTCAATGAGTGACACTACTTCTAGTTACAGGATTTTATTCCACATAGCTCTTTGTTTTCTGTCTGAGAAACCTCAGTGCAAGCACCTTCATGTTATGTACCATATGTTCAGAGGAATACTTTAGAGGCATTTTCACATAGCTTTTTGAGAAAGTCTAGTTCATTTAACATTTTTAAAAGAAACTCACAGGACTTAACAAGAATTGTGGGACATAAAAATCTGAGAGCAGTAGAATAATGCAGAAAAAAAATAGAAGTAAAGCACAAATGAACCCATGGTGCTGATGGATAAATATCATCTCTAGCAGTATTGCTGAGAAGGCAAGCACAGGAGTTCGATGAGTCTTTTGAGATGATTTAACTCATGCCACTGCCAGCTGCACTGTTGAAAAGCCATATTATTTGTGAATTTAGAAGTACTGCAAAGCAATATATTTTCAAGAAGGGATTTCTTTTGAACTCTGCTGGTGTTTGTCACCAAAAATAATTTTGACCCTGTCAGTCTATGTAAATGATTTTCCCAGAACCTTCTAATTAATACAGTTTCTGCATCCAATGAAAGGAATATTTTAGTTCTTGCTTGTTTTGAAAATAATTTCTCCTCAGGACGTATACCTCTTCTTTTTTTCCTGTCACAAAGCCTCTGAAGATTGTAAGTGAAGCTAGTTAAATGCAGAAAAAAATAGACTGAAATATGCATGTGAACACACATCTCAGCACAATTCATACCACTTCATGACATTAACATTTAAGAGAATTTTTGTAATTCTTAATACCTATAGAAATATTTGTACCGTTTGAAATTTCAAACATTTGAATTTGAATGCCTGTTCTCTGTATCCTGACAATAATTTTATCAAAAAGTATTAATCATTGAGTGACACCATAGAATTAATAACGGAATACCGTTAGAAATGCCTGATGAGAAATTAAACAAAATTGTATGAAAATTATTCCTGTGAGTTATTTGATCAATATATCCCCATTTATCCTTGAACAGAAGTATTATCTTCTGGCACATCTAAGGCTATTTTAGTGGGTTCTACTGAAAGAACTTACTTCCTCTGAAATTTGCAATAAAGTGTAGGACCCGCTCCCTTCCAACCTCTTTCCAACATTTCCTGTATGTTGCAAGAAAGGATAGTGGGCAGCAGTCAGGTTATCAAAAATCATTGTGAAGATAATCTACTTACCATCTACTTTGATCTGAAAGTTGTGCCATCTGCTTCATCATAGTTCATTTTAAGCCTTACACTCAAGAAAAAGAAACAGCCTGGCAATATAAATCTGCGAAAATTTGATCAAGACAGAGACATCTCACTGTTCTCTAATTAATTCCTAAACAATCCAAATTTGCTGCAATTAACTTAATCATTTGATTTCCAAAGTTGCTTCTGCAAAGTCTGCATGTTAATCTGTTGGAATGGAAATTTCATTTATAGAGGGGTATCTGTACACTGAAGTGTAAGCATGGTCCATAAATTGCAAACAGCACTCAAACATCTATTCTGCATGTTCAGATTTTGTTTTCCCAGAATCAAAAATCACATACATTTTATAAGGCTGAGAAGCATGCAATGATTTAAATGAAAAGCCAGGCACAGGCACTAAGTACTCTTATTTGTTTATTCAGAAGTGATGTACTTGGAAGATGAGATGAGATGAGATGAGATGAGATGAGATGAGATGAGATATGAGATGACAAGAAGACTTCTTACACCATCGTCTCTTCTGCTCCAAGTATAAGAGAAACAGCTAAAAGTGAGGGATTTGGTGCAGACCAGGGTTCAGTTGTGTTTTAGGTTTTGAATGTCAGTGCAACCTACAGCAACCTCACAACCATTTTGCGTTTTCTGGTGGCAACCCTATTAACTTCATGCCTTCAGCATGAAAGCAGCACAACAGTGGTGCCCGCTATCTCTCACCATGTTCCGGAGGCAGCCCAAGGGCTCTTCTCCAGGAAGACAGTGTCTCCTGTAATTCTTCAGCATTACCAAACAAGCAGGGGCTGCCTGGTTAAGTTGAGAATAATACCTGACTCTGAGGTTATTTTGCCAAAGATCAGAAAATCTCCTTTGGAAAGTAACCCCTAGCAAGCATAGCTCCTTCTGCCCTTATCACTCTCAGGATTGTGCCAAACTTAACACATGTGTTTTTCGATGCCTTTGATTTCCACAGGAAGCTGTGGCTCAGAGTCAAGCATCTACTTAAGTGCATTTCAAGATAAAAATGACTTCCAAGCCTAAGAGCCAAGATGTAGACACATCAAGAACTCCAATACTGAATTACCTTTGAAGAAAACTTAAAACAATAAGCACCTTGATAATGTCTTGCAGCTACTATACAGTCACACAACCTTCTGCCAGCAGATGCACAGATTTCTTACACCATTTAATGACTGCTGCCCTCTCCAGAAAAAAATTCACTCTTGTGATGTGCAACTGTGCTTAACTGAGATATATAATAAAATAACCAAACTTAGTAACTCCTCTTTCTTTGTTCTTTAATGTGGAGTTCCATGTGACAATTTTAATCTAAAAGAAGCAATGTACTATGTGGGCCTTTGAAAACAGATTTTATTCAGTAACTGAGAAGTTTTTACCCAAGTGTAGTGTTTGTACTTCCTAATAAACAAAGCACTGTAAAAAAAGCCCCAAGAGGTCTGGCACATCTCCATACAACTTCATGTACTTAGAGTGTAGAGACTGACTGGAGTTAAAAGTCAACACCATTAAATAACTATATTAACACGTGAAGAATAAACTTCCATGTCAAACACAAACTACTTAGATATCATCCTACATGGGTAACTTCATTATGTTCATTCTCATGGCATGTATAAGCTTTATGTTAAGTAGCATGGGCCAAAAATTATGTGGTATTTATTTCTGATTATAACTAAGGCTATAATGGTGTACACTGATATTGCTTTGAACAGTCAAATAACTTCAGCTAGACTACAGGAGTCGTGGAAGGGTAAAGAGAGGAGTTGGATGGTTCAGGCCGGGAAAGCGCTCATCTCTCTGGGCTTTTTCCATGACCCTGCTCTGGGTCAGTGAGGACTGAGGACCATGGCTCTCTGATGGAGGCCGTCAGTCAGCTCAGTGGTCTCATTGCATCCCCTTGTGGCTGGGCACCTACAAGAGTTGAGTATTGTCCATGCCCATGAGAACCAGGGATCAAGCAGGAACTAAGCAGCTTTTCTGCTCTGGAGAGGGGACCAGATTGGATCTGATCCAGAAGGCAAAAGAATTAACTTCTTCATAGTGTCAACCTGTGCATTTCCTAGAAACATGCCCCTTTCTCACAGTCCCTGCTGAAGTGATTCTCCACCCCATGATACCCTAGAATTCCTCCTAGCACAGTTTGCAGCCCACCATTAAGACAGAGTAGAGGCCTATGAGTAATTGTGGAGGAGGAATGTTTCTGACTACACTTTATCCCTGTATTTCCAAACATAGCATGGATGGAGCAGCTCCTGCTCACACAGACTATTATTCAGAGTGGCTTTGTGTTGTCTGGGAAGAATGATCTCACCTTTAACAAAGCAGCAAGCAGATCCCTCACAGTGAGTGCATGGGATTTGAAACAAGAGAAATGTAAGAATTACCACTGATTTTCATGAATACTAGTTTTACTTTCAAGAGGAAAAAAAAATAATCTTTGGAATCTACCCAAAGACAGTTGAGTGGGGATTAATAACTTGTCTTTCTGGAAAGAAATTCAGAACTTCAAGACTGCTACATATTTCCAGTGATATTTGTAGCTTGAATCTAACAACAAAGGAATGGCAGATGCAGAAGAATAATTAGAAGAGAAAATATGAATCCAGTCTTCTTGATCTGCAAAATCCTTGTGACCTTTCCTAAAAGGAGAGTGTTGTCTTGTGGGCTATCCGTATTTTCAAAAGTATCACTTCTAAGTCTAAAAATATCTTGAAACAATAATTTTTCATCAGTCAGTAACATATTCATAAAAATAGGGATCTCATTAAAATTTCTCAGAAGCAATGATTGAAATTGCTATTTATAATGATCTTTTTTAAAATGAACCTTCAGAAGGTGCTGTCTTTCCCAGAAGAGGTGAGGCCCAGTAATGCTAAGGAGAGTGGGAGAGAGGGAGCCTGCCCCTTGAGGCAGCTCCTCAGGCACAGGGAGTTAGCATAGCTAGCCGAAGTGCCTTGAAGGGAGAAATTACTATTTACATCAACAAACAATTTACCCGTTTCGTGTTTATTTGTCATCCGGGCCTTCCACAAGATCTAATCGTATCTGTCAACAATAGATAATCTTGATAGCTCATTTCTGACTCTTGTTAGTAGTTCGTTTTCTCATCTGAACAGGGCATAAATGAACTGCAAATGTCAGGTCACTGCTTCATGCTCTTAATGCTCTTACTTCTCCCCAACCCCCTCAAATCGCAGCACTTTCTGGTTTAGGTGTCCAGATCAATCCAATTCCCTGTAGAATGTTGTAAATATGCAACTCTTGCTGGACATTATTTTATTTATTCATCACAATATATGTTTCTATCTGTTTTTACTTAGTCATCTCTCTGAGAATGAAAGGTGTAGAGTCAGCTCAGTAACCAGATGGAGTCATAAATCAAATCCATACAAGAGATACACTCAGATGAACAGAATAGTTGCAAAGCTACAGCAATAATGTGGTCAGCTTTGCAGTTTTGTACTCAAAAATCCTCTTTTGAGGACCATAACTGGATTACGGGATTACCATAATAATATATCACGAGTTCGTTTTCTATCAAGTGCAATTTCCTCTGCAATTTATATTGGTCCACCTAACCTAGTTATAAACAAACGCCCCCTTTTTTAAATGCCCTTACTATACTTTTCTTTTTATATTTAAATTTAAGAAAACCTGTTGACTATGAACAGATTGTACAGAGCAGTATTTTTTACTCAAGTTGCATGTAAACACTCTTGCCCAGACTCCCTGACAGGCTGCCCACCCTTTCCCATGGGACCTGGTTTTTCAGGGGCTACCTGGGCTGCGGAAGGATTTTCAGGTTTATTTCCTCTCTGTTTGCAGTCCCAGGAAATCAGTTCACATGCAGCAAAGCCAGCAGCTAGTCCCGGAGTCCCTGCCGAGCCCTGACTGTGTTGCCAAACTTCCCGCGACGGCAGTGACCTAGCGTGTCAGCCCCACGGACTCCCCAGCCCCACGGGCAGTCTCCGGACCCGCCGCGGCCCAGCCGGAGCGGCTGTCCGCCCCAGACCCAGCTGCTCACATCTGTTAACTTTTATTAAGGAACACACGAACCACTCTGTGCGGGAATGGGGGCTGGGACGGGACCGCAGGGGAGATGCCCGACCTCCTGCGGGCTTTCCTGGGCCGCCGAGCCCGTAGCCGGAGGGGCCCCTCCGCGTCTCCGGACCTGTACCCCCGCACCCCACACGCTTCTCCCCGTTCACTTCCCGGTTTTCCCGTGAGGGTGGCAGCGCCAGGCGCTGTCCCGGGGAGGAGCCGCCCCCGCGGGGTCCCTGCGGGTGCCCCAGCCCCGGCGCGTCCTTGCGGAGCCGCCGCGGAGGGCGCAGCGCCCCGGGGCGGGCCCGGGGGGCTGCCCCATACCCACCTTCCGTGTGAACGGCCG
>VXBX01009446.1:1063815-1086546 GCA_013400415.1 Scytalopus superciliaris
CCGTCCCTCCCCGGCGGCGGGCAGGGGTGCCGGGGCCGGCGGGGCGCTGGAGCCGGTCCCGAGGAGGGCGGTGCTCCGCGGGGAGCCGCCGTCCTGGCTGTGTGTCCGCACCCGCAGGCGGGCAGAGCCGCCCGCAGCCGCCTTCCGCGGGCAGCCCCGCAGCCCGGCTGCCCAGTGCCTTTAGCCTGCCNCCCATGATACCCTAGAATTCCTCCTAGCACAGTTTGCAGCCCACCATTAAGACAGAGTAGAGGCCTATGAGTAATTGTGGAGGAGGAATGTTTCTGACTACACTTTATCCCTGTATTTCCAAACATAGCATGGATGGAGCAGCTCCTGCTCACACAGACTATTATTCAGAGTGGCTTTGTGTTGTCTGGGAAGAATGATCTCACCTTTAACAAAGCAGCAAGCAGATCCCTCACAGTGAGTGCATGGGATTTGAAACAAGAGAAATGTAAGAATTACCACTGATTTTCATGAATACTAGTTTTACTTTCAAGAGGAAAAAAAAATAATCTTTGGAATCTACCCAAAGACAGTTGAGTGGGGATTAATAACTTGTCTTTCTGGAAAGAAATTCAGAACTTCAAGACTGCTACATATTTCCAGTGATATTTGTAGCTTGAATCTAACAACAAAGGAATGGCAGATGCAGAAGAATAATTAGAAGAGAAAATATGAATCCAGTCTTCTTGATCTGCAAAATCCTTGTGACCTTTCCTAAAAGGAGAGTGTTGCCTTGTGGGCTATCCGTATTTTCAAAAGTATCACTTCTAAGTCTAAAAATATCTTGAAACAATAATTTTTCATCAGTCAGTAACATATTCATAAAAATAGGGATCTCATTAAAATTTCTCAGAAGCAATGATTGAAATTGCTATTTATAATGATCTTTTTTAAAATGAACCTTCAGAAGGTGCTGTCTTTCCCAGAAGAGGTGAGGCCCAGTAATGCTAAGGAGAGTGGGAGAGAGGGAGCCTGCCCCTTGAGGCAGCTCCTCAGGCACAGGGAGTTAGCATAGCTAGCCGAAGTGCCTTGAAGGGAGAAATTACTATTTACATCAACAAACAATTTACCCGTTTCGTGTTTATTTGTCATCCGGGCCTTCCACAAGATCTAATCGTATCTGTCAACAATAGATAATCTTGATAGCTCATTTCTGACTCTTGTTAGTAGTTCGTTTTCTCATCTGAACAGGGCATAAATGAACTGCAAATGTCAGGTCACTGCTTCATGCTCTTAATGCTCTTACTTCTCCCCAACCCCCTCAAATCGCAGCACTTTCTGGTTTAGGTGTCCAGATCAATCCAATTCCCTGTAGAATGTTGTAAATATGCAACTCTTGCTGGACATTATTTTATTTATTCATCACAATATATGTTTCTATCTGTTTTTACTTAGTCATCTCTCTGAGAATGAAAGGTGTAGAGTCAGCTCAGTAACCAGATGGAGTCATAAATCAAATCCATACAAGAGATACACTCAGATGAACAGAATAGTTGCAAAGCTACAGCAATAATGTGGTCAGCTTTGCAGTTTTGTACTCAAAAATCCTCTTTTGAGGACCATAACTGGATTACGGGATTACCATAATAATATATCACGAGTTCGTTTTCTATCAAGTGCAATTTCCTCTGCAATTTATATTGGTCCACCTAACCTAGTTATAAACAAACGCCCCCTTTTTTAAATGCCCTTACTATACTTTTCTTTTTATATTTAAATTTAAGAAAACCTGTTGACTATGAACAGATTGTACAGAGCAGTATTTTTTACTCAAGTTGCATGTAAACACTCTTGCCCAGACTCCCTGACAGGCTGCCCACCCTTTCCCATGGGACCTGGTTTTTCAGGGGCTACCTGGGCTGCGGAAGGATTTTCAGGTTTATTTCCTCTCTGTTTGCAGTCCCAGGAAATCAGTTCACATGCAGCAAAGCCAGCAGCTAGTCCCGGAGTCCCTGCCGAGCCCTGACTGTGTTGCCAAACTTCCCGCGACGGCAGTGACCTAGCGTGTCAGCCCCACGGACTCCCCAGCCCCACGGGCAGTCTCCGGACCCGCCGCGGCCCAGCCGGAGCGGCTGTCCGCCCCAGACCCAGCTGCTCACATCTGTTAACTTTTATTAAGGAACACACGAACCACTCTGTGCGGGAATGGGGGCTGGGACGGGACCGCAGGGGAGATGCCCGACCTCCTGCGGGCTTTCCTGCGCCGCCGAGCCCGTAGCCGGAGGGGCCCCTCCGCGTCTCCGGACCTGTACCCCCGCACCCCACACGCTTCTCCCCGTTCACTTCCCGGTTTTCCCGTGAGGGTGGCAGCGCCAGGCGCTGTCCCGGGGAGGAGCCGCCCCCGCGGGGTCCCTGCGGGTGCCCCAGCCCCGGCGCGTCCTTGCGGAGCCGCCGCGGAGGGCGCAGCGCCCCGGGGCGGGCCCGGGGGGCTGCCCCATACCCACCTTCCGTGTGAACGGCCGAGACGTAGGTCCAGTTGTAACGCTTGACGATGTCAAGCATGGCCCTGGCTTGCAGCGTGTCGGAGGGGACCACCCTGAGGAAGTACTTGTACAGCGTTTTGTCGCTCAGGTCGATGCTGGTGGCGGAGTAAGCGATCTGGGGGATGTCAAAGAGCTGGAGTAGATTTTGGACTTGGATAGCAACTGAGCTGGAGCCGGGACCGATGACCCCCGCGATGGGCTTTTTCACTCTGGTCTGGGGCTGGGGCTGCGACTCAGAAATGCAGCGGGTGCCTCCGTCCTTGTCGTCCCTGATGGAGATGAGAGAGTCCCGTATGAACTCGATGCTCTGCTCCAGGGCCACAGAGGAGTGCCAGCAGGAGTCTCGGATCTCGCTACCCAGGGTGATGTTAGGTAGCAGGACGGGGTCGGCATTAATTTTATCCAAAGTGTGAAACATGGCTTCGACTCTCTGGATGCCGTATTGCTCCCGGATTTCCCCACACTTCCTCTCAGGCACTTTCTCAGCTGGCGGCTGGTGATGGACAGAGAAGAGGGCCCCGATAATGACATCCCCGTCCATCCGAGCCACTGACCGCTGTGAGGAGGCTGCAGAGAGAAGCACCTTCCGCCCAGCACTCCTGGGCAATACGTCCATCTCCAGAAGCAGAGCAGGGAAAAAGACCAGCAGCACACCAATCATTTTGTTGCACGATGTCATCCAGACCCAGGTTACAAATTTCATGGGCTCTTCTTGCCTGCACATGGTTTAAGGACATGTAGGAAATCGCATCTGCTTCTCCCCGACGACACCCAAGTTGCTCCAAATACCATCACAGCAAAGCCTCACAGTATCATTCTCGAAGGTGCCAAAGCAGCCGTCATCCTAGTGAGTTTTAACCTGGTGGCATAGAAATAGGGGAGAAAATGGGCTAACTGGGAAATTGATGTCAAACCACACCTCAATAAAGCAATCCCTCCCAGTCTGAGATGACCACTTTCACAAATGCCCTAGGCAATTTGCTTCCACAAGCCTCTGAAAAGGAAGTTTCAAGAAGGATTAAAATATGCATTTATTGGCCTTGATATACAATCATTCATACTCACATATGTCGAGTTTCTACAATCCTTTTTGCATCCACTTTTCAAGTCAAGGCAGCTATTCCACTCACCTCCATCCAGCACATACACCCTCTCTGCCCCCGGGAAGTTTTGGAAGTTTCAGGAGGTAGGCAGCTCGTCAGAGAAGAGCCCCAGCCCAGCTCCAGCAGCTCCAGTCCTGAAAGCAGGGTGACAAGCTCTCCTCCCTTCACATTCTGACTACCTGAAGGCATCTTTCTCAGCTTAGAAATTTCTTTTCTCGATACATAATGTGGGTAAAAAGAGAAAGCGAACAGTCTGCTCTGCCAGCCACGGGAAATGTCATTTAAAGGTCAGTGGAGGGAGGAAGAAAGGAACCACTTCACAGTTTTTATTAACTTTTCTATGTGTAGGGGGCAAAACTGTAATTCAACCAGGGACACAAACACACGAAAGCAGGTGAAAATACATTTTAGTTACTAAGGCAACAGCGGGCAAAGTCCTGATGTGCCTTACGGGCACGCCTGCCGTGCAGACAGGCTTCGGGCGGGGAGCGGCGGCGAGCCCGGCGGCAGGGCTTGCTGGCTTGGAACGCCGCGATGGGGAGGGAAGATGCCACCGCCGCCCGAGCTCCGGGAGCGCGGGCGGGCCGAGTCCCTGTTGCACGACGGGCCGTCAGCACCCGGGACAGCGCCCGGCAGACGGGGCAGCGGCCGGACCGCCGGCCACGGCCCCACTGGCCCCGTGTCCCGATGCCCCCCGCCCCGCTGTCCCCCTGTCCTGCCGTCCCGGCACCCCGCCGCCTCGGTGCTCCAGTGTCCCGCTGTCCCGGTCCCGCCACCTCTGGCTCGGCCGCCCTTCAGCAGCGCGGGGCGCTTCCCCAAAACTTCTGCCCCCCGCCTGGCGCCGCTGCCCCCGCACACAGCCCCGCACTCACACGCACANCGCCGCGGTCCGGGCGGAGGGTCAGCCCTGACACGTACCTGGCCGGGCGAGGCAGTGGCTCCCTGCCTGCTGGGAGCGGGCATTGGCGGCTCTCCGGCCGCCCCGAGCTGGTGCGCTGGCGGCGGGGCGACGGCTGTGGGCTGGGCGCGGGTGCCCTCTGTCTTCAGCACCGCTCTACCGCAAGGAAAAAAACAGGTCATCCCGGGCTCATCCATTATCTCATACAGAAGGATCACTCATTTTCTTCGCCTTCTTAATTTCTTCGGCTATTGTCTTGTAAACGAGTAAAGAAGCATCACCCGGAGCACGCTGCGGCTGCAGGGGAGGTGTTGGCTCTCACCTCCCGCGGCTCTAAATTCATTATCTTCTTGCCTCAATTAGCAAGAGCGAGAGTTAAAGCAAGATGCTGCTGCTCGAAGGGGACCACGCTCGGGAGACCCGAGACTGAAATGTGCCGGTCTGCCTTCACGGGCAGGATTTCGCTATTAAAATAAATATTTATAGTGGGAAAAAAAAAAAAAAAAAGATACTGCAACAAGATAAATCACCTGTGAGGATAAAGGCATAAAGGCATTGAGATTGCAGTTTTCAGGTCAAGATGAACCTAAATGAAGCACGTGAGAGGCATGCCAGATTAAAATAATACCAGATTGAATAATCATAATTCAGACGACCTGCTTGCATCCCTAACACAGGTCTCGAGTGTTTTACTTGACTGCATGAAAGTTAAAGTTAGATTACCTCCCCACTGGGAACTCTATAGATATTTGCCCTACTTTTGAAAGAAAGAAGCAAGGACAAACATTTAACTATTGCTCATTCAGAGAAGGGTTTGCAGTGAATGCTGCCTCAGGGGCGTCTTCTCCCTGTGTCCAAGTCTGCACTTTTTTACAGCTAGTTATTTGCCTGGATTGTGTGTTTATCCATGAGATATGTTCATTATGGAGGACCCAGCCCAGGGGTTTTTTGCTGCCCCCCTTTCCTGCACATCATTCAAAAAGGGACCAGAGGGGCTGCCCATCCTCTGCCTCTGGGCATGAAGCTTCCCCAGGGCCAGCCTGGGACAGTTTTGCCAGAACCAGGCCTGGAGGGATATCCAGATATACACAAAAAGGGGGAACAAATTCCCCTTCATCCACGCTTTAATGATTCTACTTCAGTCTCTGCCCTTGACACAAGAAACCTGCAACATGCCAGCAAATTATTCCAATGGTTAAATTTTGGTTTGCTCCTCTGGCTTTGGCATTTGCAAATGCTCCCATTGGTTCTTCCCAACATATAACACCCTTCATTCCCTCTAGTCTGGCATTCACAAAGACAGCGGGTCTTTCTGCTGAGGCTCATGCATGGCTGTCACATAGAGGGCTGTTCTCCCTCCTCCAGTGGTCTGAGTCTTGCTGAGATGGGAGAGCAGGTCACCAGGTCCTGATACCCAGTCAATGGCTGAAAATGCTGCCTCTCTGACCCTTGCAGTAGCAGGTGGGAGTAGGTCAGAACTGGCAGAAATCTGGGGCTCATAAGAAGATACCTGGCAATATCAAGAGGCTAAAGCTAGGGAAAGAGCACTGGGACTGCAGTGGCTTCAATCTTTCCTGACCATTATGGGAGAAACAAAGGCTTTCCCCATGTGGAAGTAGCACTACATAGTCCTGCTGTCTTTGTTCCCTCAAGGCATAGAGTTATCCCACTGCCTTTTGCCCCTGACTCCTACAACCTGATCCTGCTGTGGTCCACAGACCTAACTCTCCTCACCTCGAAAACAGCCCATGTCCCCAGTTTTACCACGTTCACAAATTTCTTAACATTGAGTACCTTTATCATCTGGTAACCATTCTTGAAAGCACTACACAGGACTGCATTTTTTGCAGGGATATGAGCTGCCATCAGACAAGCAGGGAATCAGGGCAAAAACAGAGCAGAGCTGGAGCTGGCGTGTAAGCAATGCTTGCTTTCCACAGGAAATTACCCGATGTTGAATATTTTTCTTTTGTGAAATAGAGGGAAAATGAACAATTTTTGTACTCCCATGTAACACAATTTAAAAATCACTTGGAGGTTGATTTAAATACTGTTTTGATGGCATCCAAAGTGTTTTGTTCTGTTTTCTTTTCAAATATTTTATACAGTGTAGAACAGTATTTACTTCAGATAAAACAATCATTTACTTAAAATAGACATTCTATTCCAGTATTTCTTAAAAAAAAAAATTCTACTCCTGTTTCATCAAAATTACCTCTTTCAACACAAAATTTTTTTTACTGGAAAAGTTCTGATCAGCTGTAATGAAAAAGGTCAGTGTATTGTAGAAAATGTTTTGAAAGGGGAGACTTTTGGAGTAGCAATGGATGAAGCTTGGAAACCCGGTTTGTTGAAATCCCATTTTTCGTTTCCCAAACACAGCTTCTCCCTCCTCTACTTCCTACCAAGAGAGACAAGTCAAATTGACTGTCAGCTTGTGCAGACTCTCCAGTTAAATTATTGGGCAGATCTAAAGCTATTCTGCAAGGATCAATGACGCTAAAATTATACTATTTTATTCTGCCTTGGAAACAAGTAGAAAGCTCATGTGTTCCTGTCTGAAGTGAGTTGAAATATATATCAGCTTTGTGATAAATTGTCTATAGTCCTTTTTATTCTGCTCACTCAGCTGCTTTCCTTTCATGATTTACAAAAGCCACCTGCCACATATAAACAGTGTTCATGCAAAACATGCATAGGTAGCCCTCAATAGTAGATACTGAACTATTTGCTCATGAAAACAGATTTAGCAGCATCATCATCTAGCAGACTCGTTCAGACAAAACAGGGGATTTAATCCTACTAATACATTTATTATATTTTCTCCTTTTCTCCATTTCTCCTAGGTTTTTGTTTAAAACATGTGCCAGCTACAGCATTGTTTTTACCCCCTTTCTTATATTTAAGTTTGTAAGTCACCCTATCTGTAAGAAACAAAGCAACAGCATTTTTAACTGTTTTGAGTACTTACACTTATTTGCTGCAACTGCTAGGAAATGAACATTAGTGGATCGATATCAGTATATATGGAGATTCATAAAGGTCTGATTGCTCAGCTGTTCCTTGTACTAGTAGGTCCATTAAAATTAAATAGGGTTAACCCATGAAATTTAGTCCTCACCTCTGAGATACTTTGCTAGCCATCAAACACTCTTTTGTCCCTTGTCTCAAATCACATTATCTTGAGCGTATTTTACAGATTTAGGTGATTTTGCATCCTTTTAAAATAACCAGAATTCCTCCTCTAAGATTTAGTGAGGAGAAAAGTGCCTGCCTGGTTATGATCTCAAACGTCTTTCAAAAAAGTGTAAGATCCAAATCACTGCAAAATTCAGCATTCAGGGATGTCTTGTAATTTTTTACACTCTCTAAGGATTATAGACTCCATGAAGAGATGAATAGATCAGATTTATTCACACATCCAGCAGTTTTCATTTCTGGGTAACAAAGCTTTTAATAAGCTAAGATTAATTCTTTCTACTTTTAAAAATATGTAACTGATTGCTTTTATAACTCAATATTAAAAAAGCAGAAATTCTTCACGATGAGTACTAAGCAGAGAGATGGGAAGTACACGGTCTAGAAGACACAGGGTCTGGTCTCTCCTTGAGGAAACCTCATCTCCCAACTTATTTTTTTTGCCACAAAGCTCCAAGCAATGACACTCAATAGCCAAAAGCACCTGGTTTCCACTCCTTATAGAGAGGACACATATATCAAAGTTTGGAGGTTTCCTGGGCACTGCTCTTTTGAAACCCAAGGACAAATTTTGGTGATGTGATGGCAATGGAAAGGTTCCCAAGATTGAATGAGAAGACAGTTGAATGTCTTCTTTGCTAAACAACATGACTATTCAGTCATGGATAATATTTCAAATCATTCCTGTATTTATATCTTAACTGCAAAAATGTACTTAGGGTGCCCTCTAGGCCAAAATGCTACACAATATTTACAACATTCTTCTTCACATACCAATTTTATCCAGCTTGATCAATTTTCATAAAACTCTCTTGCCCTGAAATCCCCTGATTTCCCTGAAATCATCCCCTAAAGAACAACCTGAGTAAATAGACAAGTCTGTTCTTGGACTTGCATACCAACAAGCTTACACTGCATCAGACCAAAAAGAAAAGTGCATTGCAAAGTTAAAGGTCCACAATTCCTGAGCTCTAGACTCTCATTTTGAAATCCACAGACTTCTAATTTAATTTGGAAATGTCAGACTGAATCACTCTGGCTGAACTCACCAGACAGGGACTTATGTAAGTGTGAAGAGAAATACAGTATCTTGAATATACGGGATTTAGTACAGATCAACAAGACAGGTCTACTTAATTAGATTGTACCTAACAGGACAAAGAATTTAACAAGAAGTCACCATATCTTATGGAGATAGATTTGGTACTCTGTGGAAAATATAGCAGCTAAAACAACCACTAGCCAAATTTACTAGTGATTTTCAGGGACAGCTCTGTGTAAAGCCATCTGCAGGAATTCAGTCTGGTACCACAGAAAACTGGTAACACCTACATATGGAAAGGAAGTCCTTGCCGTGTAGATGAGGGAAAGATGTTCCTGCTCCCTTCTGCCATCTCAGTTTTCAGGCTGGAGCTGTGGGTCTAAAAGACCTTATGCTGCAGATTGCAGCTACAAAAGGAACAAATAACTTGTAAAGCCCAAAAGTTTACTTAGACTATACAATGTAATAACACATCTCTGCACTGCTCAGAAAGAAACCTGATTGTACCTAGTAATTTCTGAAATTTTACCAACAACTACAGTTAACACTGAAGAAAACATCTCTATATTTACTGGCTGTTATTTGTATCCTTTATTTCTCCACATATAGACCTCCTAGATACTTTGTAAAATGAAAAGAAAGCCATATTAAAAATTATAAATATCAGAGGTGGAAAAGGCTAGCAGTCTTTCCAAAATGTAAATCTTTTACAAATGACTAGAGAATCAAAGGAAGTTTTACAAATAGCAGTTTAGCAATCAAACCATGTCAAATATCTGCCATACTTTAAAGAACCTTTCCAATGCTAAAAAAAAGAAAAAGTCCCAAATTAATGGATCGGAACTATAACATGCTGAATACCTCCAAAGATTTATTTTCCCATTTACAGTCTATCACTGTTTATGCAACACTGTAAACAGGATACTTTATCAGCTTCCATAAACACCTACTTTCGAAGTCTGCAAAAGCAAATAAAGAATGGAGGAATTGAATGCCTTAAATATTAGTAGGATTTTTTTGTGAGCTTTAATTGAAATTACCTCATTTTCTACCCTGCACCTTCTTTATGCATTTGCAATTGTTCAGGATAGATGGAAAGAATTCCTTAAAATCACTTCTAGCAGACTAGTTGGCTTTTACTCACTTTGTTCTCAGTATACCTGGTTGTAAATGAACTCAGAGACATCGACTAGGGGAACTTCAAGCCCTACTGTTTTAGTTTCACAATCATTATTTTCATTACTTTTCCAAATGTAGGTAATGTGACACAATAGTACATTGTTGCATAGTTACTCAGTAAAACAATGTAAATCTGTGCAGGTTTTGGCAGGGGTAGAGTTAATTATTCTCATGGTACCTGGGATGGGAATGTGTTTTTGATAGGTGCTGGAAATAGTGCTGATAACACAGGGCGGTTTTGGTTATTGCTGACCAGGGCTTATACAGAGTCAAGGCCTTTTCTGCCTCTCACTCCACCCCACCACTGAGTGGACTGGGGATGCAGGACGATTTAGGAGGGGACAGAGATGAGACAGCTGACCCCAACTGAACCAAAAGACGTTCTGTAACATATGGCATCATGCTCAACATATAGAGCTCGGGGAAGAAGGAGGAAGGGGTGACCTTTGGAGTGACAGTGTTTGTCTTCTAAAGTAGTCTTCGCATGTCCTTGGGAAGGCTGAACACCTGCCAGCCCATGGGAAGTAGTGAATGAACTCCTTGTTTTGCTTTGCTTGTGTGCGCAGCTTTTGCTTTCCCTATTAAACTGCCTTTATCTCAACCCTTCAATTAATAAGACAATTAAAATACAGAGATGTATTTTTACAGCACTGCTTACATATTTATATCTGTGCAGTTTACATATTTTTCATGGTCTGAACCCAATGGTTTGGTCAAGGAAACATGACATAAAATATTAGGTAATAGCATACTTTTCGAAGTACATAGCTATTACTTAAAGCAAGACATGCATAACAAGACTCCAATAGCCAGAATTGGCATGAGGGTATGGTACACAAACTTTGCTCCTCCAACTATTTGCAAATTACTGGATGCATTTGTTCAAAAAGATGATGCAGAAAAGCACAGCACCTACAAAATGAGAGGACAGTTCAGAGCATTGTAAAAAAATACTTCTCAAGTGTTTATACATCTTCTGACATGTTTTGTACTATAATAAAAACAAAAACAGTATCAGAGTACATATGTTTCTTTTAAGTATTTATTTATAGTCATCTTGAGGAATTGCCTTGATAAGAGCATTTGCACACAGACTTTATCATTTTGACTTTCTATCCAAGCAACGTATTTCTAGAAGCATTTCAATACTTCAGGATCTATTAGAAACATTGTTGTAACTCTTTTTCCTCTCACTTCTCTGACAGTATGCTGCTGTGTTTCTGATGACACATTAATTGCTTTTTCTCTGTGATTTCCTTCTGCTGAAGAGACTGCAGTGTCTCACTGGCCACTTGCCACTTCAGGGATGTCAAGACCTTGATCCTCACTGGGGTTCCTGGCTCCTCAGCTGCCTGCTACAAGTGGTTGGTCTTTAGGGTGTTTCAAATCACAGTATCCCAGTTCCTCCAGAAGCAGACATTCTCCGTCTTGTCCACCAATGCAACTGTGTTTGACTTAACACTGGATTTGTCATAAAAACTGCCTTTATTAAGGCAGGAAAGCAAATATTGAGTATAACACCACCATCTGTGATAAAATGGCTGAGGTCCAGCTGATCCAGCAGCTTGAATTCATTGACTGTGAATGCCTGTCCTCAGTAAGTACATTCCAATGCTTTCCATCTTGCATTTCCATCAGCTATTTGCCTTTTGTCAACCTTTCTCTAGCTAGGCAATATTTCATTGGTATCTCCCATTCACTTATGATTAATGGCTCATGTTTTGTTCATGCATTAGATAACAGAGCTTCAAACACCATACTCAGATGTTTGCTCTCCTGCATATCTTCCTTACACACTATTATAATTTTTTGGCTCTTGCTGAGCAAAACATAGTTATAAGGCACTAACAGATCCTGACTTTTTATAAACAACAAAGTAATAATGTTCTGAAATACCAGACCATCTTATATGCTTTGAATTTGAGATTAAGAATGTGCCTAAAACCATTAGTTCCTTTTAAAAAGATCCTCCTTACTATCTGTAGCCATGGGGCTGAATCAAAAAATGATCAAAAAGGAAGGCCAGAAGCAGTGAAGAAAACTCAGAGAAAAGAAACTCACTCAATAAAAACCACTTTTATCTTCTTTGTCTAAGGAAACAAGGCCAGCGTGTTAACTGCACCTCCTGCCTCCACAGCGCTTCCTCACCAAATAGCAAAAATTATTCAGTATGTGATTGGGTGGGGGAAATCATTGAAATTTGGAGAAGTCTTGAAGGTAAATATATTTGTCAAGTTTTTGAAGTCAGTAGTTAACTAGAAGAAGTGGACTGATGTAAATACCCACACTGGGAGAGAAACAGTTGAAATTCTTCACTATGAGGCTGGTGAAGCACTGGAACAGGTTGTCCAGAGAAGCTGCAGATGCCCCATCCCCAAAAGCGTTCAAGACCAGGTTGTATGGGGCTTTGAGCATTCTGGTCTAGTGGAAGGAGTCTCTGCCTAGGGTAGGGGTCTTGGAACTAGGAGATCCCTTCCAACCCAAACCATTCTATGATTTTGTGAAATAACCAAGCAGTTGCAAACAGGTGCCCCATCAGCACAGCTCTGAACCAGCTGCAGTATTGGGTGTCTCTGCCCTGAAGAGATACAGCCGAGTACTCAAGAGAGATGATTTTTCAGAGGTGGAACATGGAACAGTCATTAGGCAGGCTGGTTACTAGGTTTGTGCAGGATAGTGGGATCCTCATGGAACCACTGTTCCCCTCATGTATGTAAATCATGTGTATAGACTATTAATTGTAACTCACAAGGCAATTCTTGAAACTCAATTAGCAATGAATAAATGGAGACGGGAAGAATACATGGCTGAGGTGCTACGTTGTCATACTGTAAATAATGGGCACAGGCAATCAAGATTTTCTTCACTAAATTAAGAGAACTCACTAAAGGGAAAACTTCTAAAGAGCAGTTAGTTGTATTGCTTAGAGAACCTCCACATATTCATGATGATTCTCTGAAAACTGTGTGCCCTTGCAGTTTTCAAATTATCTATACAAGCCTGTTATATAAGCACATAATAATTTCATGGCATAACCTTTATTCTAGAGAATGCTTTCTTGATAACTATAGTATGTGCCTGTTTTTATAGCATATGCTTGTTTTTGTTTCCCTTTTTCTTAGCAACAGCTTCTGAAAAGACTGTTTTCATCATCACTACACTTTTTATTTAGCTGCAAACCACCAGTCCCCAATAAATTAATCCAAACCAGCTCAACTGATTTGGCAGCTGCTGTCACTACAGTAATAGAAAGCTATTGATTTCCATGTCTTTATTAAAATTCAACTGAAACTTGCTAGTGCTGCATATAAACATCTTAATTCCTATTGTGCTTCTGATTTCTAAATGGCACCTGCACTTAGTTTCTCTCTCTTTTTTTTTTTTATTTTTTTTTTTTTATTTTTTATTTTTTTATGTGGCTTTTATTTTTCTCTAAATTCCAGCCACTGTCAACAGGGACACAAATCTGCACATCATTCTTTCTTCTTACTCTCCTTTACCAGACAATGTAGTATGTGCAATCTAATAATTTACACAACATTTTCAGCCTATTTTCTAAATCATCTTTAAATTTGATTCTTCAGCCTAAATCTACACGAAAGTCTTCCCCATGTGCTTTCATTTTGTGGCTACATGTAAATAGACTGATAAACACATGTATAGAACTTAATTCCAAAGAATATTTGGAGACATATGTTCCACTCTCATTTAACACAGCTTTTAAGTTTGTGCTCTCATTTTTCTTTTTAGAAATTGAGGAGGAGGGTAAGGAGAGGAATTCAGGGATATGTGATGAGAAGACTGCCTTCAGCTTCGATGGTATAGTTCAATTTTAATTTTGTTTATTCATTTCTAATACAGCAAAATTAAAAAAAAAAGTCTGCCGTGTAAACATTCAGAGGAACTACTATTCTATGAACCAAAGACCACACATGTTTTCCATGCATCACAGCTACGCTTTTCACCTGTGTATATACTTTCTCATTCAAGACCTTCACAGCTGAAGAGACAGGAATTCTGGCCTGTTTGTTGCTGCAGGGAAGCCCTGATGCTGCAAAACCAGAGTTCACAGTGGCTCCTTGAGGTTGCAGGGTACATGAGAGAGTGTGGAAGAACTCTAAGAGGTGTTAAAAAGAGTCTTTTTTCACAGCTGTAAATTGTACTTTTAGGATTATGAGATTAAACTGCCTTATCTCTTTGCCCATTTTAACTATTTTGGTTGAAGATATGAAATGTGGGTGAGAGGAAGTCGTTATTCAGTTGGACACTTTTTAATTTCTTAGTGTGGATAATGTATTCAGAAACCTTTACTTTGAAGGCAATCTGCATTCAATGCTGCTAAAAAGTATCAAATCTTTATACAGTTTATGGGATAATTTTGATTAGATGCAGTTCTTACTCTGTGGATAGAAGCATACAATACCTACAATAATTATGGTAATTGTGTATTGGAAGTTGGTTATTCAGGAGAAAGCTATTTATTGAGCACATAATACTTTAGGGCTTCAAGATAAGGAAGTGTCTGCAGTTGAAAAAACAAACAATAAGGACTGCTGAGAGCCGATTGTCCTTATGTTACTTCACATTACACATATCTTAAAGATCACTCAGATTGAAGTTATTTTGCTAACTTCACCACAATCCCTCAGAAATGCAAGGCATGAATGGGGAAGAATCAGTTTGGCTCCCCAGGGAACCACCTTGCCTGTGCAGAAGCAGATGTGGAAGTGGCAATAGCCTGAGAAAGATGGCACTAAAAAGTCAAACTACACCAAACTCTCATTGGGTAAACCAAATCCAAGCTGGAACAATATTGGCTGGGTCCAATCAGGCAAAAGTGGGCCAGACAGTTCTAGAAAAACACTCAAGTCATAAGAAGCTGGGACAAAAAAATCTGTAAGGGTTTGTTTGCTGTAGATGCTACCTCTATTTCTCTTCTTAAATTATGCTGATTATTTGGCTTAAGAACAAGGATCAAAACTTTGAAACAACACCAGCAGTTGCAAATAACTTTTCTGGAGTTACCAAGGTAGCAAAGCAAAATAAACTTGGCATCCAGGCTTACTTTTGGTGGATAACTTATAAATAATGGTAAGAGGCTGGTTCTCTGCAAATAACCTTGCATGACCAGTGATGTCTGCCTTCAGTCTTCTGACATCACACTCCACAATGCACTGACCTTTGCCCAGAGCTGGACCTACCCTGGGGCAGCAGCAAGTGCAGGGTGCTCTCCTGACTCTTCTCTTCATAAGATCCCACAAGCATCTGCACACAGCACTGTTATATTTCTAGTCATTTGGGTTAAAACTGGATAATGTGGATATTTCCCACCAGGCTAATCTTTTCTGGAAGGCTTCAAATGCAGTTTCCAAGCACAGGTGAAAGGAAAAACCATCCTTGGCCTGTGGTAGAAGCACCCTTGTTGCTCTCCTTGCAGACATTACAGGGCTCCCTGGAGGCTAGTGGTGGCAAAGGGTCCCCACCAGTGTCCGTCAGGGCAGGCCTGGCAGACAGAGCCTATCCCACCTCCCCACCCCTGGGAGGGTGACCAGGAAGGGACAGTCAGGGTTGGTGGTGGTCCCAGGGCCCTGACAAAAACACACTAACTTATGCTTTGGGCAGGAGTCAGAACTGTTGCAAAATTGCTAAGCCATAAACAAGATGCTTATCAAGTCAGAAGATAAGCATTCCTTGTTTTGCTGATATCTCTACACACAACATTGTAGTATTGTTATTCATATTCTCTAACACCTTAATCATTTATCACCTTCCATCTGTGCGCAGACCCAGAGCTTCATCAATTAGGAACATCTGCAGGTCTATAAGCACATCAGGAGAATATTTTTTGCAACATTTTTGTATTCAGTTCTTATTGCCTAAAGAAACAAACTGAAGTTAATGAAAAGTAATACTTTGTTGCAAAAACCAAGGAAAATATTTATTTTGCTCTGACCCTGTTACTTTCTCTCACTGACTCATTTTTCAAATAAAAGCCTGTTCTCTCATATCTCTGCAGCTTCTAATTACCTCCTCAATTTAAAAGGTTCATTTTTACTCAAGCAGGGTTGTAAGATGTAATATTTCATTGCTTTATTGTGTGACGAGGTGTTGTTGTTTTTTTTTTTTCCCTGAGACTGTGCTCAGTGATGCATAGTCATTTCTGCTGACTCATTTCCCCAGTCAGAGAATGGGGATGCTACTAAGCTCATCTAAGAAGCATGAACAATCCTGTGGTACACAGATGGGACACCACGTCGGAAAACGCTTTAGAACAAAACAAGTTTAAAAAAAAAAAAACAACAAAAACCCCAAACCAAAACAACAACAACAAAGAAACACCAAAACTCATAGCACTGAAAGCATGAAAGAGATTGGGTAGAGGCACGGTTTATTATTGAAATTTGTGTACAGACTTTGGAACTACAGTGCTACTTAACAGATTATGCACTTACCCTATTGAGGGCACAGTAGACATGGAATTAGGTTTTATTATTGTTTTACAGATAGAACACAATCCATACAGCTGGGTTTGGCTGGACGGGGAAAGGCAAAGTAGAGAGCAATGACAAGAGAATATGTACAGATACTGGAGATTAAAGAAAAAATATTAAAATTCAATTACAAATTTCTGTAATTGGAAGAGGTGACTCCGTATAGGAGTACCAAAATACTTAAATTGTTTGCACCCCTTGTGGTAGTTATAAAACATGAACCAGAGCTGCTCATTTATGTGGGCCATTCCAGCAGTCCCCTCTAGGTTGGGCTTAATGTAGTACTACGTAGGAAAACAAAACCAAACATGCATTTGGAACCCCAAACTAACTTCTCATTGTTTACTGCTCATCGCATTTCTAAATTTTAGGCCAAAATCACACACAAACATAGTTTGATTAATAAGCTTACATGTATGTATTATTTGAAATACAATGACATTCATATTCAGAGAAAATATTCACTCTCATCAGTTAAGGTTACTGCCTTAGTGAGTTAATGCCCCCAGGCCAAAATAAAATGTCAGCTCAGGGATGATTCAGGCACCTCTCTACTACAGACTTGCTCCAGACACCACAGTGTCCCACATGGCAAGGGTTGTAGAGGCTTCTAGTGTCTTAACATTTCTCCCTGAACAGCAGCATCACTTTTGTACTACCACACTTGGGCTTCTCCTGTTCCAGATTTACATGCCTTTCAGAGAATAGCTCTAAGGGACCAGATCCTATTAGCAGCAGAAAGCAGCCAGTTCTGCTGCCCAGCTGAGAGCTGCTTCTCTGCAATTCCCTTGTGGCGTAGTGTTGCATAGTATCTCATATACTGCAGAAAGAAATATCCCTATGTCTTCTCCCAGAAATGCTGTCTGGCACTAACAACTTCCAGAGAAGGTGCAACTACCCCAAAAAAACAGGTAGCTTGCTGGCAGCTTTGTGGTATCTCCTTGGATGTTTGATGCCCTGTGCAGTCGGTGATTCAGCCCTGCCCAATCCTGCAGCCCAGAACTGGAGCAAATACTGGGCAGCACAGAGTACACAGCCCACCCCGCTGAAACCTGCTGCTTTTTCTGAGTCAGGTAATAATCCAAGTGGGCTTGAAGGTGAATTTTGGACAGATAATTAAATATAACACTCCTCTAAAGAGAATGATTATTAACCTTCTGCCATGAAGCTACATCAATCTTCATGAACTAATTTTAACATCAAACTTTGTTAGACTTGAAGAAAACATCTGTGGAGGCAGATTTCATCTGTGTTAAACAAATACATTCCTTTATGGCTTGAGTACTGCAGCTCTTTCTGTACTTCTAATTTTATAAATCAAAGAAATAACATCACTGATGAAGTTCATATTTTCTTTGACAGAAAATACCAAGACTCTCTCTCCCTTCTTTATGAGGAAAGTGGTCAAAATAAAATTGGTCCAGAAGACTGCATGTTTTAATTTCAAATTCAATTTGATTTGCCTTTTTATCCATAGTACATAACACAGATAAGAATTTTGCAAGAAGTTTTGATTTCCTGAATTTTTATATTACAGAGTCAGTTATGAATTCAAATGTTCTCTTGCCAGAGTGTGAAAACCAAGATTTTTCACTCCCAAGAAATATATCTCTAATAGGTAATATCGGAAATATCTCTTTCTTGTAAGCATCCTTCAGCTCTTCTCCAAACCACTGTGCCACATATTATGTTATTAACATGTATATTTTGAGCCTAAATTTCCAAATGCTTTTATTTATTTTATTGTAAACACTTTACTTATTCAATTCCAGTTTTACTAGAGGGTTTGTTTTTTCTCGGGAACTTCAAATTTTTCCTTTATGTCATTTTTGCTTATAAAATTAATATTAAAGCAATGCAAACACCTTATTTAGGTATATATTTAAATAACTCCAAGAACTGGATTCCAAATCCTACATAGTAACTCTAGACAATGTCCTAGATGCAATGACATGGTTATTTTTTTTCCGCTCTATATTTAGATAGTCTTTTTAACTGTCCTTTTCTCTTAGAAAAAGGGAGATGGGCTTAACTCCCACCAGTGACTGATCAGCTGCTACTCAGTCCTGAGGTCAGGTGTATCACCTGGTTTTCACAAAACCAGCACGTAGCTCTGCTGAGTGGCAGATGGACAAGGGTATACAAGAATTGTGCATACACGTGAGCTGAGACAGATGGCCTGAAGAGTGTTATTCTGTGGGGATTAGATACATTTCCCCAGGAGATGTTGTGCTAAGAGACAGAAGGGCACAAGTGATATGTTGGAAACAGAGCTGAAGACTTGAAGAAGTGAAAAAAGGGAGACCTGCCATCCTGTGGCTTCATGGTACTGTTTGCATGCTAAGGAGTTAGCTTACTGCCTTACATGATTGCTTCTGGCACACAATAATACTCTGCTCTTTGTGGCTCTCTGAAAAATATTTAAATCCTCTACTCTCTTGCCCAAAGCAGTACCATGCACTGTGGAGGGTAGCAATTTTATGATTACACTTTCAAAGTCCCACTATGATAGCTATTTTAAAACACTAAACACTACAGAAGTTGGATAGAGCTGAGCCTACAAAAATAATTTCCTACCAGGGCACAGAATACTGATCATGATTTCATTAATCTGGAATAGACTGAAATGATATTATGCCTCCACTCGGGTCCATCTTTCTATTTCTATCATATGGTGACTTTTATCAATAGAGCTCAAAATATTCTTCCTGCTAGTTAACTACCTGATTAACACGCTAGTTTGGTGAGGCACAGTTAGTTCTTCAGCATAACATACAATCATGATAGTGCAGGGAATATTGTCTATCTGCCCTTGGTTTTATTTGTTTGCTACAACAATTCACATTTTATGCCAGAATCAATTTGGAGATAAATACAATTTTGATTTTATTTAGAAAACTTCTACTTGCCTTTGCAACTAAAATATTGGTGAAAAGGACTCTAAAATATCACGATGACTAACATGCTGTTTTTTCCATTCTCCCTCAAAAAAGAAACCCTTTGCAAAGTAGCATGTCTCCTGATGTTATTTGCTTTCTCTTTCAGGGATTTAAGAGTTGCTACTGAGAGCATAGAGGAATTTTTACCCATAGGCAAGGGAGGCTGTGTTCTCAAGTGTGGTCAAAAAAATCACATGGTCTCATTTTATGTCATATTATCTTCTCTTTATACTGTTCCTTTTTATTTTGTTAGATTAAATGGTAATTATCTTCTTTCGTGCATTGAAGTTCTTTAGAACAGGAGGAAAATTACTAAGTAATCACTAGGATCCTTAGTCATTAACTGCTGGATAGAAAAGGGCATTTTTCCACCTGGTCTTGACTCTGATTTCAAAATACAGGTTTGTAATCATCTAGACAGAAAAGCAAGCTCCTTGAGACAAAAGATAGACACAAGGGATGGAGATGCTTTTGAATTCTTGCAAGAAATATCTTAAACACTCATAAATGAGGCAACTGGAGCCACAACAGGCAAGATAACAGCCAGGTGTTCCATGAGATATGCCATGAGATATACAGTGATTTCCACGAGGCACGTACCTAAGAGATTTTCATGAGATGTGTGAATGGTGTGCTGAGGGGGAGGATGGATGCAGCTTATTGCTGCAATCAGTCAGGTGGGACAGGGAGTGATGCTAAGGTGTCATGGTTCTATTCTGCCCTTTTGCTAGACACACAGTCTTTGCAATCCTTCTTTTTGTTACTCTAGAGATCCCTCATTTACATATAAATTGGTGGCCATCGCTCCTATTTATGCCAGCAGTACAGTCTAACCTCCATTTCTTCCAAAAGTATAAATTGGCATTGGAATCCTCCATGGCTGAGAACACAACCACTTTATGGACAAGTCAATAGGCTCGCTCCTCTTTTCAGCACAAAGCAAGGACACCCCTTTGGTAAGATTAGTACCTCCTACTCTGTCGGAGTATACCCAAGAACTTCAGGATGACAGTTCCTTACATACCAAAGAGTCGTTTTGGCTGGCCCAATGCTGAATCCAGGACCAGTGATTTTTCTATCTCACCTCCCTCTTTTGCTTTTCTTTGTATCTCTCCTTTTTCCCCACCATCCTTTCTCTTTTATGATATCACAAGGTTTACCAATATAACCTTTTATTTACCATGTGCCTTCATCATTTGATTAACGAATGTGAATTTTTCTTCAAATAAAAGGTTTTTTTGTTAAAGGACCTCTAGTATTGTTTCACTGCACCTCTAGTCAAAGGTATTTTCAGATCTGTGTCACTTTCTGGGAGTGACACTTCCTGTGTTAAAAAAATTGTAAGGGATACTGACTCTTGACCCAGTCAGTGGGCAGAGAGAGCTGGGAAATGACTTCTCAGCTTTAAGTCAGGAGAGGTTCGAGCAATGTCAAGACAATGGCTACCTGGGAACAGCCAGATCTTGACTGCTACCCTGTTTGAAATTGCTATCTCCTCCTTCCCTGGGCAGGAGGATTGTGACAAGGTTGTTTATCCTGAGAACTAGGAAAAGTACTTCATACTGAATGGGGGTGAGAGAAAAAGAGAGGCTTAGACATATATCATCATGAAGAATAGGCACTCTTTTGATACCACTGTGTTTTTCCCCTCTTCTGAAAGCAGAAAGGTTCCTTTCTTGCTTACTAGTTTTTATGAAGTACAGATGAGAAAATAAAGTTCAGTTTCACAACAGCTTTACATAAAAAGTCATTAAAAGTCACTATCGCTACCAAAGAAAGCAAAAATCCCAATCCGAGAGAGGAAATCATTAATAGAAGGCATGCACAATACAGAAATAGCAAAGGTAACTAAAGGACAAGGGCTCATTAAGAGATTCACAGCTCTGTGAAGAGCCCTGTGAATGAGCCTGTGAACAGAGGTCACTGAGACAAGAATTGTCCGCTATTTCTATAAGGATTCCTGAAGTGTATGATTTTCTCTCCTGTTTCCTATTGCTAGCAGAGCCCACACTTCATCAAGTGGACAAGGGTGAGCAGCAGTCGCTTGTGAGACTTTCTCACAGCATCAGGTCATCAACAACAGGTGCAGGACACTTGGATGAGGAGCCCCGTACTGACAATGTGTCACATTCATGGCTCCTACCCCAGTAACCATAATGGGAGTTGCTGTCCTCTGCCTGACCTGACTCCTGTCATCAAGTTCAGGATGAGAAAATGTTCACATCTTGCAACGTAAACCTGGATGTCATTCCTTTAAATGAAGCTGTGTACCCAGGCATATGGCTGCATACCAGGAGGGAGGGAAACAAGGTTGCTTCATAACTTCCTGGAGAAGCACATAACTTCAGCTGCTCACTATCTTATGGATTGAATCAATAGGCAGGACCTATCTCTCCCTGTACTTGGCGCTGGTGAGGCTACACCTCTAGTACTGTACCCCGTTCTGGGCCCTTCACTTTAGGAAGGGCAATGAGGTGCTGGAGCGAGTCCAGAGAAGGGCAGTGATGCCGGTGAAGGGTCTGGAGCACAATTATGAGGAGCAGCTGAGGGAACTGGGGTTGTTTAGCCTGGAGGAGGCTCAGGGATGACATTATTACTCTCTACAATTACCTGAAAGGAGGCTGTAGCCAGGTGGGGGGTGGTCTCTTCTCCCAGGCAAGCAGGGACAGGATGAGAGGACAAAGTCTCAAGCTGCACCAGAGAAGGCTCAGGCTGAACATTAGGAGGAATTTCTTCATAGAAAGGGTGATTAAACACTGGAATGGGCTGCCCAGGGAAGTGGTGGAGTCACCACCCTGAAGGTGTTTAAGGAAAGACTGGACATGGCACTCAGTGCCATGGTCTGGTTGACATGGTGGAGTTGGGTCATAGGTTGGACTTGATGACCTCAGAAGCCTTTTCCAACCTAACTGATTTTGTGATTCCATAATAGCTAAATCACAAAAGGCATGTCCAGAAATGAAACAACTCCATTAAAGAAAATGTAAAAAAAAAAAAAAAAGCAGGGTCTTTTACTAACATCTTCTTGTTAGGAGGGGGCCCGAAAGCCCCCCCAGGCAAGTCCAAGCCACTGGCTTGGCAGCCCTTCGACTGCTTCACAGGAGGATTAAATATTTCTGCAGTTTTTACTGAAGAGATATTTGTCGTTAAAAATTGATCGGCCTGGTTTTGCCTCTCCGCAGTGCTGTCAGCCCAGAAACCCACTCTCTGAGCCGCCCTAAGCCCTTTGCGTGTCCTCTCTCTCCCCCGAGTGTCTCACCCACAGAACCACAGCACGCGTCCGGTCGGAAAGGCCCACCGTGGGTCACCCGGGCCACCCTCCCTGCTCAAGCTGAGTCATCCCAGGGCTCAGGATTGCGTCCGGAGGGTTCCTGAGTGTCTCCAGCAAG
>VXBX01009446.1:1086629-1127374 GCA_013400415.1 Scytalopus superciliaris
CCCCCCCCCCCCGTTCGGGCGCCCCCCCCCCGCCACTGACGTCACAGACCCGGCCCCGCCCCACTGAGGGCAAGGGCGCCCTCCAACTGCGCCTGCGCCGCCCTCAGCCCTTACAGTCGCTTGCTTCCGGGTGGCGCGCGGCGGGGGGCGGAGCCAATGCCCCTGTCCCCAGAGCCCATTGGCTGCCGGCCGGCCCGGCTCGGNNNNTGCGGGGCCGGCAGAGGGCCCCGGGCAGCCCCCGCTGCCGTGGGCTCCGGGCTGCGGGCACGGCCCTGTCCCGGCCGCGGGACCGTCAGGCAGCTCCGGCCCCCGCGGGGCGCCGCTCCCGCTGTGCCCGACCGAGCGCCCTGCCCAGCCGGGCCCCTACGCGCGGACAGGGTCCCTCCGCCCCCGGGCTAAGGGCGGCCTGTGCCCCCCTCAGGGCTTGCGTCCACTAATGGCAGCATCACTTCGAAAAACTCGCCTTCCCTTAACTCTCTTGGCTCACTATGGGAGACCTTACCGTTCCCTACAGCTGCCTGTAAGGATGTTGCAGCCGGGTGGGGGCTGGCCTGTTCTCCCAGGCAGCTGGTGACAGGATGAGAGGATAGAGCCTTAAGCTGTGCCAGGGGCTTAAGTTGGACACTGGGAAGAATTTCTTCACAGAAGGCGTGATTAGACATTAGAATGGACAGCCCAGGGAGGTGGTGGAGTCACTGTCCCTGGAGGTGTGTAAGGAAAGACTGGCCGTGGCACTCAGTGCCATGGTCTAGTGGACAAGGTGGTGTTGGGTCATAGGTTGGGCTCGATTATCTCAGAGGTCTTTTTCAACCTAATTGATTCTGTGATTCAGTGTTTGAAATTCAAACCAACAAGATTTGTATATTCCAGGATGTTTCCTTTGACTTTCATGAGTTATCAGTTAGTGTTTGTTGTTATGTTTCTGATTTATTTGTTTTCCTCAAGACCCTTCTGAAGTTATTCAGGAATTCTGTCCTGTTCTAGCATAAGCCCCTTTAACATTAGGATGTGGTGTAGTGGATTTACTAGCTTGGAATATTTTGTTCTCATCTTCCTATATTCCTTTAAAAGTTGTATGCAGAAGCTGAATTGACACAGATATCTAAATTATTTTCCTGTCTTTACTGACAGAGTGTGATATGAGGTCATAGATCTATTGCTGTGTTCAGGATCCTTATAAAAACAGTAGTTTTTTAAAAAAAGGAAAGGTACTACGTCTTTTAGGATTTAATTATGTGCATGTAGTTTTGAGTATGTAGTTATTTGGTCTACTGTTTAATAATGTGCTTCCTTGTATGTATTGTTTGTCATGTGTACTTTATTTTCTGCTATTTTGTCGTCAAAATCTGTTCTGTGCCCAGGTTTAATCACGGAGTTGGATATACATCTTGACTTGACTTTGCAGTCAGTCAAAATCCATAAGACCATGCATTTAGTTTGGTGATTGGTCCCACTGAAATGCACAATAGAATAACTGAGGGCTCTTCTGCAAGCAGTTTGTGTATCCAGGTCCCAGGATGCACAGTTTCCTGGGAAGATAAAGTATTGAATACTAGTAGGAAGGTCACTGTGGACTTGGAAGGACAGAACTTGATAGCTTAAGCTCTAAACCATATTTTATGTAATGGCAGCTTCAGACTAGCCCTGAATGAAGTTTGCTTGAAGTTTCATGGCTATGTAGGCTTTTAAAGGAAAGAGGAATTTTTTCTGTATTTTCCCCACACCCGCCCCCAAATCTCCTGCACTTCCTGCACTTCCGTTCATGGAGTTTCTTTTGCTGCCTTCCTCCACCCCCACCTTTGAGAGATTCCACTGCTTCTCAGTTTATATCTGTCCTGCAAAATTTGGCATAAGAGCTGTGAAATGAAGTGTTCTTGTTGACTTCTGTCTGTCACTGTCTGACAGAATTATAAAATCTAGTACAGGGCAGTGCTTCATGTCCAGCGTTGTGTGATGGCGCAGGAACAGGGGAAGCTCTGTACAGCTAATACTTTTGTACAGTTAGAGTTTTTAGTGTGTATGTTTATATCTGAACATTTTGCAAGTTTAGCTACTGCTGCATGGTGAAATTTTAATGTGGGCATTTGATTTTGTAATGTTTGTTGCTGACTGATTTGCTTCATCTTGCAGAGACTGAAAATACTGCTGAGAAAACGTCAAAATGAGTAGTCGTCGAAAACGTGCACCTCCATCCAAAGTAGATGAGGAGAAGAAGAAAAAGCTCTGCTGGAATATGCATGAAGACCGGAGAAATGAGATGGTAACACTAGATGATGAAGTGACTAATGAAGACCACGTTCCAGTTCCAAGCACTTCTGCATCCTTCATTGTTATAAATGATGATAGCACTGATGAAGATCTCATACGAAAAGAAGGCGGTGGTTCAAAATCGGTGAAGTTTTTGACAGTTAATGATGAAGAAGACTCTTATTCAATCTTGACTCCTGTGTCCGTCCAGCTAAATATTATAGTCTTGCCATACCGTGCAGATGGGTCCTGGAAGGTTTTGTTGGGAGAATTTGCCCTTCATCTTCCTTCTGAACAAATTCTAACTGATGAATTCCATGAAAGGAGCTTTACTTTAATGAGAGGAGACTCTGATCAGCTGCAGGTCTGTGTTCATGAAAGAAGTGAAGAGGAGTACAGTAATGAAGCTAAAGAATACCTGGGTGCTTATGAACAACGTATTTTGGTGAAACCAACTTTAAGTGGTGAACTATTGGAAGGCTTGAGATGGTTGCAAAAGAAAAAGATAATTGGACTTTATCAAAGACCTGGAGAGGCTCAGGCTTTAAAGGTATGCATTCATACATGTTTTGAAAGTTCTTGTCTGAAATATAAAACCCTCAGAACAACAAAGTCTGGAAGCTACCATGTATTTTGTAATGTGATGAAAGTGTATAGTTTCTATGTGTTTTTGTAATGTTGTCAGTGTGTTTTTTCCTAAAAATTTAATTTACTTTTTCACTATTAGCAATGCATTACCTGAAGAGCTCACAGAAGCTTTTAGTTGCAATTCCTCTATATAGTGTTTTTAGTAGGTTTATTATATCTGTCTATACCTGTGGATTTTCAAAGCACTGTTATTTTCATGTTCTTCTGTTTATAATATTCTTGTTATTTTAACAGTTAAAGTATTAACTGTGTAACTCTTCCACAGGTTGGAATTTACCTTCTTGAAGCGGGGCTAAGTAAACCAGAGTTTCTCAGTGATGGAGGTGGAAGACCCAAAAAAGCTAATCATCTGATTCAAAAACTCATGGAAAAGTTCTACAGTTTTTTAATTCCAGGTAATGCAATAAAGTTGATTGTTGATGAACAGTTTTTGTTATTAAAGTGTATCTTGTGCAGTAGTTTTAAATGTAAGGAAAATGATAATTATTCCTGCCATATAGAGCAACTTTTATTTTCAAGGTAATGTTATTAGGTATGTCACTTCATATTATTATCTGACCATTAATCATATGCTAATTAGTTTATGCTTAAATTAGAGGTGATAATATTTCTTCTCTACAGATAAGGCATTGAAACAGAGAAGTTTGAGTCCTTACTTTTTTGGGAGTAAATACAGTTTTCACTGCTTCATGTGGGTTGTTGCACAGATCTATAGTAGCTTGTCCAAGTTAGATGGGAACTGTTTAAATGAACCAGGAATTAAATTTGGAAAACTTTTGTCCCCAGGTTAGTGCCAATCACACAACTGCAGCAATAAATTTTTGTGTGGTTTATATTGTAAAACAGTTATAGTGTATACTACTACAAAATGCGGCCTTATGACAGTTTTAAGATTATACTGCTGCAGATTTACAAATATAGGTCTTGCTGTGTTTGCCAGAATATACTTACTAGTAATAGTAGCAATACAGATTTATAGAGTGATAAATGATGATGTTATGGTGTGATGGCTTGGGAAACTTGTGAAAAAAACAACCTTGGTCTTTCTGAGTGTAGGACTGATTCAAAATGCTGGCTGAAGACTGACTCAATATCAGTGACCATAGTATACTGAGTTTCAGTGTTCTTGCAGAAGAGAGAGAAGCCCAGCACCCCCCTCTCCCCCATATAATTTCACTTAATTTCGAAAGGCAGAATTGTAGAAAAATTTAGGCAACTTTCTAAAGAGAAGCTAAGAGGAAGAGCTAACCAAATAAAATCTGAACATCCTTACCTGCTGCAAAGAAGAAATGTGGAACATTAAGAAAAGACTTGAGGTGTACGAAGGGTTGGGCCACTGTAACTGTGAGGAAGGGAAGATACTGCACATAAGAATTCATCATTCAAAAAACTGCAGTGATCTGACTGACACAAACATGTCAATGTAAGTTTAAAAGCACAATTAAGCAGATCCAAGAAATCTGAAAAATAAATAGCTTAAGGTATCAAAATGGATAGTAATGGTTTTCAATGCATTAGGAGAAATACATTATCATAAATGCATTAGAAGCCGAATATTTGCCAAAGGATTCATAGGCTTGATGTGACTAAGGCATGTATAAGAGTGATGAAATGAAGTAATGCTGCAGCAGAAAGCACAATCTTCTCATTGTGGAAGAGTTGGGGAAAGAGTTTGTGAAGAATATGAGCAGTGACTTATTTTGAAATCCAAAATAATTTTCTGAGGCATTTGTCTTTGGTACACTAAAGGACATATTTTTATGGACTCCGTGGTTCAGTGTTGCTTCCAGGGGAAGAGGCACTTTCTGGAAGGGAAGACATGCCCTTCCAAGTTACTGGAGCAAGAATGTGGACATGAATGATTGGGTTGCTATATCTTAACTTTTCAGAAGTCATGTAACCAGGTTAGGTTCATAAAGGAGCTATGTTGCCAACTGGTAAATATTCTGACTGCTTTTCACCATGTACATTTTGATGTGGCGTGAAAATAGTCTTGATTTTACACCAGCGAATGTAAATGGCTAAGTAAAATAGCCAATGTGGCGAATAGTAATCAACGATTGGTAATCACCAGTCAAGTCCTACAAAGGCACGTGCAGCTTAATGTATTACTAATGCTTTGAGAAAAAGAACAACTGGTGAAATGGTATCAAAAAAGTTTAAATGTATTATTCAGCATAACAGACTTGAAGAACAACTGAAAGCTTGCAAGCAGATTAGGTGATGGAGCTTCAGTAGAAATTCAGTAGATCAATATGAAGCAATGCAGAAAGAACAAATGATGGCCGCTTTGTGAATTGTTGCAGCTAAGGTTATAGTTCAGTAGGTAGGTGTATAGGTCAGTAAATGCATCAACTTACTGTTCAGTGCCAGTCAAACCAAATCAAAAGTAAAGAATTATCCTGAAAGTATTAGAGAACAAAACAGGATCATTAAACCACTATGTAAGCCCATAATGTGCATTATGCTGTGCTCCAAATTCAGAAAAAGTGTGTCACAGAAATGAAAAATATTTGTGAGGGAAGACCCCAGGCGATTATGCACTGTGAAACTAGTTTCATTTTAAAACAGTTTTTAAGCAGTTTCTTATTGATGTAGCATAAAATAACATAGCCTTGATTCTATGCTGATGAATGCATTCCTCTTAAGCATTTCTAACAACTTAGTCTGTGTTTAAATTTCACTTGTTTCTAAAGTGAACTCTACACAGCAACATTCCAAGATGAGTTGTCTTGATCTCCCCACTGATGAGCAAATTGTCACATTGATGGACCTGTGCACAGGGATTTACACAATTAAGGGACATGACCTCACAATCACTACATTTACTTTTTATATATTTGTTTTCCTTAAGATACTCATTCCATTAATATCCTTCTAGGCGGTTTTGAGACTGTGGCAGGAATTCTATCTCAAGTTATGTCAAGCATAGCATAGATGCATTAAGAAATCTGCAAAAAAAAAAGAAAAAGTGACAAAGTATTTAATACGGAATCATTGAATCATTTAGGGTGCAAAAGACCTTTAAGGTCATGGGGTCCAACTTTTAACCCAGTACTGCCATATCCACCAATAAACTGCATCCCTAAATGCCACATTTACATGACTTTTAAATACTTCCAGGGATAGTGACTCAACCACTTCCCTGGGCAGCCTGTTCCAAAGCTTGACAACCCTTTCTGTGAAGAAATTTTTCCTGAGGTTCAAAAATTAATTCTGGGGTTAAACACCTTTTGAGAAAAATTGTTTGCAGAGATTTATTTGGTTTGCTTTAATAAATAGCTGGTTTCATAATAGCTTCTATCCCATATCTGCTATATAATATTACATACCCCTTGTAGCTTCAGTGAAAACACAGGCATAAATTACTTACAGATCCAGCAAGCTGCTTTCTTAGTATGAAAAAACCCATAGTCTTTATATATATAGTCTTTTATAATTAATATATAGTCTTTTATAATTAGATTTTTGTTTTTAAAAAAAGGAGCTAAAAAATCTGTTGCTGTTTGTTCTAGTGAATGGTAAATGGTTTGGATTTTGTTTTCCCACAGTTTCATGGAGCTATAGTAACTGGTGTTGTCATATCATATACCATTTGCCTTCAATTTTCTTAAGAAGAATAAATTATTTATACAAAGATGGTTTTGGTACTTGTATGTGTTATTTACTACTAAATGCAAAGCAACAAGTTTTCCATTAGTCTAGAATAAAGGGGGAAAATACTACATTTTTATTGATGCAGATACAGCCATTTGGAAATGAAAAGGTCCTTCTGCAGATACAATAGTAGAACTGCAGTCATTGAAGGAATTGAGTATTTGAACAGTATAGAGAAACTGAATTTTTAGATAGTACAATACCATCTGTTTCTCAAAGGTAAAAAAGGTTAAGATGAAACCTATGTAATCGAATTACATTTTGAAATGGTTGAAAGCATAATTAAATATTCACTGGTTAATAAGTAACAGAGAAGGGTAAAATTCCCTAGCATCCTTTTAAAAATCCCCATGGTACATAGAGGCATTTAATCAGGAAAAAAAAAATTGAAAAAATGAACAAAACAAGAAATGTATGGACAAAAAATAGCCAAGTATGTGAAAAAAAATTGCTTTAAAGTATACTGTAGTGTTTGCTCCCTTGTAAAATTCTAGATAGGCTTAGTTTGTACAGAAGTCAATTCATTATGCTTAAAAATGTGAGATTTGAAAATTGTTATTTTAGCAAGTGTAATAATAAGTAATGTAGATTGAATTCATTGATCAAAGTTATACTTTGCAGTCATTTTAATTTTCTGTTCTTTCCTTAAAGGGAGGGATGTGTGTTAGAGGACCCCTTTGAGTGGTTTCTTTGGTGTACAAAGCTGAGTGCTTTGCTTGGTGCTTTTCATTTGACTGGAACACTAATAACCCCACATGCATACTTTGATTGCTTTGTTTACATTGCAAGTCTTTTACATATAGTTTTTGTCAATATGTAGAAACTTTCAGAATTCTCTTTTCCCTTGTGAAGCACCAGAATTGTTCCTTGCTTTAAAAAGATTAGGGGAAAGCACTGATGGCTGTCATATGTAGGTACATCATTTCATTCTTCACCTTCACCACCCATTTAAATGAAAGGAAGATTTTGCTTTTCATGAAAGAGAGTCCTAATAGCAGCTCTTGAACCTTATTTTAAAATTTAGTGTCTGTGCCAGGTACATCTCTTCTTTGTTAGCCCAAGGCATCAAAATTATAATTTGATTTAATTGTGCCTGCCGTTTGCTGTTTTATTAGTTTTCAAGGTTACTTTAAGGTCACTTTATGCTGAAAATTATGGCCTTGACTTGCTTCCAATTTTTTTTTTTTTTAAAGAAAAATTCTGCAAGGTGACTTTGTCTCCAAAGCTGTGTTTCTGTATTTTTTTGTACCAATGTTTTTAATTTGAGAATTAAAATTCTGTTAAAACTTACCCTATAAGTCTTTTGTTCTCTTGTCTTATGTCAGTTTTCTAGAATGCTGACCCTTGAATTTTTCATTAATTTCTGTCCTACATTGTTTAAGTTCAGTGTATGCCCATATATCCAAATTATGTGAAAAATACATATCACAAGCCCTTCTTTCCTAGAGGGTGGAAAAGAAATGTAGGCCTTCTGTCCTAAAGGTGTATACTTCTCTTGAGGTGGGTTTTTAATTTTGAAAGCATGCCTTGTCTGAATTTTCGCAATGATACAAATAGTGAAAATGATGTGTTGTCCTACTGCTGCAATTTTCTTATCCAGATGGATAATTTAAGATTAATAGGAACACTCTCTGAAGAGAATCTCCTGTATTGGTTTTTTTTTAAATGTGTTATTTTAGAAAGATAGACTTTATTTCATGAAAAATGAAAGACAAATGTTTGAAAACCCACTATAGTTTTCTCCTTTCTGTAAGGTTATTGACCCATATTATTTAAATCTGAGATGTGAGATACTTGTGGTTGTTTACCAGTTGGAAATGTTCAGTGGAAGGTCTTCATTAAATAAATAAGATCTGCTCATTCTATACCTAAATTCTAAAGAAAGAGCTAGTTATGTATACATCTGTGATCACCATAGCATCTTAATCTTAACTTTCAGGTGTCCTGGTTTCAGCTGGGATAGAGTTAGTTTTGTTCCCAGTAGCTGGTGCGGTGCCCTGTGTTTGGGTTCAGTTGAGAATAATTGTAACACAGTTGTGTGTTACTTGTTGCTGAGTAGTGCTTACCCCAAGTCAAGGACTTTTCAGCCCTTGCTGTGCCAATGAGGAGGTGCACAAGGTGCCAGGAAGGGAGCATGGCCGGGAGAGCTGCCCCTGAACTGGCCGAAAGAATATTCCATACCATAGAACAACATGCTCAGTTTATAAAATGGTGGCAGCCACCAGTCACCACTTGAAGATGGGCTGGGCATTGTTCAGTGGGTAGTGAGCAATCATACTGTGCATCACTTGTGTTCCTTGGGTTTTGGTAACCTCTTTTTCCTTTTCATTGCTATTACTATTATTACAACTGTTGTTATTATTTTTCATTGTTTTACTTTATTTCAGTTACCAATCTGTAAAAGCAGTGGTGATTGTTTACTACTGCTGATAGTCGAGTCAGGTGCATATCATGACTTATGTTTAAATGACATTTTGCTTTGCTTGCTTTCATGTATTAACTAAATATGTTGTGGCAAAATTTAATGAAATGTTGTCCCAGGCTGATTGATAATGCGTGTCTTGATTTATTTGGTGTATGCAGATGAGCTGGAGGAAGATGAGGAAGAATCTGACATGGAACTAGAGCGACAAAATATCGAAGAGCTTTATGACTTTGTAAGACACACTCATCAGCAGGATATCCAGTTACTGAGAAAGGATGTGCAGCATCCTGCATTAATTCCCATTCTGAGGCCATACCAAAGTGAGGCTGTGAACTGGATGCTTCATCGAGAGAACCACACAAGCACTGCAAGCAGTGGCAAGTATATGGATTTGGAAAACTTGCATAAATGAGGCAAATGTTATTATATTGTCAGCAGTAATGTTTTCATGCTGTTTGATTAGAAGTTTTGTTAATTGTTTCTTTACTATTTCCATAACAACTGTTGTTTGAATAGTACACTAATTGATACACTAGGTCTTGCTGAACAGTAGTTGATGTACCTTGTTGGTCACGAAGCTCTGTGGAAGTAGATTTCAGCTTTTTGTCTTCAAATGTCACAGTAAGGCTGAACAATTCTGAGCAGTGTACTGTTCATAGAGAAACCTCACAATAGTAACGTGAATACTTTCTTTGTAGAAAATGCACTGCACTTCTTATGGCGGGAAGTGATCACTCTGGATGGAGTAAAAATCTACTATAATCCCTTTACTGGCTGGTATGTTTTTATAGTTACTCTTTCTGAGAACTCAGGGTTGTACTTTGTGAAAACCTTATTAGTAGCTTTATCTTGAAGGATATAAGATAATCCATATCTTGTGTTTCAGTTAGCAACTAAAGAATTAGAACAGTGCTATCTTTATTTTGAAAAAAAAAGACTAACTGTAGTATATAATGCATAAGTAAATGTGTAATTTTTTTTTTTTAAATTTCAATAAATTTGTGGGTTAATAACATTTTTTTAAGTTAGAGCATTTGAGCTTTGACCTTCTCATTCAGTGTTATTGAAGTCTAAAAGAGGGGGCCACTATAATGCTTTCTATTAATGCTGGGTATTGCATTACTAAATCTGTTTCTCTTTTCTCATTAATTTGGTTAGAATAGAACCTTTTGATGGTTAGTTTGCATTTTATTTTTCCTTATGTAACTTTTAGATCTCTGACATGAATATAAAAGCATTTCAAATTTTTTGAGACTAGTGTTATGATACACTAAGGTTAGCAGGGCACGGCCTCTTAGGATGTGGAAAAATTCTAAAAATTCTGGCATACGTATTTGTCTGGGTCAGGTTTATACATCTGGAAAGCCTTCTAACCTTTCTTAATCTCAGCTAAACTAACAAAAGTTATAAACACCTTACAAACTTTGCCTCGCTGAAGCTGTGCAGCATGTCCCTGAACACGTGCTTCGGTCACACCATTCTGTAGTTACTAACTTTCATTTGGGAATGCACTTGAATTTTAGTATTATTCGTGAATACCCAACTGCTGGACCCCAGTGGCCTGGAGGTATTTTGGCAGATGAGATGGGTCTTGGAAAAACAGTGGAAGTGTTGGCTCTTATTCTGAATCATACTGGACCAGAGATTAAACAAGATAATCTGACATTGCCTGAGGTAAGGAAACCGGGATGAGAGTCATTATGAAGGCAATGGTTTTCGGAATTAATGCAAATGCATGTCTCTTGAGTTTATTGCTCTCTGGTTTGTAGAAGTCTGTGTTTAAAGTTGTATTACAATGACAATATTTCCTTTGTAGGACATGATACCTGGTGCCATAAATGGTGGAATAGTTTGCATGAGAAGCAGTTGATAGTTTACCATTGTTCAAGGGTGTTATGAGGCAACTGCATTGCTTATAGGGTTTGCACAGGCTTCAGGAGTGTATCAATATGTTCGTTTTCTATGCTGGATGTCATTTTCTCCTTCACTTCTTTGTACTGATGAGCATCAAACATCCATTAGACATATGTTCTCTGCTAAAATAGGGACTATTTACACTCAGTGAATAAAGATTTCTGCTTTCTGAAGGGAGAGAACCATTATTCTTAAGTAAACTTACCACTTCATGGCTTCTATACCTTTGAATTCATGGTAGCCCATTTCATTGTACATCACTTTATAATGATCTGCTGCCTGCTTGTACATTTATTAGTTAAAAGGACTCAATTATCTAAGAGATTAAGATGATTCTTAAATGTGTAAGAGGGTCAGCACTGAGGGATATGAAGAGGGAAGTATAAGCACTAAAGCACCTGGACAACAGACAGCAATACCTAGAAGACTGTACCTTTTGGAGAGCTGGAGTTAATGGAACTGTTTCATTATATGAGTGGTTGGGACAGACATTTTAGCTAATATTTTGTGACCCTTATAAGCAGAATTATGTAACACTGCTTATGGTTAAAAAGTAGTGTTCCATTTCCCCTTGTCATTTGTGTATTTCTTGTCTTCAACTATAAAATGTCTTTGTATTATGCCCTGAAAAAAACACTAAACAAAAGTGCCTTATTCCACCAGAGACCTTGTGGATGACTCCTATGTTTTATAAGCCTATGTCAGAGTTAATCAAATTATTTCAACTCTCTGTAGCGTTCAAACAGTATCTGAAGTTTCATTGCAGTTACTATTTAAGAACCCTGCAGAGCAACCAATTGGGCAGGGGAGAGTGAAGTGTCAATGGATACAGCTACAAAACACTTAATAATAGAAATATTGGCACTGTGGTTTTTTCCAGCTTTGAGATTGTTTTTTATCTCCTGGTTCTTAAATATGCATTTCCTTGAATTCATTCACTATTCCTGAATTACTAATAATAAAGCTGGGGGGGAGGGGAGGGCAATCCCTAAAAAGAGAAACTTACTTTTTATACAACAAGCCAAGGCTTTTCCTTCATATTGCTTGCCTCCTTTTGAGTGTCTTGCTATGTATTAAATACATATTTTCCTCCCCTATCAGTAACCTAGATCACTTACACCTATAGATTCCTGCAACTTAATTCTGAGGCAGTGGAGGACCCAAAGAGTTGCAGGTCTGCTCTTTCTGTTCCAGTGTAGGGTGCTGAACATTGTTTGCCAAGAAACTGAACTGAGTGAGGTGTCACTTTACATTGAAAATGAGCTATCTGAGCAAACTAGTGAGATCAGAACATACATGTATAGCTGCTTATGCTTATTTTCAAATGTGAAATGATTAATGAAGATCACCGTGGCTGTGAAGAGACATGAGCTAATACTCTTTTAATATTGTCTGTGTTAGGGTAAGCTTGTGAACTTCTTTGTTCCACCTCAACCTTTAGAAGGAAATAAAAAGAAAAAAACAAAGGAAATGGAGCCTAAATTGAAGGAAAAAATACAATATCCCAGTAAGTATTTATGATGACTTTTAAAATACATTTTGCTTTTGGCCTTAAGTCTTGTATTGACCACTGACTATGAGTTCAAGCCTACTCTTCATTCTTCAGAATGAAATTATTCTTTTGCTGAGCACTGTCACGTAGGATTGCACGCTACAAACAAGTGATGCACAGTTAAAAGTAAACTTATCAACTCAGAACTCTGAAGCACAGAGCTCCATGTAACTAAAGGTCTTTGTAAAAGAGTTTATGCATTTAACTGAAATACAGTGTTTCTCATGCCTCAGTAAAAAAATGAAGTGACTTATTTCTATTACTATCAAATATTGTTTTAGAATCAGTGCAAAACAGCAATTTGTAGAGCTGCCTCAAGTCAAACATTGTCAAAACTGCTGTCTTTGTTTTGCATTTTTTAAAATGATCACTATGTTTAGAGTTCCCTTAATATGCATTCTTTGAGGTAACTTTCATTTTGTCTGAGTTTTAAGTTGTTTTGCCTTGATTCTACATACAGGCTTACGAGTGATGATATTAGCAGCTGTGAAGGAAATGAATGTGAAGAAAGGAGCATCCATTATTGCAATATTTAAGTATATCAGTGCTATATATAGGTATGACACACAGAGAAATAGACGGCTTCTCAAAAGAACTCTAGAAAAACTAATTGCAGAACAGGTAGTAGAGCAAGTCAAAGGACATGGTCTGGCTGGATCTTTCAAGCTGGGAAAGAATTACAAGGAACAGAAGAAGCGAGAAAGAACCAAAGAGCAGGTAAAACATACTGCCATAATTACTTCAAACAATGTTGCAACGGCAGATCTTTATTCTACCGATTGCATGCTACTCGGAGCTGTGTTGTGTGTGTGTGCTAATTCAGTGACACTTACTGATAAAAATGAAGAAAACTGCACATTTGCTTTGACATTCATGAATAAAGAGGAAGAAATACATAGATCAAATTTGGGGCGAAAGTATTACCTACATCTGTCATAAAGCTTGTACAATAGTAGCACTGGAAGTTGTATTGTTCTTGCTGTGAAGTTGTTTGTTAAATACTGGTAAGCATTAACCTCAAACTGGAAATTGATACAAAACCTTAATATCTATGTCTTGATGTCCCCCCTTGCTATGGGGACACCTTCTACTAGACCAGGTTGATCAAAGCTCCATCCAACACTCCTGGCTGCACTTGCTCCAACAGGTCTATGTCCTTCTTATGTTAGGGGTCCCAGACCTGGATGCAGTATTCCAGGTGGGCTCTTATCAGAGCAGAAGGGCAGAATCACCTCCCTTACCCTGCAGGCCATGGCGCATGTGATGCAGCCCCAGATACAAGTAGCTTTTAGGGCTGCTAGTGCATGTTGTCAGCACATGTCCAGCCTCTCATCCACCAGCAACCCCAAGTCCTTCTCCCCAGGGTTGCTCTTGGTCTGTTCATCCCCCAGCTTGGATTGATACTGGAGATTGCCCTGACCCAGGTGCAGCAACTTGGACTTGGCCTTGTTGAACCTCATGAGGTTCTTATAGACTCACTTCTCGAGCTTGTCCAGGTCCCTCTGAACGGCATCCTGTCATTCAGGTGGGTCAACTGCACCATGTGCCTCCATGTCATCTGCAAATTTGGTGAGGGTGCACTTGATCCCTTTGCCTATGTCATTAATGGAAACATTAAATAGTTCTGGTACACATTAAACAGCACTGGACAAATCTGTATGTAAAGTCTGACATGCTTGGTTGATTTCACTTTGTAGGTAGCAAAGACCTCAGAAAACATTCAGAAGAAACAGTTGATTGATGCTAAAACTCAAACCAAAGAATCAAAAAATAGTGATGTCACAGCTGAAAATGTCTTTAAAACTACTTCACGGGTGGATATTTCCATGGAAGAACATGATTATTGTACAACTAGCAAAAATAGCAAGAAATCTGAAGCAGATGAGGACTCTGTAAAAGAGAATAATGTTAAGCAGGAAACCGTCATCCCAAAGTCTCCTGATTTACATGGCGGTGACATGAGGAGCCATCCTGACTTTGATGTTTCTAAAACTACAGCTGATGTCCAGCAGGAAATCCCAAAGATCCAGTCCTCACATTCCCAAGAACATGCTGACAGCAGTGTACAACATACCAGTTCTGTATTTCCATTTAATACTTCTGAATATCGTTTTGAATGCATCTGTGGTGAGCTCGGATTGGCTGACTACAAAGCTCGTGTGCAGTGCCTGAAATGTTACTTATGGCAGCATGCAGAATGTGTAAACTACAAAGAGGAAAACCTGAAGAGCAGGCCCTTCTACTGTCCCCATTGCCTTGTGGCAATGAAACCAGTTCCCACAAAAGCGACTCTGATAATTTCTCCGAGTTCTATTTGTCATCAGTGGGTAGATGAGATCAACAGGCATGTAAGATCATCATCTCTTCGAGTTCTGGTAAGATTCTACAGTTTCATATTCTGGAGCATTATTTTATCAAGGCTCAGGGCTTCCTGTCTGACATTCTGCATTACAAAGTTCAGAAGTCTCTGTCCTCTGTGTCAGAATTGTACATTTGTTGCTTTAGAGCTATGCTTGGGTATCACATGGTGCATCAGTGTCTGAGAAAGACTGTCTGCAATTAGTTATTATTTTTTTCCCTTTTTTAGTTGGTCAGTGGGACATAATACAGTGGGTTAGATATCTATAGCGAATGGAAGCTAATTTTGAGCAGTTACAACAAGAGGTGATTTCTGAGAGGGAAGGCTGTTTTAAAGACTGCCAAGCAGCTTAAGAAGGCCTGACTATAGGTGTTTTGAGTGTTGTTTCACTGTACACTTGCATCTGAGCAGCTCTCTGACTGTTGCTTCTCATTTCATTCTAGGTAAAAAACAATTCAGTAGGTAAAGGGTGTAGTTTTGCATTTCTGCGTCTCAGGCTTTATAAAAGCAGTCTTGGGCCTTGGTGTTTACTAAAAACAGTGCCACTGCAACTTGGACATTGTCTCTATAAGATTTGCCATATTTATTTAGGATGTTGCTTATTTGGAGACCATGTATTGTCCTTTTATGTGATTTCTAATAGTCCTGTCACTAAAATAAATCTAATTATACTTAGAGTAAATACGGCTATACAGGATTTTTTAAAAGATAGTTATCACAGTATTCAAGGGTGTCCATTGTCTTTTATTAACAAGGTAGTCAAGTTTTGTCCTTCATATTTTTAGTAATCAAGAACCTTGATCGAGTGCTTTGAAAGCTATAGATCCCTTGTATTTTGAATAACAGTAGCAGTGGATTCATATAACTTTGTATTCAGGATATATGCATCTGTTATGCATAGGTGCTCAATGTATAAATGAATTCTCATCCTCCAATGCCATGTGTGTGAGCAGTCTAATTAGATTTAGTGCAGCAAGTAACAAATCTGTAAGACTCGCCTGGTTTTCCTAGGACCTAGTCCAAGTTTCATACTGGCTTGGATGAAAATTCTTAGAAATAGATTTACGTGGTAACAGTAAAATAGTTTAAATGCTGAATGTCAGTACTTTAAACTGTGTGACATCTTCCATTCTAAGAGATTGTTTTAATTTTCTTTTAATTGACAACTATAAGCGAGACTTGCTTTCAGTGTTGCTTCAAAATTAAAATTTGGGATTTACTTTCTTTTAAGGTAAAATGAGTAGTGGAGATGTTTAAAAGAACCAGTTTCCCATGTTAATAGCTTTTGCATTGCATATGAAGTGTGTTTTTCACTCTTTCAACTGCTTACAACCCATGGGAAATTCTAATGGTTTTATGTAAGAAACAAGAAATTAAAATTCATCAGTAGGTCTTGCTTTGTGGCAGGTTGTCTTTTGCTGCTGCTGTGGAAGCAACCAAACCTCGGCCAAGTTATAAACCTCCAGAAAATCTGTTAATAAATACTTGGAGGAATGATTAGATTTTGAGAGCTATTTCTTCTTGGTTGCTTCAGTGAGCATGTTCCCTTTGGTTTATTTCTTCTTTCCTCCCCTCCCACTATCCCCTTCTCTCTCTTTTGTTTCATGTGCAATTAGTTGCACATGGTCTGTTGTCCCACTCTGAGACTGAACAGATAATTTTCTGCAGGTGTTTCTTTCAGTTGACAGAAACACTGTTGCTGTATGCACAAATATTATATAGGAAGATTATTACTGGAAGAAAAAGTATGGTTAATAGTAAAATCATGTGCTAATTATCAAGGAGTAAAGAGCAGTTGTTTTAGCTTCTGTATGTTTCTGAAAGGTTTTGACTTAAAATTGTGAGAGACACAAGAGAAGTACTTTTGATAATATAACAAATGTCAATATGAGAGATTTATAAAAGTATTCTGTTGGTCACAGGGATTGTTTCTTAGTAGGGTATTTTTTTTGTCACATAAATCTCCATAGAAATCCTTTTGTAGGTAAAACTTTACTCAGGTTATCATTTCTGGTTTTTATCTATTTTGATGTATATTTCTGCCTTGGCCTAATCATCCATTAAGTTTTTCTGGCCATGGGGAGAAAGATAATACATCTACAATAAAGGACAGAAGACTGGACATGCAACTTACATAATGTTGTGCCATACAACATGACAGAATCCTTAATCTTCAAACAACTGTTACAACAAATAACTGTTGTAGAAAATAAGAGTGCTCTCTTCTTCAAAGGCGAAAAAAAATGTTTTGCAAAGTTATAAATAATGAAACATAAAAAATGTCTGTCTGTGACTGTATTATATTTATTATTATGCTACTTAGATGTACTTCCCACCCGGCTACTATATGAATACAGATTTTATGAATGGTTTCATATTTTAGAGGAACACTGCTAAAAGCGTGCACGTATTAAGCTGTACTGATATTTTGGCATTTTTATTAAAGTGCCTCTGTTACCTTTCTTCTTTGCAATTCTGCTTTTGAATATAAATCTATGTAGGTGTATCAAGGTGTGAAGAAGCATGGCTTTTTGCAGCCCCACATGTTGGCAGAGCAGGAGGTGGTTATCACCACGTATGATGTCCTGCGCACAGAACTGAACTATGTAGACATACCCCACAGCAACAGCGAGGACGGGCGCCGTTTCAGGAACCAGAAGCGCTACATGGCCATCCCAAGCCCCCTAGTAGCAGTGGAGTGGTGGAGGATCTGCCTTGATGAAGCACAAATGGTTGAATGCACTACTGCAAAGGTATGACATTCCTGGTCATGCGTTTATTTAACTTGAAAAGGTTTTGACAAGTTTATTGTAAATAATACAGTAGACTTCCTTTTCCCTCTCTTAACGTTCAGTGCACTCAGGTAATTTGTCCTTGTCACTTGTTCTTCAGAAGTGAATTTTCTGTTGAAGATACTTACTGTTAAATGGTTCTCCTCTGGGAATTTTGGCAGACTGTGAAGTATATCCAACTAAAAAAATACTTAACATAATCTGTACTGACAGTTTAAAGAACTAGGTCATCATGTTGTGTATGGTGTTTGATAGTTTCAAACAAGACACTAGCCTGTTCAGTGATATGGTTCAGAGACATAGATATGGCCTTTGGGGTCTAGAAGCTAAAATAGTCAGCAGTCTGTCTGCAAACTCAAGGGATGCAGTCTGCAGGGGGAGATTATTTGAACTACTGTTTGTCCAGTCTTTTTGCCCAAGACTGGAAGACAAAAATGCTACTTTCATAATGGCTTATGGTCCTTAATTTTTGTATTTATTTATTTTTTTAACATACAGTTTCTTTTGCTATCTGTTTGCCTTCTGTGAACTCTTAATTGCACTTGATTACTTAGAAGAGGATGTGGCTTTTATCAGCTTTTAGTTACCTTCAAAAAAAGCTCAAAAATTTTATGTATATTCTCATAATATATTGTACTGATGCTGCTTCTAATCTGCCAATGTTACATACTGAAAAGATGTTTAGACTTCTCAAAAATAATGTTGGTGTGTCACCAGACTGTGTTCCACTCTTTGCTTTTCCTTTCCTATCACTGACTCTATCTTCTTTTATTAGGCTGCTGAAATGGCACTCCGTTTAAGTGGAATCAATCGTTGGTGTGTCAGTGGCACTCCTGTACAGCGAGGATTAGAAGGTGAGATTTTATGTAGCTGTGTCAGCTGTGAGATTTCTTAATGCTGATAATTAGTGCTTTGAAGCAGTTAAAAAATCTCCTAGTTTTGCTCTGAATTGATTATGTACTGATTAGGTAAGCCATAAACTTTATGCATGTAATAAATCCATCAATACATGTATCAGTATAAAAATTGCAGAGCTAAAATCTTTTTGTCTCCCTTAGTGAGACAGATGCTTTAGGGAGCAGAGGAGCTCTATGTCTAACAGCTATTCTTCAGTTTTCACTTAGCAGAGAGACTAGAAAATTAACCCTTCTCTATTGCAGCTATAGATAGTCTGCTCTGGCTGCCGAATCCTTTAGGCTGTCAAATACAGCAAGGAAAACTGCATTTGCTTTTTGCATAGCCCTGTGTGAACTACTGTGGGCATCAACTGCCATGAATATAAATTCTAAAAATCGTGCTAAAGATTATGAAACTGTCTTAAGTCATTATGTAAGGACTTAATGAATTGAGATATGTGGAGTAGGTTGCTGTATGTTAGCAGGTGTCACTTATCTTGTCGTTTTTGTGAGGTACTCAGTTTCTGTAGACAGGCTTCAGACAGATAGAAAAAAAGAAAAAGAACTGACTAACTTCTGTCTCCCTGTGTTCTCTGATGGTTTGGGAATATATGGTACACATTGAGGGAATGAGTTTGAAAACAGATAAATCAATGTAAGCATTTGTGGGATGTTGTCTGGATACCAAATTATAGAAGTCAATATTGTAGATTAATTCGTTACGGAATTGTGAATTAAATTTATAAATACACACAATAGTTGTGAGAATACATAGTTAATAAACTCTGTAGAAAAAACTCATTGGTTTTACTGTCATGATTAATCTCTTCAAGTCCTTATGTGTGACAGTGTTGATTTAATACATATCTGAAGTGTCCTATTGTCCATAATATATGTTGACAGACTCTCAGGCTATACTAAGGCAGCCCCCATCACATAGGGGATGAAGCTGCTGACTCATTTCAATCTGTGCTTCTGCTGTAACACCATGGGATAGGACCTCTAGGTAAACAATTGCTTCTTGCATAGAAATGATTCCCAGGATTTTTATTCCCCTGGTCTATGCATGTATTTGGCGAATGTCTTGATGCTTTCTGCTGAATACCAAAATTACCATAAGGCTAACAGAATAAGGAATGTAGCTACCAGATCTTTAGGAACTACAAGATAGCGTCACATATCTGTTTCTGCGTTGTCCACATGCAGCATTTAAATGTATGCCTCTGTGTTTTTCCAGTAAGATTTAGATGCAAGTTTAAAGTCAGTCTTTCCTTTAATTTATTCCAAAAAGTGGTAGATTTCTGAATTAGGCAGAATTAGCAATTAAATTGTATTTTCTCTATTAGCAAGAAAACAGTTAAAGTGTCTTTTGTTAATTTCCTATGCCTTAGTAGAGGAATGAAAGTCTTCTGAATTGCAACCCCTTCTAGGATGGTGGGCAGTAGACAGTTGGTGCACAGCAGGCTGTGAAGTAATGATACTGAGCAATACTGTTGCAGAAAAACCTGGCAAACCCAGTTAACCATATGCAGTCATGTAATTTCTGCCTCTCAATTCTGCTCTGAATAGGTTTAAATTCATTGCTCTTTTCTGCTAAACTTGAAATTAGGAAAATGTCTCACAAATAGCTATATTTTCACAAGTTGTGTGGAAATCAACAACTAGCTAAAGGAGAGAACCCCCAGCTTCCTCACCCAGTCTCTTGCCTAAAATTAAATATTTTGATGAGCTAATGACTAGAAAACAAGTGCAAAAGATAATGGTCAGAATGTAGTTGCTTCATGGCTGCTAGCCTTTGTATGAACATTTATTTTTTTGGAGACATATTTTGAAGTATTAAAACACAAACATTGTACTAAAACACTTTCTTTTCTTGACAGATCTATATGGATTAGTCCTTTTTCTTGGAGTTGATCCTTACTGGGTCAAACACTGGTGGGACCAGCTTTTATACAGACCTTATTGTAGGAAAAATCCCCAGCCTCTCTACAGTCTAATTGCGAACATAATGTGGAGATCAGCAAAGAAGGATGTGATTGACCAAGTAAATAAGAATTTTGAGTTTTAAAATTCCTGAACATAATTTATCAATAGTTTTATTTGCAAATTATTTATTTTCTTTTTTGATTGCAGATTCAAATCCCCCCTCAGACAGAAGATATACACTGGCTTCACTTCTCTCCTGTGGAGAGACACTTCTATCATCGCCAGCACGAGGTGTGCTGCCAGGATGCACTGGCAAAACTCAGGAAGATTTCAGACTGGACTCTTAAGCTTAGCAGCCTAGATAGAAGGACTGTGACTTCCATACTCTACCCTTTACTACGGCTGAGGCAGGCCTGCTGTCATCCACAAGCTGTTCGTGGAGAGTTCTTGCCATTACAGAAGAGGTGAATTTCTGTCATTTCTTAAATGGCCTGCTTTATCCAAAGCAAAACCTTGATTGTCCCCAACAGTGCAAGATCTTGTACAGTTCTCAAACAAGCGTAATTTTAAGCTTCTTTAGTTAAATGTGCAGTTATGGTACACCAAGCTAATCTGACTTCAGAAACTGAATAGGTTGCAGTAGGGTTGTTAGTGTAGTTGTTGTGTTAAAGAGCATAGTATGGAGAGGCAGTTTGGTTTTCCAGTAACATTTTAACCTTACAGTGTTGATGCCCACTGGGGTGTTGCAGGTTACAGACTGTGAAACAAGTCAGATTCTTTCTCAGTTTTGAATAAGCCCAGTGATTTTCCTTTGTCTCTTACAAAACCCGTGTTTATGAGTGAGAAAAATTAACAAAATGAATCAACACAATGGAATAGTTATTTAGTTCAAAGAAAATGTTAATGTGACGTTGCAGAATTTGTAAATGTAGATCCAAACTTGAAAGCTGTACAAATGCTTTTTTTCTTTATTTTTGCATGCTTTCAAGATCATCTTTCTCACAAGTGCCTTCCAAGTATCAGTTTGGTCTCAGCATTTGTTGCACCAAAAGCTTGTTGCTAGCCCTATTGGGAAATGTAGCTGCTACACTTTCAATTAGGGGGAGGCTGTGAAAGAACAGACTGTTTCCATTCCAAACTCTCAGAGCACTGTCTGTTTCTTTTTTCAGCTATAAGTAGAGAAGAACTTCAACTTTTAGCACTGACATTATTATTTTTACTGTGTCTTAGCCTTGTTCATACATTCTATTCAATCTCTTTCTATGCTTTTGTGAAGTTTTGTGTCCTACTCCTTTCCTCTTCTCATACAGGGCGCCTCCCATGCTTAAGCAGCTGAAACTGACTTTGCACCTACTTCAGCAGAGACCAATAGCTAGATGATGTGGTGTAACACTTTGTGTCTAACAGTCTGCCAGTGTGAAAACAAGGACTCAAACATGGGAGAAATTGGTATTCCCACCCATACAAGATTATTTGCATTCAAATGAGCTGGAGTAGTATAAATGAAGTGTGTAAACTGAGCAGAGTATGCTGGGAACAGCTTAGTACTGTCTTGATTTTGGTGGAGTGGTTGCACAGTGGCAGCTGCATAGTAACTGTGGTGGAAAAACCAGCAATGAAAATTAAATCTTTCTTAAAATCACATGTACAGAGAAAAGTAATTTCAAAGCATTATTTGCGTATCTTTTTTTGTGAATCAAACTTGAGTGCAGCAGTAGACATTCCCAGAACAGAGAGAAGATTTGGTTCCTGGCTTTGGTTTTATGTAGGAGAATAATGAAAAAATTCACTGCTGGGTTTCTCCCAGTTTAACTGAGTTAAAAACCCCATTCTTTTTGTCTTAATTAGTAGTCTTATGCTGTGTGTCAAATTGCATATTTTATATGTACCTCCTTTTGCTTTTATAATTTTTTTGAAACTGTTGATGGTTTTGAAAAATATAGGTAGGTAGCAATGTTGGAAGTATCAGCATATGCAGGTGCTATGTGTATTTGCCATTACCTCTGTGGAATACAGCTATTTAGGAGTAGTGTAGTATAAAAGCAAGAATCAGTTTATGCAACTGGAATAATGTTGCAAAGAGGGTAAAATAAAGGCCTAGGTAGGGGTATCCTTCAAGCATAATTTGGGCCCAGTCTGCACAGGTGTTACATCACCTCTTAGTCTGTGCAACAGTGCTGAACACCAAATAGTAAATGCTTCTGTAAAAGGGAAGTGGGCTGAGGAGCAGATTCAGAGGAGGAGGATAGTGTCTGGTCTAACAGCAGCAACTGGTCATAGAAGCAGCCTCAGTTCATCTGTTGTAGATTGTTGCTGCAGTTTACTCGCCTGTCTCTTCATATCAGTCCTCTTTATGCTTAGATTCCTTGTCCCATGGCCTTACTCCAAGCTATCCTTCATGCTGCCTTCTTGCTTCTTTTTCAATACTGTTCCTACTCTCTCTTATCTGTCCATTTCCTGTGTTTTTATGTTAATTTTTTCTGACTAAATTCCTTTTGTAATTTACAAATATGACAAAAATAGAAAAGGGAGTTTAAAATAATTTTTGTGAATTTTCTGTTTTCATTGACACCTTGTATTTTGTGTGTTTAGATTGGTAGGAGAGGGTAGAAATGTAATCTCTCATAGCTGTTTTCTTCTGAACAACTTTTGGTAAAATAAGGTCTATTTTCACTTGTTTCTAGTTCACCACTGTAACAGAAAGAGCAAAGTATTTTGCCCTGTGAAGGATTATTTTACCTAGTCCTGATTTTCTTCTTGCTTCTTATTTCTTTCTGTTCTTAGGAGATGTCAACCTCCCCATTCACTCGGGTTAGGGTAAAGCTCTAGCAGAAAGAAAAGCTGACAGCTAGGGTTTTTTTAATGAGCAAATAAATATTGAAAAAATGTTTTCCCGGTATGTTGGATGCATGTAACCATCTTTTATGCTGCATAGCATGACAGTTTTGCTTGTCTGGTGTTGTGATTTTGTTTCAAATTTGAGCCATTTGTTCTCCTTTTAAGCACTATGACCATGGAGGAACTGTTAGCATCTCTGCAAAAGAAATGTCGAACGGAGTGTGAAGAAGCTCACCGACAGTTGGTGTGTGCTCTTAATGGTTTAGCTGGTATCCATATCATTAAAGGTAAGACTGGATGGCTGTAGCATATTCTTTACTCATTTTAGTAAAGGAGTAAAGAATATGCTACACCTGTGTGTACTGGGAGCATAAAAGAAGCCGTACTTGTGTAATTGTACTTAACCTGCTTTTGTTTTGTCAGTCTTGCTTTCTAGGCTTCCTTTGTGCCCCCTGCCATGCAAACTGCTATGCTGACTGTGTAATCTCTTCCCTGCTGCCTCCTATACAGCTCTGTCAATGTAGATTTTTTCTGAATTATAAGGAAAAAAAGCTCTGAATGGGAAGCAAAAATAACTATATTAATCTTGAATGTCTCACAAAACAAAATAAATTAAAATTACTTAGTTATGAATGTGAAAAAATGCCTCTTTTCCAAGTTCTAAAGCTGACAAGCTGTTTGAATTTCCAGCTCATGTTAAAGTCTTCTTTCAAAGAGAACAAGCAAATTGCCTTTTCTGTTACTTGCTTTACAGAAAGACTGCATTCAGATTCTCTAATCTGTAGTGAGTAATTAGTAGGTTTGAAATACTTTGGTGTGATTGCAGGATGAAGACAAGTGTTTCAGTAGAATTAAGTGCTTAGAAAGATTTATGTACAGAATAAATACTTCTAAAATACACTAGTAGCAAAAGTTAAGCTTGACTTGTTTTGAAAAGAAGATTGGTGAAAATTTCATCTGGTGATGAAAAACAGCAGGACTGAGGCAGAGTTCTGGTCTGTAACTCCTTCTCCAGTATTACTGTTATGCTCGATCTTCTTTATCAGAGAAGAAGAAGCGCACCTTATGCATAAGTCAAGCCATGAATTTATTCTTAGTATAATTGAAATCTTACAGGTCTAATTGTTATTAGTCCAGATCTAATTCTTAGAGGCAGTAAAAGAGTAACAATCACACTTACTTGTTTCTGGTCCTGCTTTTATACTCACCTTTCTAAGACCCTTCTGGGTTGTGAGGTCAGTGGTTTCATAGAGGTGGTGGCAGTGCTCTCTCTAGTTGTCACTACCTTCATCGGTAGGAATAAGGTGTTTGTGTTGATGGTTTCTTCCTCACACAAGGATCCAGTTAGGGTCATTTTTATGTTTGCTAACACGTTTGCATCTTCCTCTTTCTTCATGAGTCTGCAGCTCCATGAAAACACCAAATTTATGTACATGATGCCTTTTATGAATGTTACATACTCTTTCTTTGTTCTCTTTGTTGCCCCTAAAACCAGTTTTGTCCAGCTCTAAGTCCGCATTTCTTTGACTGTGGGTGAGTTGTTTATAGCCATGGCTTTCTTATTCACTGCCAAGCCTGTGCACCATCTCTTAGCATCCCATGGCTGTACTCTACACTGCATCCTATATCTTTACTTCTCAAGGCCTCTGCTATTGTTATTAGGCCTGTATTTCCCCACACTACATCATCGTGTTACTTGTAAATATCTCATCCTACATGGAATAACTGCTTGTTATTGCTATCTATGTAAAGCTGTGTTTGTACCATACAAAGATAAAAAAAAGTTAAAAAAAAAAAAATTAAAAATTTGTCATATACACCCAGCGAATTACAGAAGTTGCTATCACAGCTAAGCCAAGTAAAAGGTCCAGGCAGGTCAATCAAAATTCAAAGGAGGCCTGACACGCTTCAAGCTTGAGGCCTTGCAAATTCAGCATATAGCTTTCGGCCTCTTACTAGTAATGGCAATTCTATATTGCAGGACTGCACCATTACAACTGGCAATGCTTTCAAAGTAAGAAGCAACAAATCTTGTTAATGTAGGATTGTTACGCTTCCAGATATGTAGAAAGATGATTTTTGTTTTACTCCATCTGTCTTTATACGGTTTTTGTTCATGTACTTTGCCATGTTTTAAGAGTCCCTAAGACTATTACTGCAAATGTCCATCAACTGAGAAAAGAAAATTAAAATTGATGTATTTTCCCCCTGCTTTTCCATAAGCAATTTCAACTTTGTATTTCTTTTTTAATTTATATGATGTATTTTCCAAGAAGTGATTGTGATGTTGGCAGCTTACATCAGTAGTTATGCTCCCTGCATGTTCATAATCATTTCTTGGTTTCTGAAGCGTGACACAACTTCCATTGATTTCACTGGAAGAGTGAATGTCTTTGCAGTGCAAATTTAGAAACGTACCACTGCAGTGAGTTGTAGGTGATTTTTTTTTTAGTGCAACACGTGAGTTTTTTGGACTTACGCAACCATGAATACATATTTTAAGAGGTCTACAGATCTTGCAGTCACAGAAGATATTTAATTTGGAAATTGCTTAGTCTTTGTAGAATATAATACTCTGTCTTCTGCCTTTTTTTTTTTCTGATGGTAGGAGGGGTGTGGAATGAAAAGATTTGCTTGAAAACAAGCGCTTGTTTTACAGACTCTCTGCAAACATCTTAGTATGTTACAAGTGTTATAACTTGTGTTACATCAAGGTCAGTCATGGCTGCTTGTATATTTAAAAACCAACACAATATGTCTGTTTTTGTTACTCTTTTTTTAATTCAGGAGAATATGCATTGGCTGCAGAGCTGTACAGAGAAGTATTAAGATCATCTGAAGAGCACAAAGAAAAGCTCAAAACAGATTCCTTGCAAGTGAGTGAGCATTGAAATGTAAAGGAATATAGTTAAGAATTGAAATATTTTAGATTTCATTTAACAAGGCAGTCTTTTTTTCCTCCCGGTGGTGTGCTGAATTACCCTTTCAGTGTGCTGTCATGATCACAGGTAGGAATCTGTACAGTGATATAGATAGGAAATAGGAATCTGTCTGGTGACCTTCAGGTTTCATTTTTTTTCTCGTTTTTTGGGGCATTTTTTTTGGAAAATCTACTGGATTTCTAAAACCTTGCTTGTGAGTCTTCATGATGTCCCTGAAGCAGTGTATGATCTCCACCTACTGTTCTGCAGTAAGCTTAACAAGCTGAATTCCTAGACTTGTGCATGTGACTGACTGCTCAGCTTAATGGTGCTACATTACATCCTGCAAATACAGGGTGCTGGGTTTGCTCTGAGAGTGATATTTATGTGCCAAATGATAGAGAATAATAAAATTGTTGCACTGCAGAAGATAAAAGGGCACCAAAACATGGGAAAAAAATCAAAGTGAATTTTCTCTTCAGACATTTGTCTTCATGCATTTTGAATACTATATTAAAAATATGAATGTATTTTACTGGTAAAAAAAGTGCAGTAGTTGTCTAAGTAACATCTTTAGATTTCTTCAAGAAATATCAGTTCTAAAATGACCAAAATTCTCTTTAGCGTGACAAGATATTTAAAATGTTACTGATAGATAAATAAGAAGTGATCAGTTTTCTCTTTCTTTATGTGCCTTGCGAAATAAATTATTGTTTGATTATCTTGCATGTGGTCATCTGATGTCTCTATTACATTTCTTTGATTCTTTCTTCTTTGTGACTTCCTGGTGGCCTTTTTACTTAGCATAGCCATATGAGCTAATAACTTGTTAATATACTTGTTAATATACTCATAACAAGGTTGTTAACTAAGCTGTTTTACTGGATTATGCAATCCAATAAAGCTTCCCCCCCCACTCAAAGTATATGATGCCTAATATTGCCTTGATATAATAAAACTCAGCTACTGTTCAGTACTTCTCAGTTGTGTAGGTTTAGCTCTTAATGATATTGGCAAACCACTGCTGGCCAGTCCTCTTTGGTGGCTGAGATAGTAACAGGGCAAAGGTGAAGTGAATCGAGGAGGCAAGAAGGGCACAAGTTCATGATGTTGTGGAGGTTATTACTGTGAGTCTGTGGGATCTGTGCAGGTAGAAGGCTGAGTTGGGTACATAGGGTGAAGCTACAGAAGAGCAACAGGGTTGCCTTGTATTAACAATCAAGTTTATTTTCACTAAAAATAAACAAAAATGTCGTGATTTATTCAGTCATCTTTTATTTCAGAGTAGTGAACATTTGACAAATGATTGAAGCTCTTGGAATCTGGTATTTTCCTTTATTTTGCTGTAGATGGACTGAGTTGTTTCCTTAGAATAGTCTAAAAGACATTTACAAAAGAATGTGCTCTGAGATAAATAATTTGTTTTCTGTATAGTCAAGGGCTGTTTTATTTAGGAGGGTGAGTATGGGAGAGTATCTGATGACCTGGTATCAAACTTGCCTGCTGATTTGCTTTTGAGGTGTTAAAAGTGTTTCACTTCTTATCACTTCCCTATCTTGGTAAAATGAGGAAAAGGATGTTTTTTTTCTTTATAAGATGCTTCCAGATTAACAAAGTAAAACTAGTTTTAAATGCATACTAATTTATTGCTGTAAACTCTAATTGCTGTTCAAGCTTTTCCTGTCACTGATGTTGCAATGGATTTTTTTCATGATTGCTGTTGACTTTTTGTACATTTAGAGACTTCATTCAACACACAATTTGATGGAATTGTTGGCAAAGCATCCAGGAATTCCCCCAACTCTTCGTGATAGCCAGCTTGCAGAAGAGGTAAACATAGGGGGTTTTCATATAAATACATTCTGAAGAGCACATTTTTATTTTTTCAGTATTTTCTTTAACTAAAAAGATAACATTAAATAGCTTTAAATTTAGTTAACTACATACCTTTCAAATTGGTAAAATCAAGGGTTGTTAGTGTGAGATGAGACCAGAAATATCCAGTGGAAGACTGCTGTTCTGAATGCTTAGTGGCCTCTGTTATGTTGTGTGCATATTTTCTTTAGCTTTCCTCATTTTTAACTTCTAGTTTTCTCTGGGTGAAGTTTTTATTTTTCTTCAGCCAGGTGAACAAGTCACTGTATATCGCTTTCTGTGTGCCTTAGCCTGTTTAACTGTATCCTTAATATTAACTGGGGAAATACCTGGAAAATAGTAGGATCACTCTTCCTCACTGGTTACTTGTAGTGGACATGTGGGCCACATTTGCAAAGGAATGTTATTATTGTGGCATTATTTTGGTTGAAAGGGACCTTGGGACATCACTAGTCGAGCTTCCTAAGAGCAGGGTCAACACCGATTTCTGACTGGGTATCTCAGAGCTTTATCCATTTGGGCTATTAAAACCTCCAAGGAAAGAGAGATGACAGCTGGAAAACCTGTTTTAGTACTTCATAATTTTCATAGTAGGGGAAAAAATTCATGCAGAACCTCCCATTCCAATTTATAGCCATCATCCCTTGTTTACTCACTTACCATGTACTTTAGGAGAATACCTGCCTCCCAGTCTTGATGATTTCCTTCTGGCTGCTGGAAGGCTGTTCTTTAATACCCTCTAAGCCTCTCTCCTCAAGGCTGCACAGTTTACAGTTTTTACAGCCTCTCCTGTTTCATGGTGGTGATCAGTAGCTGTTTTATTATTTGAACATCTTGTGATATTTTATCATTTTACAAATGAAACTGGGTAGCACGTAGATAGCTAACTGTTTTAAAACATTATGGTAGCTGGAGAGTTTTTGCATTTTCTATTATTCTTCCTAAATATGATTTGCATGTAACTTAAGCTCTTATTTCCATGCAGGCAGAACAACTTCGACAACATTATATGAGTAAATCCAATGCAGAAGTTGCAGAAGCGCATCAGGCCTTACAGCCAGTTCTTCAAACCATTCGGGAGCTCCAGAGAAAGGCAGGTACCTCTTACCTCTTGTCTCTAAATTTTGATATTTTTTAAAAATACTATTTATCTTTTAAAATATACTGTTAATGCAGAACTCTGGCTGTTTATTATTTCTACCAGTTTTTTGAAGGCCTATTTGGAATGGGACTTCATCAGTATGCACACTCACCACAAGCCCAAACATAATCTGTGTTCTCCATTAAAGAGGCACAGAGTACTTGATAAGCAGATGGCTGAAAACAGAAGTACATGGTGGGGATGACTGTAGTAAAGTTTAACACCATTCTTGATTTTTAAATTAACTGTAATTTATGTAAATAAACTGTAGGTTTTGGCCTTGAAACATAATCTGTGGTGCATTAGATGGTATTTCAAGGTATTGACTTTCAAGGGAACTGCTTTTTGACATGTGTTTAGTCATGGTGCTTAATGCTTAACTGTTTTTAGTCAATATGACAATTCAGATTTCACCGAAAGGTGCAAACTGTTAATGAATTGATGAACACCTGAACTGAAAGGGCACTTGTCACTTACATAGTAGTAAAGAAATAATAAAGAAATGATGACAAGAGGCACATGAAGAAGTAAGCTTATGCATCTTCTTTCATCTGTTAAAATTATAAGGTCACTTTGGTGCTGCTCTGTTAATTTCACAGAGAGCTTTGCTTTCACTGATTAAATCATCTTTTCATCTCCTTTTGAGAGAAGGAGGAAACTTTGAGATCACAATATCTGCCACAATATGCGGCTGTTCTGGGTAGATAGCCTTGGTGAGTCTAACTACTGAAGCAATTTGAAGGTGTGAAAGTAGATGAGACTGTAGAAAGTTTCTTATACTTCAGCAGAAGACAGGCTGTTTTTTAATCATGCTCTCCTTCATCCTTCACTTTTCATGGAATTAACCATTCTGTGTTGGTCTGTGGCCTAAAGAGCAGTATATGCCTCTGCTGCAGTGAGTAAACTGGTTTTTTGTTGAATTTTCAAGGTTAAATCTATTCTTGTTGATACAGATACATTCAGGTTCTCCTTGGTGGTTGGATGTCATCCAGACAGCAATACAGTATGCCATCGATGAGGAGCTTGTTCAACGTGTGCAGAACGAAATAACCTGCAACTACAAACAGCAGACTAATAAACTCTCCATGGCAGAGAAGTAAGAGAGTAACTAAAATAGGCTAATGAATACAGTTGAGTTTGCTCAAGTGTTCTTACCAGTTTGTGGTAATGGTTGCAATTAAATAGCAGACATTTTTGCTTCAGAGCATCTGGACTGCAATCATGTTTCAAAACCAGCCCCTGAAGAAGTGTAACTAGACAGAAGACTTGGAAAGAAAAGTAGAATTACCGTTTTCTCTTAGATAAGCATTCTTCAAAAGGTTCTTCTGTATTATCTACTGTAGTTTTACAGCCTTCTGTACTCATGCAACTGCTGAGATTCAAAGTTTATTGCATTAAAATTGAGTTACCTCTAAAAGAAATTGATTTGCTTAAATGGAAAGTAGATGAATAGTATCAGAAAATCCTTGTGTAACACCATAAGATAACATCGCTGTTTTTCTGAGCAAAGAATTTTGCATTGGTTTTGTGTTGAGACAACAAATATGACTTTTTCTTGGGTTCAATTACAGAACAATAGATTCAAAAGGGATATCTGGAGGTCACTAGACCAGCCCCCAGCTTATAGATCAAGGCCCATGCTCATTCAACTCAATTGGGTTGCACAGAGATTTGCCCTGTTTAAGTTTAGGTTATCTCCAAGGAGGAGATTCTACAGCCTCTGTGTGAAGCCTGTTTCCAGTATTTGACCCATCTAGTGGAAAAAAAGAAACATTAAAATCCTATTGTCTAGTTAATATTTGCTGTGTTGCATCTTGTGTCCACTGCCTCTTGTCCTTTCATCAGATGCTTTTGGGAAAGGTTTGGCTCAGTCTTCTCTGTACCTTCCAGTTAGATAAATGTAGAAGGCATGAGGTCTTCCATGAGCACTGTCAGCTTAAGGTTGAATAGACCCTTTTCTCCCAGCCTCCTCTTCCAGGTTCCATGCTGAAGCTCCGTAAGTTCATCATGGAAAAGGGAGACATAGGAAGGAGAGTGCTGTCATAGTTTAACCTCAGGCAATCTTCTCAGATACATGAACCTGGGCTCTAAATACAGTCTTTCTGAATCATGTTTTAGTTAAATACATTTTATTGTATTTATGATATATATATGTATACAAATATCTAATGTGTTTATAAAATGTGTATGTGTGTATAAATTTAGATACTTAAGCTATGCACGTATGTTGAGTCAATACGTAATGACATATCCTTCACTATGACTACACTGTTATTGTGATCCCAAAAGGTCTCAATTTCTTGCGCTTGCTGCAAGTAAATGCATCTTTACTCTTCAGTATTTAACACAATTCTATTGAGTAATTGAAATGAAGATATAAAACTTCCTCTTTTTTTCTTCAGCACAAGAGGCAATGGACACAACTGAAACACAGGATGTTCACTGTGAACATCAGGAAACACTTCTTTACTGTGAGAGTGATTGGGGACTGGCAAAGGTAGCCCAGAGAGGCTGTGGGGTCTCCATCCTTAGAGATACTCAAAAGTGTCTGGGCACAGTCCTGGGCAACCAGCTCTAGGTGCTCCTGCTTGAGGTGAGCGGTTGGACCAAACATACCCAGAGGCCCCTTCTAACCTCAACCAGTCTATGAGTCTGGATATGAATGTTTCATGTTTGAGTGTTATTTGAGAATATCACATTCTGGTCAAAATAAATATGAAGAGAGGTTTGCATGTTCATGCAGAACTTGTATGCCTGTGCATCTATCTGCATGTTTGCCTGTGTCATGCTGAAATGTATTTTTTTTTCCCCTCAATTGAAGTTAGATACTGAGAAAGTATCTTCCTAAATTGTTGCTGCATACAGGTTGTATAACTTTGGAAAAGCTCTCTATGACTCAACTGTTTCTTTTATAAAACAGGGATAACACTTCCTTTTCAATTCATCTTAGCATATGCGATAAAATCTTAAAAAAACAGTGTTATTGTAACAAGCGTTACTGGACAGCTGTGGAAACAAGTACCCTAATTGAGTACAAGACATGATTAATCCATGGTATAATGTGGGAGGTTTTTATAAAGCTGATATTATGTGGCAGCTGATGGTATTAACAGCAGTCTTGTGATTGCAATTTACATGTATTTTCAGACTACCTGGTTAGGCAAACTTGTCTGTGTTACTTAAAAATGCATGTTACTTAAGTAGCTCATATTAAATGCCAGGCTTTTAGTGGTGTTGCTAAACCTGTGCTTGCTCTCCACACTTTACAAAATGGGTGTTTTGGATCAAACTTTCCATATGGTGTAGAACCAGTCTTGTACATGAATGTCAGACCTTGTAGGAATGGTGCACTTTCACAAAAAGATCTCTGCTCACAGGAAAAACACAATGTGAGAAGTACTTAACTTGGGTTCATGTTTCCATTCCAGTCACAAAAGACACCTAGGTTTTAGGAAAATAGTTCACTATTATGTCCCTTTAATAATTTTAACTTTGAAAGCTAACTTGCAGAATGAAGTATGTTTTTGTGATGGGTGCATGTGTCTGCCGTGAATTGCACAGGTGCATTAAAAATCATTTTGTTGGCCAACAGACACAAGTAAGACTGTAAGTGTGTGCAGTTGTTTACCTTAAGTAGATTTGCACTGTGGGCCAGAATTTTGCGGGTTGGTATTCACTACTGATATTTGGTCACATCTCTCAAGTCTTGGGAAGAATCTTCTTGTTCTTACAAATACCATCATCTCTGGGAGTACAATGGACTGATTTCTGACTGCATTATATACAGTAGTAATAAGCATTTGCTTATGATGTGAACTTCGTATGTTGTCCTAGATTGCTATTTAGCTATTTCTCTTCTACTTTAAAATATTGAAGTTTGGATTTGGTGACTCAGCATACAGTTATTTGCCTTTTTCTTTAAATCAGATTCCGTGACTGCAGAGGCCTTCAATACCTGCTCACAACCCAGCTGGATGAAGTGAAGAAGTTCCAGAAGATTGTAAGAGAAGCAGTGAAAAGCTTAGAAGGGCCTCCTTCTAAGCAGGTTATTGAGGCTGCCACTATCTGCCATTTGCGACCTGTTAGACTTCCACTTAACAAGTATGTCTTGAAAATAATACACTTTAGAAGTGTATTATTAAATTTTGCCTTATTTGAAAGAACATATTAAAGCCTTGATTATATAGTCAGGGGCTGCATACACACAGATATCACAGATCCATTTGTTGGAATCATGACCTTTGGTTTTAATCTTATGAAATCTTTTTCTGTCAGTTATTATATTGAATGTATATATGACTTAACTTGTTCTTTTGTAAGGATTTTGTGTGGTTTTATATGTTGGAATAGGGACTTACAGTAATTTAGTTTCTGATGAAACTCTGAGAGCATTCATTTTCAATTTTCTGTATTGCAGCTGTGTCTTTTGCAAGGCTGACGAATTGTTCACAGAATATGAGTCAAAGCTCTTTATGCATAGGTAAGTTGATGACTATAAATTTATCACTATTAGAAAAAGTGAAAGCTGGATTGGTTTATGTTTTCTTCTTTAAATTTTCTGAAATTACAGCAGTTTTTTGCTAATGGCCTTGTTAACAGTTTTATCAGGTTTAATTTTCTATGTAAGTATCATTTGAACAAGCTGTGTACAAGGAACGCCACTTTCTATGATGTTGCTGTAATATGACCATACAAGTGTTGAAGTGTACAGAAGGTGTGTGTATAATACAAGTATGCTAATTTAATACATATTCTTCTTTGTGTGAATATTTATTTGCAGTCTAGTTGCAAGGGGTATAATACAATCATCATTCAATGTTACAATGAGAGATGAGATCTGAGACGGGAACGCGGCTCAAAGAAGGGTGACACCAGCACATGGTGTGAGAAGTATGCATAGTGAGCAGTACTGAGAGGCATAGATTACAGCCCTCTGCATGCTTTCTCTTTGACTTTTATCTCTCATATCCCTCACGATGTCAAAATTGTATTCAAAAGTCTTGAGGTCACTGAGAAAACATTTTGAAAAGTCTTTACCAGTGGGAGCTTTCTTACCTCATGATTGCTGGAATCAGGAAACATCAGTGTATTTCTCAATTACATTATTTGTGAAGGAGGGAACTGGGAAGCTGTAGTGTTCTTAAACAGTGCAATACACATTAAATTTTGCATCAGAGTTTTAACTGCAATTCTTGCTTATATAAAAAGCTACAATTGAATTTTTTTTAAATGAATATGACATTAATAACTACTGAAAGATAATTTAGATGCCTAAGCCTTTACAAAAGCTGCTGATGATTTCGAGCTGACAGAGAGGCCTGTACAGTGGTTTCATTGCTGGTACTAAGGTCACTGTGTTCAAAGCAAGCTTTTGGGACATAAGGTAATAAAACAGCTGTTCATATTTTTTTGTTTGCATTATCCTTTAATCAAATACTAGAAGGCTGAAATAGATGATGAATAAGTAGAAATGAATGTGGAAGTACAAAATCTGTGATAAGTGCTGTATTGGGTTTGTTTTCAAGTGTTAAAGGCCAAATGGCAATATTCGAGGAGATGATAGAAGACCAAGAAGGGCTTGTTGATGATCGTTTGCCCACGACAAGTAGAGGACTGTGGGCAACCAGTGAAACTGAACGTGCCTTGAAAGCTATTCTCTCCTTTGCCAAAGCTCACCGAATGGATGTTAGGCTGACTGAAGAAGGGAGTGTATTCCTGGAGCTCTTTGAAGCATGGAAAAAGGAATATAAGGTACAGTAAATGAGATGGTGGCAAAACAGTTGTGTGGTCTATTTAATTTATTATAAACAGACTGAAGCTGAATATTAACACATCTAAATTGTATTCCTGAAATTAGGCTTTACCTACACCAAGCTTCTCCACAGTGCTTATTACAGGATTTGATTTAAAATAGTTTATATATGGTTTAACACTTTCTAAAAACTATACTGGTAGCTAATCAAATTACCAAGCAATATAATTGCATCTATTAAGACAATATACAGATATAATTGTGTTTTTTCACTTAAGACAGAATGTAGCACGACTCAGCAAATCCAATGTTAATCCACTATGTAATTCAGTTTAGCCTCAGTCTTATGCTAGCTACAGCTAGCTACAGTCCTTTCACTATTGCTTTATTTCCTGGATCTTGTTTACTACACAACTTAACTTGAAATAATTGCTCTCCTATTTGGATCAGAGAGACCTACAGAAGTGCTCTGTGCCTTTCTTTATACATCCCGGTGTGTCTGTGTTTCCTTGCACTGAATACATACCACTGATGGAGAACGGGGAAGAACTGTTGCACACACAAGGCTCTCATCCTGTCTTACAGCTTAGGTGGAATCAAATGTCTTTTCTCTTAAGCGCTTCTCCTGATTTTTAATTATCACAGACATCAGATTCAGTAGAACACACTTGGTACGCTAGTGCCAAGTTTATTGACTATTTTGTACTTTCTTTTAAAATTTTGGTTAGTTGGGAATTTTCTGTTTGTGAGGTTTTTGTATGGTCTGACAGCAGTGGAAATTCCTGTTCCTTCACGAGTTTATGCCATGTGATCTATCTCCCAGGCGTGTTGTTTCATGACTCTAGGAAATCAACAAGTTACCTAACTTGCTTTTTCCTAGGAGTTTTGAAAAAGCAAAGATACTTACTGCTATCCAAGACTTTAAACATTTGTTATTAGTTTTAATCCATGGAAGAACAAGAGAAGGTACTCTATGGAGTGATTTTTTTATGTTTTTTTTTTAATCTTAGATTAACTGATGGAATTCAGTCTGTCTTTGTTTTTCGGCAAACCTTGTTATTGATCACCTACTTTCCTCAAATTGGTAGTGCTCTTTGGGACTAAAACTAAGTCTGGGTCTGCCCTAAAAAACTTGATAGTTTACAGTGTAACACAGTGCAAAACTTTTATAAACAGAATGATGTCTCAGCATTTAGGTATCTGGTAGTTAAAGTTATTAAATTCCTAATAAAGTTGTGCTGCTTCCACAAAGTCAGGTCACTTGCTTATGGTACCAAAATAGTGATTGGAGAATAATGACCCTTGTTGTTCTCATGCTTTGTTATTTCGTGTCCTTGGCTTGTAGCAGTTCACAAAAGGAGAAGGACATAAGGTAACTAGTTACTAAGGCATTGCTATGTGTTGGGAATTTTCTGCTGCAAGAAGGGACACAGTCTCTTCATGTTCCTTTATGTTAGGAAACAAAAGGTGGGACTCATATGCCAATGAGAATGAAAATGGTGTCATTATGATTCCATCTGTTGTGAATTGGAAATGCTGATTCAGTGGTCTGTACAACTCTAATCTACACTGAGCTATAAGGATGATACTCTGTGAAATAACCCATATTTTATTCAGCATTTGTTTAGTCTTGCAAGGCATTTTGTTTCTGAATTTTTAGTTGGATTAGTTATTGAAATACTAATAGTTATAGAAGAAATGAGGGACAGCTATTTATAGTTGTTTATACAGAGAGACTGGAAAAGAAAGCAGGCAAGATGATGTCTACACTGTTTATTTTCCTTTGTGATTTGTTGTTGTGGTGGCTGAATACTGTAAAGAAATATCCCTTCCTCCAACAGATTCTCACATATTACATTGTGTGGCAGAATCATATAAGGGTAACTCAAGTCAGTTCTGCTGTTAATTTGTTTGGGGTTTTTTTACAGTTACTTCATGAATATTGGATGGTACTTAGGGATCACGTGTCTGCTATTGATGAACTGGCAATGGCTACAGAACGACTGAGAGTGCGTCATCCTGATGAGCCAAAACCAAATCCACCTGTCCTCCACATCATAGAACCACATGAGGTAAAGTACTGGACAGGAAGGAATGTGTTTTTTCTGAAAGAACCTACCTCCTACAAAAATTTAATCTGTATTTAGATCTATGTTTAAGGTCTATAATATGCCTCTGTTTCTATTTCAAAAGGGCTTGGTGGAGTATAGATTTCTTACACATTTCTGCATTCAGTACATGGGCCATTTTGAGCTTGTAACTCTTATTTTGATATATTTTTGTTAGCCTTCTGACAGAGTGGCATGTTTCCAAAAGCCTGCTGTCCTTCCAGCAGCAGGTAAATGGCTCTGAGACCTTTCTCTACAGTTTTCCAGTTTTCCAAGCTGTGGAAAATCAAATTGACCTGATTCCTGACCCGTATTGCTACTTTCCATAAGGACCTATAAAACAGCTATGAACACCCAGAAGACAAATCTTTTTTTTCAGTATTTTGGAATTTTTGAGCTATGTTGAAGAGTCTTTCTGTTCATGATGATAGAGAAAGTGCTGCATTCATTTAACCTCTTAATTCTAGGGGTTTTTTGCACCAGTATAAATGTTTCAATAGAAACATTTTGTACTTTTTTCAGTGAGATTCAGTGTTAGATGGAAGTGCTTCTTTCTGTAAGGAAATAGGTATTTCATCTGTGTATTGAAATGATTTTTAAAACAGAGCACTTTGCTCAACAAATATGTAACAAAGTCTTTATATATGTATATGCAGCCACAAAAGAAACATCCAGTACTTTGGCTTTCATCCTTCAGGTGTCTGCCTCTTTTGCAGTATTAATACTACTCCACTGTCAGCTGTAATTAAGCTAAAAAGAAGTCAGTTTGATGTTTTTGTCTTTGTATAGGTTAAATGCAAAGTGGAAACTTCTTAGAAGTATAAAGAAAATAATTGTTTCTTACACATTGTTTTTGGAACCAGCAGGAGAATTGACGACATGTATGGCTGTAAGAAGATAGATGGTAAATTGAATGCAATTCAAAAGAAACTTCTAAAAAAATTAAGTGATTTCAATTGGATTTTGTCTCTGGAAAGAAACAATAATGCAATATGAAACAATAAAAAGTGATTTTGTATACCTCCTGGATCTCAGCCCATTCACAGTGCTATGTTCATACTGGGTACAGAAAAGGAATAGATAATCAGCTTTGCCTGGGGAGAAGTACATCTTAAATTTACAGCATGAGCTTTTCTTCTATTGGTCCTCAGTAAATTGCTCAGTTGTATTTCATCAAAAAATGAATTTAAGCCTTATTGTAAAACTTAACTTGTTTTTCCCTTTTTTAATATGTGTTTAATACTGTTTTCATAGGTAGAGCAAAATCGAGTGAAACTTCTGAATGACAAGGCAGTTGCCAAATCACAGCTTCAGAAGAAATTAGGACAACTTCTGTATCTCACTAATTTGGAAAAAGTAAGATTAATGATTCCATGGTCTTTACCAAAATGATGTACTCTGTTTACCTAGTGGAAGAAAGCTACCATTGTTTTTATTCAAAACTTCCATTTTAAAGAAATTGTTTTTTCTGTGAAGATTCATTACATGTTGAAATTGACTGTGTTGTTCTTTGTGTTACTGTCATAAAATTATTTATTGCGTTATATATTTTGGTAATTTGCTATTACACACAAAACTATGAACTCATTTTAGATTCTGAAAATTTTCATTAAAACTGACTGGGCCATGCTTAATAGAAGCCTTATAAAATGATTTAACTTTCTGCATACCTTTGCAATTTTGCAAAGAACTTACCTTCTTTAACAGAAGGACAGTCACATCTGGAGGTTAAGTAAGTGTAAGAAACATCAGACAAACCCCATGTATTATATGTTATTTTAATCATAGTATTTGAGTAAGTACAATTATGGTTAAGTAAGAATAATTAAGCAAGATTTAACTGTTTTTACAACAATGTGAAGTCGATAGAAAATGTGAGGAGTTTTTTATTAGAAGCTTGTATTTTACCAGGATTTTTCAGAGCTGTTCTACAGCTACAGATGCTACCTGAAGGACTGCAGTATGAGAAGTGCTCCTTTTACTTACCATGAAGTACCTATTTTTTTAACTTCTCAAGATGTACTGTATTCATTAATGTGTTTTTTAATTTGCTTACATAGCAGTGGAGTTTTATTCATTTTTTTCTAGAAGCCTCTTTTAAACATACAATAACTTCTTATTTGTTGAAACACAAAGTTTATATTTTAATTCTACTTTACAGTCTCAGGATAAAACTACTGGGGGAGTTAACCCAGAACCATGTCCAATCTGTGCACGTCAGCTGGGAAGACAGGTAAGATCTTCAGTCAGCAAGTTTTGGTTTTAGAATGTCTTTACCTAGAGCCGAGTCAGTTGTGTGCCAAATTTTTAAATCTGATTTAAAATGAACATTGTGTTGAAACAGGGAAAATAAGCCCTTTCCTTCAGTGTTCCAACCAGCCTCTGCCCTGAAATAATGTCTTGCTCAGATGCAAGTACCTCTGCTGCCTCTAGCTTTTGACATTAGTGTTTAACGGTTCCAAAAATCTGAGTTCCTGACTGTTTTATAACTCTGAAGTTATACTTTTTCCAGAAATATTTATTTGGAAGCTAATGTTTCAAAGAGATACATAAGCTTTTGTAGTATACTATTTTATTTTACTGTAACTGTTATTATAGATAGTATTTTTTTCTTCTAAAGAAATGGATATTACCTACTTTCACAGTAGTAAAATCCAATAGAGTAAAGACTGGCAATCTGCATTTCTTTCCCCACCACTTACCTGCTGAACTGCAGGAGTTGAAATTTAAATGGTATTTTCTATATCATGAAGTACAAAGTCATAGTTTAAACTTGACTTACCATGTATGAAATAAAAACATGAAAGTACTCCTGCAAGTCAAAACTAAATTGTCTCTTTTTTTAGAGTAGCTATTTTAAGGTGGTTTAGCTTCTGTCCACTTTATAGATATGTGTAGGCATGAACTGGTGTGCTGCCATGTTTCCAAAATCCCCCCTGTGCTTTTCATCCAAGGGTAATAGAGAGATTTTTACAGAGAACAGCTGTTTGTCCTATTCTCTGCCATTATGCTTTATCTCGGAGCTGGAGGAGCTCGCTGAAAGGGAAAATAATCTTTTAACTTTCTTTATCTCTTCTTAACAGTGAGACTGCTGCTTTAGATAACAGCAGCTTTCATGTTGCAAGCAACTTTTAAAATACTTTGCCTCTTGTTTCTGCATGATTGAAAGAACCTTACAAAGCCTTAAAGACCTTTTGCTTGATAATCGCTTGTTTTGTCCATTCCCTCTGCTACTTGGTCCCATGAAAGCTGTTTTATTTTTTCTCTTAGAATGGCCTATAGAACAGACTAGTACAACATCAGATACTATTTCTAGGTGCAAAACCACTGGTCTACAAATTGTGTCTCTGTTAGGGAAGGTCACAGTTGACATGTAGATGTTCTAGGCTTCCAAAGTTAAACAGTTTCTGCATTGCAATGTGTTTTTTCAAATGCATTCTGTCAAAAAGAGATTAAGCTGCTCTGTTCAAAAGATGTTGAGAATTTAACAGTAGTGAAAAATTACAGCATTTCCTTTACCAACTTACTTAATAAAGGCCAGCCTAGGAGGAATGCATAGGTAAAGAGACTTTACAGAAGGCCAATGCAAACATTTTTGTAATTTTTTAGAAGTTGCATAAATACCTAATCTGCATACTTAACCTGTGATGTCTTTCCTGAAGTTCAAAACTGGGAAAATGCAAAAAAAAAAAAA